>JANFOE010000914.1:600000-960387 GCA_025667525.1 Glebionis coronaria
GATATTCGATGCGATGGGTTGTGACGGCGTTTTCATGATAATACTGGATTGCTATAAGTTTGAAGGTGATGTGCTACAGTGGTGAAAGTCTGTCAAGCAGTCCAATGGAGGTGATAATTGGGTTGCACTATTGACTTGGGACCATTTTAAGGAGATCTTCCTTAATCATTATTTCCCACACGCTGAGCAGGAGAAGATTAAGAGGGATTTTCATAATATCCGACAGGTTGCTGGGGAGAACAACAACGAATTCATGCAGAGGTTTCTCCGTTTGGCTAGCTTCTTGGGAGCAGAAGCTGGTACTGCTGTGGAGCAAGCTGAGAAGTTTCGCTAGGCTCTTCGTACTTTGGTTGCCAACAGTTTGGTTTGTGCTATGTTCACCACAGTGGCACAGGTGGCCGATGCAGCCCGAAAGCTTGAGATGCTTCAGGAACGCGAGGAGTTTAGTGATGATCGAGCAGTGAAGAGGTATATTCAATCACCATTTGTAAACCATTCAATTCTTTCAGTATTTCCATTTTCATATCATCCTCTGTTCAAATTTACCTTTAAGACAGAAGACTGACGACCGTAAGCCTGAGGCTGTTCAACAGCAAGCATCTAAGGGAAACGGTCAGGCCAACGACCCTTCTGGTTCAGAGAGGCGTGACGGTAATGATAATTACTGTAACAACGCTAATAACTCGAACAACAGCAGTACCCTACATTTACCTTCCTTCATGTAAAATTATCTTATGTTATGGTATTCTGACACTCCAACGATTCTAATTTAAGAACAACAACAATGGCAGGGATTAGGACCGTAGAGGTTCACAGCCTAACCGTTCTACCTCATCTGGTAATTGTTAAACCTTCTATGTAATCATGATTATGTTCCACGATCATGTCTCATGCATGTAAATACTTGAACAGGCTCTTAGTTAGCTAGGACGCCTGCTGGAGGATTCACGCATCCTATCTGCCCTACTTGTTCGCGCAGACATTCTGGTATTTGTCGCCGAGGTATTGGTGGTTGTTTCAAGTGTGGCCAACAAGGCCATCAGTAGAAGGATTGTCGCTAAGGTAAGATAGAAGGTACCTCTGGACATGCCGACTCCAAACCACCTCCTACTTCTGGTCGCGTGTTCACTACTACTAGAGATCAGGCGAACAAGACTTCATGTACCATCACTGGGAATCTCTTTATGAATGGTTTGGCAACATGTGTTATGTTTAATACTGGAGCGACTCATTCAGTCATATCCACTACTTTTGCTGTACGTGTTAGGATTTCCCCTATGCCATTAGATAATGCCTTATGCATTTCTACGCCACTTAGGGACTCTGTACGAATCACCCAGGTCTACATAGATCTTCCCCTAGATTTTGATGATAAAATCCACAAAGTTGACGCACTTCCTTTGGACAAGTGCGATTTTGATTTGATATTGGGCATTGACTGGATATCCAAACACCAGGCTATGATAGACTGCCACACTTATCGAGTTATCTTCGGTGATGTTAAATCTCTAGAGTACATACATGTTGGAAATACGTTTTACGTATTAGAAAGGATCGGTCACTCCTACAATAGTCCATGTAATAGCTCGTGGTTTAGTTTATTTTCACTTATTAAACAAAGCCCAAACCAAGCCCATGAACTGTATGGGCTGGCGGCCCAACTGTAAGACCAAGCCCATCTTTAAGGGCTTGGTATATAAACCCTCTCCTTAGATGGAGAGGGTGTGGTTTTCTCATACAATACACATAGTAAAGTGTGTTTTCTTATTTTTCTCTCTCAAGTGTGTATGTGAAATCATCTATCTTTCTATCTCTTTCTCTCTCTAAACATAAGCAAGATTTACATATCCTAAAAATGGTATCAAGAGCCATGGGATGATTGTTTGGTTTTTGTGTTTGTGTTCTTGATTCTCTCGCCCATTTTGATCCAAAATCACACGAACCAATTTTTTTTTTTTGTGTTTTTATGATTTAATCTTGATATACTTCATCTAGTTACTTGTTATACTGATTTGGTATTGGTATTTTGGTTAAAAACACAAAAATTTTGGGTGTTTGATTCGTTTCTAGGCTTAAAATTCCGAATTTGTTGTGTACTATCCGAGAAAAGTGGTACTTTTGTCTCCATCGCAAAGCTGGTATCCATCGCAAAGTAAGCAGGGTTCTACATTGCGATCGTAAAAACCCTAGGGTTTCTACATTACGATCGAAGAGTATTCTGATACCCCTTATTCCGACGTACATTGCGATTGTTCATTGCGATCGTGGATTGCGACGGAATTAAGGCTTATTGAAACGTCACTCTGCCAAAATTTCATTTGCCATATTGCGATAGTCCTCATATTCCGATAGGTATTGCGATCAAGTATTCCGATAGGTACTGCAATCAAGTATTCCGATAGGTATTGCGATCAAGCATTGCGATAGGTATTGCGATCAAGCATTGCGACAGGTATTGCGATCAAGCATTGCGATAGACAAAATTGAGATAGGTATTCAGATAGATATTCAGACAGTGATTCCAACACTTATTCTGACAGAACTTGTTTTGTGTATTCCGATAGAGTGACAAGATTTCCAAGTTTTTTCAAAAACGTGTTTTTGAAATTTTTTAGGAATCGTGTGTAATTTTGTCTTGGAATTTTTTGTTTATCGAGAACATAATTTAGGGGATTTCAACATTATTTCTCGGCTTTAACACACAACAACAAACACATTAACTTTCTCTCATTGTTCGATCAACGTTTGTATATCTTAACTTATAGAAATGGAGTACACATCTCTTACGGATAAGTCCATCCTCTCGGGTACAAATAATCGTCCACCAATGTTGGTGAAGACTATGTATGAGGAATGGGCTTCCCGAATGAAACTTTATATGTTGAACAAAGAAAATGGACATCTAATTTGGACGTTGGTGCTCAATGGACCATTGGTATATGGTACTGTGACGGAAGGTGCTGTTACTCGTGCTCGCACAACGGGTGAACTAACTAGAGATACTAAGATACAAGACAAGTGTGATAAACAAGCTACAAATATCATTCTCCAAGCCCTTCCTCCAGATGTCTACAAACTCGTCAGTAAACATAAAGTTGCCAAAGAGTTATGGGATAGAACTCGTGTTCTAATGCAAGACACCTCGTTAACTAAACAAGAACGAGAGTGTAAGCTTTATGATACTGATACTAGTTATTTTGCTAGGTTGAAAGTTCGTTTCTCGGTATCTTTTCGAATTGATTTCTGGTTCAAAGTGTGACTCAGTCGTTCTTGGCGACGAAAAATGAAGTTGGATATCTATTCTATTTGAAAAGGTAAATGCGAAGCGAAATAAAAAATAAACAAAGACAATTAATAAAGGAGCAATGCAAATAATAAAGCGAAAAGTAAACCAAAACAATAAATAAAAATAAAACTAAAAGACGAAATTAATTTGTAAAGACTAAAAAATAAAATAAGACAAACTTAAACTCAAACTAAAAGGAAGGCAAGTAAAAGTGCGACTAAATAAAAAGGCGGGAAAAATAAAGCTTAAAACTAAATGTATAAAATTACAGAAACTAGAAATCACTCATTCGGAATCAACCCTTCATTCGAAATAAACATATTCATCCGGAATAATCCTTTATTCGGAATAAAATGATTCATCCGGAATATACCCTTCATCCGGAATAAATGGCTTCATCCGGAATAATGGTACATCTAGAATAAAACGTTCATTCGGAATAATGGTTCATCCGGAATAAATCGTTCGTTCGGAATAAAACAGCTCATCCGGAATATCAGCTCGTCCGGAATAACACATTCATTCGGAAAAACTCTTCATCCGGAATAATTGTTTCATCCGGATTAAAGGGGGTTCATTCGGAATAACAGCTCATCTGGAATAAAAAGCTTCATCCGAAATAATAGTGCTCATCCGGAATAATCAAAAGAAAACGTTCATTCGGAATAATTGAAATGAAAGCTTGATTCGGAATAAAAGAACTGATTCGAAATAATGAAACTAAATCCTTCATCCGGAATATACTACTGATCCGGAATATCCTAGACCAAACCGTTCATCCGGAATAACTGGTGAAAATGGGTTTATTCGGAATAAAAACAACTCATTCGGAATCTGGGAAACAGTAAGAAGATGCGAGGAACAGGGGAAAGAAAACAAGACGAATCTTAATCAATCTAACCAAAATCAACCAAAGATTAAACCAAATTAACCAATAAACATCAACTAACAATAATCAATCAAAACAAATCAATTAAACTAACAATAATGATCAAATAAATCAAAACCCACTTGATTAAAAACCATAAAAACTCAAGAACATAACACAATCAAATGTAAAGATTAAGCAAGAAAGGTAGAAGAAGATTAATAAAAAGCTTGATTAAAAAGTAAATGATTCAATAACAAGAACTTAATTATCAAAGATCACAAATTAATCTAGAGAGAGAAAGCATAAAACTTAGAGAGAGAAACATAAAACTAAACTAATCCTAATCTAATCCTAAAACTAACCAACCCTCTCCTAACAAATGAGGGTGGTATATATAGGAGAGGGGAGTGATTGGTGGCTTCTCCCTTCTTTCTTTTCTTCCGTCTCGTCTTTAAAGTCTCGACTTTTGGCTCGGGATTTCTTTAAACTCGTCTTGAAATTTCTTCATAAATAAGACTTGAGTATTTCGGCTTTATTAGACTTCCGTCTTTGGACTTTTTCTTTGATAAATCTTCAGAATAGACCTTGTACTTCCGTTCTTTTTGCACTCTTGATTTCTTGACTTCGTCTTTTGTCTTTTTTCTTTGATAAAAGCCCGTGAAAGCCCGTGTTTTCCTTCTTTTTCACATTTTGGTCCTAAAACACAACAAAAACACAAACCACGCATAATTCCGACATTTACTACATAAAATACACGTTATGGTCTCGTTTTCATTATAATTAAGTGGTAAAATGATAGGTGTTTTCACACCTATCAAATCCCCTACACTTGACCATTGCAATGTCCTCATGCAATGCATTAGTTACAAAGCACGATTACAATTTTCATCATAATCAATCCACCTTGGCCTTTATTAAAGAGATAGAAAATAATAAAACAAGTAAAGAAATCAAATACTTACCTTAGGGTTTTGGAATGTCGTGAATGATTATCATTCTCAAGTTTGACGTTCCCCAAACCAAGCTTAAAAACGAGATCATTGTTATTATAAGTTAGCAAACTAACACGAACTCATGTGGGCCAATTATTCACTTAGACTCCCTTATTCCTAGGTGTATCTCTTATATTTTATTATTGTCTTGAATGATCACGAGGATGCATTGTTGACTTATTTCGATAGTTATTAAGGCTGAAAATAAAGTGGGACGATTTAATCAGTAGTTAGCTAAAGGACAAAATCTTTTAAAACTGCTTCTCGGGACCTCATAAAGTTCATATCTTGGCATAACTCGCTTCACGATTTGAGATCTTTCTCGGACCGATATTTGGCAGCGACTTCATACTTCAAATCTTTGAGAGACGTTCTTGAAACTATGGTCTTCTCTTCATAATAGGAATTTCTTCACTTGAAGTTTTGAGAGATTCTTCATATTTGGACCACGACTTCTTCATTTTTCTCCAATCTTTATTTTGAACTTTGATATACAACGATCCGCCTCCTTTTAGGACTTGGATCTATTTATCCTCATACCTAGCTAGGGTCTTTTCGGATAGACTTCTCCATGATCTTTTGGGGAGTTCTTGCTTTTCGTCGTGTGTCTCGATCCTTAATATTGATCTTTGATAAATGATTCTTCACATCACTTTTGGATCTTTAGCAACAAAATGTAGCCCTCATGCCTTGTTAGGGCCTTTTCGGACTCGCCAATCTTCGCATCCCGCTTCAATAAGTTATGCCTTGGCTATGAACTCTAATTAATACCGAGCAACTTTTAAACGATCTTGGTCTAGAAGCTAAGTAACTTTTCAAATCGTACAACCTTATTTATTGCAGATAAATTTATTAGCAAGCGATGGGAGAATAGGCTTATAATCAACTCACATAAATTCTCGAAAGAATACAAAACTTATAATTGACTCTATCATCTCTCCTTCTCCACAATTTAAAATCTCAAGGAATGAGACTCGTGGATGCTTAGCCAATTAAATCAAAGTTTTGGGTTTTCGAGTCATCTATAGGATCTTGCATCTTCTTATACTCTTTCAAGTTTAGAATTTGCGTTTTAAAGTTCCCTTGATAAACGACTCTCTAGGATCAATTATAGGAACTTGCGAAAAGTTCTTGTTCTTAACCCGTGAAAGTTAAGACCTTCGCGTTTTAAAGTTCCCTATATAAAAGCCTAGCAAAACTTGACTTAAACACGTTAAAGATACTAGCTAGAGTAAACTTAGATAAGTAAACTCGGGTTGAGTCAAAATATTCACGACTTTGAAAAATTTAAAACCACTTTATTGAAAAATTATTTTAGCAAGGAAAGAAAATAACCATAACGAAGGAAAATACAACTATACAACTAGGCCAAAATAGATCAAAAATTTTGAAAAAATGTCGAAAAATCAATTTTCCGGTTAAAATGAGGACAAATACAAGGAAAAGGCCACTTAACTTCGATAGAAGTCCCCCTACACTTGATATAAACATTGTCCTCAATGTTTAAGCATGTGGGAGTAAACTCCCCTACACTTAGGACATTGTGCACTTTGCTTAAATCTTGCTTAGAAAGAGACAACTAAAGAGATTCCTATTTTAATATTGAAAAATATAAAATAGTGAATCGAAAATAGTTTAGGATAGAACCGGGAAGACGAGAACACGGAATCAAGGGTCGTCAAAAGTCATCAAGAGTGGATCATTGAACGCTCGAATCCCTGCATATGAAAAGAAAGAAAACAAGAAACACCAACGGGGATCCCCCCTACATTTATGATGAAAACAGAGAAAGATAGATAATCGGGTTGCCTCCCGAAGAGCGCTTGTTTATATTAACCGAGTCATGAGCCTGACTCGTCCCCGAATTAAATGGCCCATGGGGAAGCCTCGAATGTAATACCGGGATCAAAGACCTTGTCCTCATTCCCGGAGGACATTAATAAAGGAGAGGCAGGAAGATAAGTCTTGAATTGTAAAAATGTCCTCTCAATACAAGAAAAACAAGTGAAATCCAGATTGACGGGAGGTGGGGTGGGTAAAGGAATCACATTGTCATCCTCCAAAGACAATGGATGCTGACCAATTGGCAAAGCCGTAAAGGTATCAATCATAGAATGGTCATTGTCACCTCCTGGGTCAAAGCATTTATCCTCATGAACGTTGATCTTGTCGATTTCGTCGTAGATAAGGACTGTAGAAACTCGTTTGAAAAGATCACGATCAAGTATGAAACCATCATTCATTTTTGGGGATTGTTGATAAGTTAAATCCTCACGAATGTGGTAAACGTAATTCTCATAAGAGGAGTGTTGATTAGGTAACTCCTCGAGAATTGGATGTTTGGGCATGTGAGTTGGTTCGTCATTATTATGAAAAATAAGACGTTCCAACTCATCAAGTTCGGCCTCGATATTGGAAAAATCGTCCTCACTCGTAGGTGGAAGCGGAGGTAAAAGAGCTAGCTCTCGATCGATAATTTCCTCAATCTCGGGCTCGAAGATGAAATCATCATACTCACCACATGTTGAACTCTTGTTGGGAGAATCAGTTATCGCTTGTGGATTTGTGAGTATGTGATCATTGACTAGTGAAGCAAACTCGTCCGTAAGCTTCGCAAAAGTCGGTACATCACACAAATTTTCCGGAACACCCGCAGGCTCACTTGGGATGACGACAAGTTCCTCGACACTAGACTTTAGGAATTTGTCCGATTTTGTTGCCGAAATAATGTCAAGATGCTCATCCTACATTATGAGAGAGCCAACGGGCTCCTCGGGTGTGATAGCAATAGACGAAGGAGGAATGGGATAAGTCTTACGTTGCTTTATCCTCCTCGTCGAAAATCACCTCAATATCGTCATCACTCTCCTCATTACCGAAAGGGCCAATAATAAGCTCCGAGATATGAGTACTCGTCTGATCTCGTTGCTTTAAAAATGACTCCATACAAGTTTGCAGCGTGCGTAAAATCGCTTTCGTTTGTTCTTGAACAACTGTAGCAAGATCGTCAATTGGTTCTTGGTAACTCATCCCGTGACGAGGCTGATGATCAATTGGGTATTGCAGGGGTTGGTCAAAACTGAAAGGGGTATAATTATAGTAATTTTGATTCCCTGTTGGACAATGAAAACTTTCGTGAAGACCCCCACAATTTTGGCAGCATGGGTATGGAGAAAAATCCGGTGAGTTTTGTGGATAGCTAGTTCCATTGTCATAATTGTAACCTGGTTCTTGCCCGTGACTATACGGGTATCGAACCGGACACGAAACATGCCAATGAGAATCGCTTCCACAATAGATGCAAGGGGGAATAGGAGGTGGATTAGAAAAGGACGAATTAGTCGAGTTGCACGATGGACAAAATCCGAATTGTGTATTATCGATATCGTTTCCGAACCGCTCACATGTACACCATTGACATGAGTCGTTCCCGTATAATCGTCTCCCACACCCGACGCAATGGACATAAGAATCCATAAAGAAAAATAGATAAGCAAGAAGAATATTTTTGGTGCAAAACTTTGAAAAAGAGATGCTTTTTATGATTTTTTAAATGTTTTTGGGATTTTTGAAAATTTTTGACACGAAAAATAACGTTCACAAGTGAACGGATCCCAAAAGCCAACGCGTCTCTCACAAAAAACCGTTAATCTTCACGAAAAGAGTCGGCAGCGGTGGCAATTGATACTAGTTATTTTGCTAGGTTGAAAGTTCGTTTCTTGGTATATTTTCGAATTGATTTCCGGTTCAAAGTGTGACTCAGTCGTTCTTGGTGACGAAAAATGAAGTCGGATATCTATTCTATTTGAAAAGGTAAATGCGAAGCGAAATAAAAATAAACAAAGACAATTAATAAAGGAGCAATACAAATAATAAAGCGAAAAGTAAAGAAAAACAATAAATAAAAATAAAACTAAAAGACGAAATTAATTAAAGACTGAAAAATAAAATAAGACAAACTTAAACTCAAACTAAAAGGAAGGCAAGTAAAAGTGCGACTAAGTAAAAAAGGCGGGAAAAATAAAGCTTAAAACTAAATGTATAAAATTACAGAAACTAGAAATCACTCATTCGGAATCAACCCTTCATTCGGAAAAAACATATTCATCCGGAATAATCCTATATTCGGAATAAAATGCTTCATCCGGAATATACCCTTCATCCGGAATAAATGGCTTCATCCGGAATAATGGTACATCCGGAATAAAACGTTCATTCGGAATAATGGTTCATCATGAATAAATCGTTCGTTCGGAATAAAACAGCTCATCCGGAATATCAGCTCGTCCGGAATAACACATTCATTCGGAAAAACTCTTCATCCGGAATAATTGTTTCATCCGGAATAAATGGGTTTCATTTGGAATAACAGCTCATCCGGAATAAAAAGCTTCATCCGTAATAATAGTGCTCATCCGGAATAATCAAAAGAAAACGTTCATTCAGAATAATTGAAATGAAAGCTTGATTCGGAATAAAAGAACTGATTCGAAATAATTAAACTAAATCCTTTATCCGGAATATACTACTGATCCGAAATATCCTAGACCAAACCGTTCATCCGGAATAACTGGTGAAAATGGGTTCATTCGGAATAAA
Source organism: Glebionis coronaria (assembly GCA_025667525.1). Lineage (NCBI taxonomy): Eukaryota > Viridiplantae > Streptophyta > Magnoliopsida > Asterales > Asteraceae > Glebionis > Glebionis coronaria. The sequence continues at coordinate 609,749 of JANFOE010000914.1, forward strand.
AACAACTCATTCAGAATCTGGGAAACAGTAAGAAGATGCGAGGAACAGGGGAAAGAAAACAAGACGAATCTTAATCAATCTAACCAAATCAACCAAAAGATTAAACCAAATTAACCAATAAACATCAACTAACAATAATCAATCAAAACAAATCAACCTAACTAACAATAATGATCAAATAAATCAAAACCCACTTGATTAAAAACCATAAAAACTCAAGAACATAACACAATCAAATGTAAAAATTAAGCAAGAAAGGTAGAAGAAGATTAATAAAAAGCTTGACTAAAAAGTAAATGATTCAATAACAAGAACTTAATTATCAAAGATCACAAATTAATCTAGAGAGAGAAAGCATAAAACTTAGAGAGAGAAAACATAACACTAAACTAATCCTAATCTAATCCTAAAACTAACCAACCCTCTCCTAACAAATGAGGGTGGTATATATAGGAGAGGGGAGTGGTTGGTGGCTTCTCCCTTCTTTCATTTCTTCTGTCTCGTCTTTAAAGTCTCGATTTTGGCTCGGGATTTCTTTAAACTCGTCTTGAAATTTCTTCATAAATAAGACTTGAGTTCTTCGGATTTATTAAACTTCCGTCTTTGGACTTTTTCTTTGATAAATCTTCATAATAGGCCTTGGACTTCCGTTCTTTTTGCACTCTTGATTTCTTGACTTCGTCTTTTGTCTTTTTTCTTTGATAAAAGCCCGTGAAAGCCCGTGTTTTCCTTCCTTTTCACATTTTGGTCCTAAAACACAACAAAAACACAAACCACGCATAATTCCGACATTTACGACATAAAATACACGTTATGGTCTCGTTTTCATTATAATTAAGTGGTAAAAGGATGGGTGTTTTCACACCTATCAGATACTTTTGATAAGTTTGCCTATGTGCCAGGGGAGACTCTCAATGATTACTATCTAAGATTTACCCTATTGTTGAATGAGCTCAATATCTATGGCATGGCAATTCCTACCTTTCAATTGAACACCAAGTATTTGAAAACTCTTCCTTCAGAATGGAAAAAGTACGTGACGGATGTTAAATTGGCTAAGGACTTGCATAACACCAATGTGGGTCAACTTCAAGCTTTTCTTGAACAACACGAATGCCATGTGATCGAGGCTCGGTTGTCTACACCTCAAGTTCATGATCCACTTGCCATGTATGCTTCTCAACAAAACATGGCTTATACTTATCAACAACAATCATACTTGCAGCAACCACCACCACACACCTATCAGCAACCACAACAACCATCTTATCAACCACTAATGATGCCACAACAAGCATTTCAACAAAGTGTTCATCAACAATATTTTCCACAACAACCACCACATCAGACATCACCATCACAAGCCAACACTTCTCCAATTGGCTATACTCCTCAACAAGGATATTTTCCAATTGAAGCACAACCAGCACAAGCCTTCTACTCCAATGAACTTCCACCAATCCAAGCACCGGTCTTTACTCCAAATGATACGCCAGCTGATGTTCTAAACCATCTCACTGCCTACTTGTCAAAACTTGTTGCAACTAGAGGATTTCCACCAACAAACAATCAGCTCCGCAACTCTTTAAATCCTCGACAACAAGCCACTGTTCAAGATGGTCAAGTGACGGTGCAACCTATTCAGGGAAGGCAAACTTCATATGGACCTCCTACAAGGACTGTGAATGATCAAGCTGTGAATTCTCAAGCTAATGGAAATGGAAGCCCTATTGGCCCTCAAAAGGCTGTGACTTGCTACAATTGCCGAGGACAAGGTCATATGGCTAGGGAATGCACTCAGCCAAAACGAAGAAGGGATGCAACATGGTTTCGTGAGAAGATGTATTTGGTTGATGCTCAGTCTAAGGGAAAGATCTTGGATTCAGAAGAGTTAGCATTTCTTGCAGACCCAGGGGCAGCAGACAATGAAGGCATCACAGTCGTTTCCACTTCTAATGCAGCTTATCAAGCAGATGATCTTGACGCATATGATTCAGATTATGATGACATTCACTCTTCCGAAGCTGCTCTCGTTGCTAATCTCTCTCACTACGGTTCTAATGTCATCATTGAGGTACCCACCACAACCAATCTTGGTAATGATGATAACCAACATCAAGTTGGGCATGAAAATGACAACCTCGAACAGCATTCGGGAACTAGTAACTCAAATGATGTGGTACCCAATCCTACACATTTGAGTGAACCTCAACTAAATGCTACGACGCGTATGGAATCTTATGCTCAACATGATTTGGTCGTGGTGCCTAAACATATTATTGATCAAATGCATATGGCTCTCAGACAATCCGTAGATACGAATTCCACCCTAACTGCTGAGCTTGCATTGAATAAAGAAAAGGTCAAAACTTTTGAAATGGTCCCTCAAGCAGAGAAAATAACATGTTCTGAATTTGACCATTTTCGTTTAGAAAGATTGAACACTTGAAAAAAATAGAATCATTAAAAGCTAATCTTTCCAATGAATTAAAAGCAAAAGAGTCGGTTGTCAATGATTTTCAGAAACTTAAAATGGATTTCGAAACTCTCGAGTCTAAAAAGTTTGAATCGGAAATTAATGCTACCAAACTTCTTAAATTCAAAGAACAACAGCTTTTAAAACAATACGCTTCTACAGAAAAGGTTCATCTTTTAACTAAATCGTTTAAAGAACTCGAACTTAAGCGTCTTCAAGATTTACCACCTAATCCCGGCTATGCAAAACAGGCTCAGGAATATATTTCGTGTCTTTATGATATGACCCTAATTGGCAAATCAAAAGAAGCACCTTTTGTTCGTAGTACTGAGGAGACACAGTCACTTGCGGAAGAAACCCATTCTAAAATGCTTTAAAAATTCCATAAGCTTGATTATGATACGTATAATAAAGATCAATTTTCTAAAAAGACACGTATTCGCTTACAAAAGGAATTAGCTGAATTGACAGTTCTTGTGCCCCAAAGTTTGTCAAATGAAAACCCTCCTAGTACGTCTCCTACACTTGTCAAAACGGATTTAGCGAAGTTAATTCCACCGGTAAGTAAGGCGTCCGTTAGCTTAAATGCGGTACACCAACACTTAGCCGATTTTGACAAGGTCATTTTGGAACGTATGACGGCTTCGGCCATAACGGAAGGTCAATGGAATTTTGAGCACACTAGAGTTGCGTTCCGAGACGAAATTGTTCCATTTGTAAACAATGTTAAAGCTTGTCTTAGTAATGTTGATCAAGATTTGCTTTTGGAAATAGAAGACGTTAGACGTGTTTTCAATGAAATAGATGATGCTTATGAAAACAGTTTACTTGAAATAGAACGAGTTTCACGCCAAAATGATCAGCTTCTGAAGCAAGTGATGTCTCATGATATAGTTTCCGTTTGTGTGAATAAAATTGTAGATAATCATTCTATTGTGCATAATGTTGAATCTGTGGATAATGTGGTAGATAGTACTTGTCACGAATCTGACGCTGAATTTTTAAAGCTTCAAGATTCATATTCTTCGCTTTCAAAACGTTTTGATGAGATTCAAACACATTGTATTTCGCTTAAATGCAAGCAACAATTTATTCAAGAAATCTTTGAAACTTCATTTGAAGGTGTTAATATCGATGATGCAAACTTTGAAAAGAACTTTCGATTGAATTTACAATCAAAACAGCGTCAGCCAAGTGACAAGGTTGCTAAATCTTTGCTGATAGACATAGAGAAATCTAGGGAGATTAACTGTGTGAACGTACTTGAGGCCGCTGAGAATTTTAAACTTGATCTAGATAATCGAGTTTCCAAGATTTTGTCCAAAGTTGATAACTTAAAACAGAAAGATACACGACTCTTTGATTCAGTACAGCCCGCATGTGCTCATACCACTGCACAGAATCAATCATTGATTGAACAATTGAATCGAAAGTCGGTGGAAATATCTGATTTGAGGGAACAAATTTGTGATAAAAATCTGGCCTTGGCTGAGTTAAAGGAAACACTTCGTACTCTAAAAGGTAAGAATGTTGTGGATAACGCATCCACTGTCTCATCATCGTCCTCTAGTGCAATCAAAAGGAACCTTATAGCCATCACACCATTTAATAAGGGCCCTAGGACTAAACCATCTCAAACTTTGGTCACTAAAGATACGGCGGAATCAAAACCAGCTTCTAATATTCCCTTGTTGCCTTCGGCAGGAGTAATCACCACTACTAAGGCTCAAAAATCTAAGCTTAAAAGAAACAAGAAGAATGATAGGATCTTGCCCCTATCTAGTAGTCAAGTGAAGTGATGAGACTGCTTTTATACATAGTCTCATCGTCCAAAAAGGGCTTAAAATGCATTAAATATCATCAAAATACCCATATATATGCTTGTGTTTGTTGCTTGTGTATTTTAGGTACAGATATTGAGAAAATGACAAAAGATTACAAGAATCATACAAAAACGAACACGGGAAACGAAGCCGCACAATGAACCAAGCCCTAATGAAGACTTTCCCAAAAAAACCCTTGAAGATTTGAAGAATTATGAAGAAGGGTACTCCAATATGGAAGAATTGACACTTTATACCCTTGTATCTTCATAATTACAAGTTTGGTCCCTAAAGTTTGTCAAAATTTACAAAAAGGGCCCTCCACTTTGAAGAATTGACAAGTTTAGCCCCTCAACAAAGCTAAATTGTCAAACATTATCCTCCACAAAGTCAAACACATCATGAAGTCCTTCAAAGTACAAGAAATTACAAGTTTGGTCCTTTGAAAATCCTAAATTTATAAAAAGGACCATTGACTTTCAACATTTGGCAAGAATGGTCCCTCATCAAACAAGACTTGGCAAATTCAGTCCTCCAAAATTCCAATCATACAAGTAAAGACCATTATCCATCAATAAAATGCCAAAACAGCCCTTCAAGTATCACAAAATGGCAAGAAACACCCCTGAAAATACTTTGGAAAAGTATTTGGGGCAAAAGTGTGAAGAATAAAACTTTGCTAACAAAGGGATTTGGATTTTATGGAGAAAAGCTGGAAATGACAAGTTTTCAAAAGATTGGGGTTTATTTATGGCCGACAAACAAACAAACCTAGACCACTCATGGGCTGCCACCTCACCCCACTCACCACTTCAACCAATCACACCTCTCCATCCTGCCACCTCACATCCCACTTAACCCGGTTTAAGATTAATTTAATCTTGGCGCCTAAAACAACTTTTTAAACATAATTAACTCCCAAAACAGATTAAAACCTATGTTCTTGGTGTTAATACTAGAATTAGGCTTTTTCTAATTACCAAGAATTAAGACCTAATTGCTTCCAAATTAATGATTAAAGGTCTTATGATCCTAACCCAACCCCTAAACTCCCATCACTCTCATGCATGTGACATTGTCAACCCTCCCCTGACCCACTCTTCACGTCCAAACAAAACAGGCCATCAAATCCAATGCTCAAGAACTTGGCTTACTTTTCAAGCTTCATCTCCACCCTTGGATGCATTTCCCCTTTGCCAGCTTCAACAAAAGGCCAAGAATTCCTCACAAGACTCCAAGATATTAAAATTACACAAGGGAAAAATGGGACTTCAGTAGCTAGGGTTACGTTTTTTTCAGCTTCCCTAGACAACATGTATGCCTATATAAAGGCTTAGGACCTCACATTTTTGCTTGGCTTTTGGTTTTTCCTTGTTCAAACACTTGTAAATCCTATTTTCAGATTAATGAAATTGTGTTAAGTGTGTTGAAGAAAGACCAAGTGCCATCTCATTTTATGCTTGTTTATGTTATTTGTTTACTGAATTTGAATCCAAAAACCTGTTTTTAAGGAGAGTGCAAAAGTTTGCATTTTTCCTTCAAGCTTGATATTTTGCTAAGTTCTTGTTTCAACCTTGGAATTCTTGGGTTATAGGGCTGATCATAGCATCCTAATTGTGATAATTAAGGTGTGGTGAGGCTTATAACTTGGGAATAATCAAGTGTGGGGTAACAAGGTTGCATTAATCAAGGCTTTTTAAGTTTCTGTTTTGATAATCTTGCTTCTAACCTTGTTGAATCTTAGCAGGGGTGTTATTGGAAGCTTGTGCTTGTTCTAGCTAGCACATAAGCTCATAAATTCGTGGGTGTGGATGTACATCCATGAGGTTTGTCTAAAATCCTTGAAAATCTGATAAATATTGGAATTTTTGTGGATTTGTGGTATACTGTTGTTCTTGTTGATTTCTTGGCTTGAATCTGCTTAGTCTTGCATAATAATGATGTTTATCTGCTAGATTGATCATTGGGTTAACTAAATCTTGCTTTTGATTTGAAAAACTTGGTTTTGAAAAGTTAAAAGGGTGTTTGGGTCTACCTGTTTAAGTTTGAATATTGGTATTGTGTTGTTAGAAGGTGATGTTTGTGCTTGGAATCTGTTATACACTTGTTTGAGAGTGTTTGCTGCAAGTTTTTGGACCTAAACCTTAAAATCAAACAATCTGCTATATCTTGTTGAGTTTGACTGATTCTGACCTAAGATTTTGGGAAAACCTAGAGTTTATGCATGCTTAGGGTTAAAAGCTGTTAAAACATCATTATTGTAGCCTGTTTGTGAGATTTGAAGTGTTGAATCTGGCTTGTGTGTCAAATACATCAGCAAAGTGAAATCTGCTAGTGTTTAGTGTTCATCAGTAACATTCATAAGCTTGAATCTTGATTTAGGCTTTAAGCCATTGCATGAAAACTGTTTAAACTTGTTCATTAGAGTTTATAATAGCTTGTGTATGCATTTGGTTGAATATGGTTGGCTGATTATTGCTAAAACTGCTTATAAGGGCTTAACTGCTTATTGTTCATGTTTGTGCTAGATCTGGTACTTTATTGATTAAACTGTATCAATTGGGTGTTTGTGGTTGTGATATTTTGATTGTTCTTGACTCCTTTTGATCTAAAGATCATTTGGGTGCCTTTGTGTAATCTGAATCTCCAAAAAAGTCACTAAAGACAAAAAGTCAAACAAGTCAAGCAGTGGAAAAAGTTTCCACTGCTCAACACCTAAACTAGCCCCTGCTAGTGTAAAATTGAACTCAGCTTATCAACAAGCTATTTTAGCTTATCCAGACTTGCAAAAACTTATTTTTTGTGATAAATCTTCATTATTTGACCCATTTGATTAGACTGGAGCTTATTGGACTTTGACTTTGACTTTTTACTAGAAAACCAACTTATTTGACTTTTACATAAGTGCTTATTTTCTTTTTCCAGCTTATTGAGTCAGCTTATTTGAAAACTCTTTGTAGATTTTGCTTAATTAAGTCATTTGAAAGCTATAGAAACTTGAATCAGCACTTGGGGTGGCCTAGAACTCAAAAACGACTATTTTGTCGTTTTCTGTAGATTGCTTATTGCATTTTCAGGCTTATTCCTTGGGCTTATTTCAAATTTCTTTTTACAGAAGTCTTATTTAGGACAAAAGAGGCTTGTGTGTCTAATTTCAGCTTATGGCATTGGCTTATAGCTTAATGGGCCAAAAAGCCCATTAAGAATAAGCTGTTTGGTATAAGCTAGCTTATTTCACACTTTCAGCTTTTGGGCCTTTGGAAAAAGTTGTTTAAAATCAAATTTTGAGTCAAGTAGTGTTTTTTGGGCTTATTTTGGACACTTTTTTATATTGGGCCCAAATTTGGCCCAATAAGGATATGTTTTGGGTTTAGCCTACTTTTTAGGCCCATTAAGGGTATTTAGGTAATTTCACTTTCATTTCTGAGTTATTTAGGTTAAATTAAGCTAGTTTGCAAGTTTTTAGAATTTTTTTTATGATTTTTGGATTTTTAATAATATTTTTATATTATTTTATTGTTAAAAATTAAAAGTCTGATTTTCTAAGTTTTTATATTTTTCCTAGATTGTAGACACTTAATTAGGAATTTTGCAACTTTCCAAATATTTTTAGAGTCTTTTAATTATTTTCTAGAATTAATTTAAGTTTTAATTATTTTTAGTAGTTTTTAATTGTTTAAAAATAATTTTTAGAGGTTTTAAAATTTTGAAAAATACTTTTTAGCTTAATTAGGGTATTTTTGAGGTTTACAAACTTTAAGATCTTGTTTGGGACTTTTTAATAGTGAATATTGATTTTTAGGGCTTTAATTAGCATTAAAAAGTCATTATTTAACTAATTAAAAGGTTTTGGCAAGTTTGGATTTTTTGTAAACTCTTAGAATATTTTTGTGGATTTTTAGTGATTTTTGGTAATTTTTATGGTAAAATTTTAATTTTAGTGCTTTTTACGGTTTTACGTGTACACCTTTTTCGACTTAGTTTAATCCGTCTTCGTAACCGTCATTCTCTTCTAATCTCATTTCTATTTTTCTTTCTCAAAAATATAATCACAAAGATAATCAATTCATTACACACACACTAAGCCTCCTTGAGAACGATTCCCCACTTTGGGTCATAACTTGTGGTTTTCCTAAACTACTTGTTAACACTTTCCCTAATTGCCTTGTTTCCCTAAACAAGTGCTAATTTACAACTATCATTTTGGCGCCGCTTCCGGGGAGGCGTGTTTAGTTTTGATTTGGAATTGGTGTTTTTATATACTAACAAAAATAGTATTTGTATTAGTAGCACTCTACTAATACGTATTATCGGTTTTTGGTTTTTGTGTGAATACTATTACTATAGTGTATACGTAGAACAATAAATTTACAAGTACTCCAAATACGTGAGAAATCACAACCTTGACTTGGGAGGTCATTACCCAATCATTGTATTCGAATCTCAAACCAAAGAAAAAAGGCAAAAATAGATAAATACTTTCGTGAAGCTCAATCTTGAAAAATACAAACTATAAGGTGGGTATAAGGCGGATATTATAAAATATATCCTAAGGAAAAAGGCTCTTAAGTGCTTCGCGCTGCCTCGTTTCCCCGCTTGCTTGTGAGTATTTGATTTTGAGAGCTAATCGAGGGTTTTGCCGCCCAAAGTATTACTAAGTATCATATATATTTTCTTGGTTTCCATTGATTAAACCCTCTTGAACATTTTGGTGTTCCACCAACGTTCTAAAGTCATCGAAGGCGTTCACTTCACGTGATCGTTTTCATTCCTTGAGGCTTCTTTAATCGAGAGATTTGATTAAGGAGGAGATTTGTAGATTTGTGTCTACTTAATACATTCACCAAAATCCAAAAAGGTTAATACAATAAAAAACCACAAACAAATTGAAAAATACAAAACACCAAAAAGAATATTCTTTGCTCGTCCCTCGTTGTACGTGACGTTTATGCTAACTCGTAATCAAGCAAGACGTGCACGTAAACGAAAGAACAAAACTCCCACTCCTAATCTTTCTAGTGAGGAGTCTCCTATTGACGAACCCATTGTAAGAGAAGCACCAACCATGGCGAATCAAACTATGATGAAGTTACTTCAAGCACCCACTGAGGGTTATGGAGAGGCTATTGTGATTCCCGCTATCCTTGCGAAGAATTTTGAGGTGAAAACGGGTTTGTTGTCGATGATCCAAAACAACAAATTCCGTGGTGATGAGAAGGACAATCCACACAACCATATCCGCCAATTCAATCGTCTTACCGCCACTTGCAAGTTTAAGGATGTCTCGAATGACTCGATTAAGATGATGCTTTTTCCGTATTCCTTAGCGGAGCCCGCTAAAATTTGGTTAGAGAAAGAGCCACCCAATTCTATATTGACGTGGAAGGATCTCGTATCTAAGTTTGTGAACCAATTTTTTCCGCCCTCTAAGACTACGCACTTGAAAAACGAGATTTCAAAGTTTTCACAAGAGTTTAATGGAAGTTTTTCAACGGCTTGGAATAGGTTTAAGGAGATGTTACATGAATGTCCTCATCACAGTTTTTCCGACTTGCATCAATTTGACACGTTTTACAATGGACTTAATGATCATGAAAGGGATTATTTAAATGCCGCCGCGGGTGGTAAATTTTTGTGTAAACGGTTGAGGAAGCTTTGGTGATAATTGAGAATAGATCTAAGGTGTATAGTCCTCGTAGCACGTCTAGTGTTCGTAAGGCTTCGTCTTCGGCTTCACCTTCTTTGTCTACTACCATCGATGCTTACCAAATTGAGGCGAACTTGGAAAACAAGATTTTTGATAAGCTTAAAGGACTTTTGATTGAGTTTAAAGTTGGTGAACCAAGTGCTCCCGCTACGGCTAAAGCGGTTGAGGTTTCATGCATGTATTGTGGTGGTGGTCATGATTTCTCCGAGTGCATTACCAACGGTGGTAACACTTCGAGTGCCTACGCGGCCACGGGAAATTACAACCAAAACGGTCAAGTTTCCCGCTCTAATCAATTGACTCCACCGGGTTTTGGTTCAAATCAAAATGCTAACAACAACTATCGCAACAATCAAGTTGGTTTCAAAAACAATTACAACAAGGGAAACTATGGTAATCAAGGGGCTAATAACCAAGTTTCAAACAAGAATCAAAATGATTTTCAAAACAAAAATAAAGGTTTGAAAACTTTGAAAGATCTTCCAAATGAATTTGTTGAATACGCTAATGGGAATGATGCTAGGTTTGACAATATTCAAAGAGAAATCATTAGCCTAAGATCCGAGTTTAAGAACGACTTGAAGAAAGAGTTGAAAAATGAGTTAGCTAATGAACTTAAGATCCACACCAACAAGATGGAAGGAAATGTCACAAGGTTACAACAAAACCAACAAAAATGGAACAAGGGAAACATGAGATTAAACAAGAAATGATTAAAGCCGAGAAGAGGCAATCCGTGTTTGAAGATAAAATCTCGTCTATGTTTGAGGCAATAATGTGTAAACCGTCTTCGAGTAGTCTTCCTAGCAACACCGTATCAAACCCTAAGGGTGAGATGAAAGTGATTACCACACGTAGTGGTAAGACACTTAAGGAACCGACTCCTCAACCAATTGCTCCTACGGAGGAAGCAATTGAGGAAGAACCCGAGGTGGTGGTCCAAAAGGAGCATGTCCCAATCCCACGAAGTACCGCTCATACCACACCTACGGTTGACCCATTACCAACATTGGAACCCGAGATTCCAAAGGCTATGCCTATGCCTCAACCCACACCACCTTTGCCCTATCCATCGAGACTTAGGAAGGAGAAACGTCAAGAGCGCGACAACTATCAATTTGAGCTTTTTATGAAATTGTTTCGTGATTTGCACTTTAATGTGAGTTTCACCGATGCTTTGGTCATGATGCCTCGATTTGCCGCTAACTTTAAGAGTATGTTGAACAACAAGGAGAAATTGCACCAATTGTCTAGTTGTTCGTCGGTTTATCTTAATCGCATACCTCAAAAAGTCGGTGATCCCGGTAAATTTTTGATCCCTTGTGCAATCCAAGATATGGAAGAATGCTTCGCCTTGGCCGATCTTGGTGCTAGCATTAACTTGATGCCACTTGCAATCTTCAAGTCGCTCAATCTTCCTAATCTTACTCCTTCACTAATGTCTATCGAGTTGGCCGACCATTCCATGATTCGCGCATGTGGATTGGCGGAAGACGTTTTTGTGAAAGTGGGGAAGTTCTACTATCCCGTAGACTTTATCGTTGTTGATATCCCCACGGATCCTCAAGTTCCTCTCATTTTAGGTCGTTCGTTTTTAGATACGTCTATGGCTTTGATCGATGTTCATGCTAGAAAGATCACCTTACGTTTCAACGACGAGGAACTTGTTATAAACGCAACTCAAAACTCTCAAATTTATCATGTTTATTCCGTTGCAACCATAAAAATCGTTGATATAATCGACGTGGTTTGCGAGGAATTTTCACAAGAAGTTCTAGGTTTTGGTGATGAAGAAACTAGTGGCAATCCCACTATGTTAGATCCAATTCTTGATAATTCGACACCAACCTTCACTCCATTTGAAGGTGGTGGTTTTACGTTGGAAGAATTCGATGTTCCACGTACTTGTGACGAAGACCTCATCAACGATGAGGACTTCTCGATTATCAAGGATTTTCTTAACGATTTCCCATTTCCTCCACCCGAGGACGTTATGAGTATCGAGCCCAAATCTTCACTTGAGGAACCACCTATCCTCGAGTTGAAAGATTTACCTCCTCATCTCGAATATGTCTATTTGGAGGAGGGCGACAAGTTGCCGGTTATTATTGCGAAGGAACTTTCGAATGATGAAAAAACCGCACTTGTCGATGTTCTAAAGGATCATAAAGGGGCAATTGCGTGGAAGTTATCCGACATTAAGGGGATCGATCCTAAGTTTTGTACTCACAAAATATTAATGGAGGAGGATTATAAGCCCGCAATCCAATGTCAAAGGAGGGTGAACCCCAAAATTCACGACGTCATCAAAAGGGAAGTCCTTAAACTCCTTGACGCGGGAATGATTTACCCTATTTTCAATAGCCCTTGGGTGAGTCCTATTCATTGTGTCCCTAAAAAGGGAGGAATGACCGTTGTGCCAAACTATGCCAACGAGTTGATTCCCACTAGACTCGTGACCGGATGGAGAGTGTGCATTGACTATCGAAAGTTGAATGAAGCCACTCGAAAAGACCATTTTCCCTTGCCCTTCATGGACCAAATGTTGGAGCGTCTTGCGGGAAATGATTTCTATTGCTTTTTAGATGGTTTTTCCGGTTACTTCCAAATTCCCATCGATCCTCGTGATCAAGAAAAAACGACGTTTACGTGTCTATATGGAACGTTTGCCTATCGTAGAATGCCACTCGGACTTTGCAATGCACCGGGAACCTTTCAAAGGTGCATGATGGCTATTTTTCATGACATGATCGAGAAGACGATGGAAGTCTTCATGGATGACTTTTCCGTGTTTGGTAATTCGTTCACTTCGTATTTGTTGAATCTTGAGAGAATGTTGAAATGTTGTGAGGAAACCAACCTTGTGCTCAATTGGGAAAAGTGTCATTTTATGGTTAAGAGTGGAATCGTCTTAGGGCACAAGGTCTCGAAAGCGGGGATTGAGGTAGATCAAGCTAAGGTAGACGTCATCGCCAAATTACCTCATCCCAAAACCGTTAAGGGAGTTAGGAGTTTCCTAGGCCACGCGGGCTTTTATCGTCGATTCATCAAGGACTTTTCAAAGATCTCTCGACCCATTACACATCTTCTTGAAAAAGAGGCACGTTTTGTCTTTGACGAAGATTGTGTACGAGCCTTTGAAATCCTTAAGAGGAAACTTACCGAAGCTCCCATTCTTGTTGCTCCCAATTGGAACCTCCCCTTTGAGCTCATGTGTGATGCTAGTGATTATGTTATTGGGGCCATTTTGGGGCAACGTCATGAAAAGCACTTCTTGCCTATTCACTATGCTAGCAAGACGATGACCGAGGCTCAACTTAAATACACTACAACGGAGAAGGAGTTCCTTGCCGTGGTGTATGCATTTGAGAAATTTCGACCTTATCTCGTCTTGACGAAATGCATATTGTATACAGATCATTCAACTATCAAGTATCTCATGGCTAAAAGAGATGCAAAGCCGAGATTACTTTGTTGGATTCTCCTCCTTCAAGAATTTAACCACAAAATTGTTGACAAAAAAGGAGCCGAGAATCTAGCGGCCGATCATCTTTCTCGTTTGGAAGATCCTCACCAAAGTGTTTACGAGCCCAAGGAAATCACCGAAACTTTTCCGCTCGAGACACTTGGTGTAGTGAATTCTAAGCTTGATCCTTCCACCCCATGGTTTACAGACATCGCAAATTACCATGCGGGTAACTTCATCATCAAGGGTATGACGACTCAAGAAAAACGAAAGTTCTTTCGTGACGTCAAGTTCTACTTTTGGAACGACCCTTACTTGTGTCGAACTTGTGCGGATCAAATCATCCGATGTTGTGTATTTGGCACCGAAGCTTCTAACATCCTTAGAGCTTGCCATGAGGGACCCACGGGTGGTCACCACGGTGCTAATCTCACGGCTAAGAAGGTGTTTGATGCCGACTTCTTTTGGCCTACTATTTACCGAGATGCACAAGATCTTGTGAAGTCGTGTGATTCATGCCAACGACAAGGAAAAGCCTCACAAAAAGATGAGATGCCACAAAATATCATCCAAGTGTGTGAGATCTTTGACGTTTAGGGTATAGACTTTATGGGGCCATTCCCATCATCTCGTGGTAATAAGTACATTCTCGTTGCGGTTGACTACCTATCTAAGTGGGTGGAAGCTAAGGCTTTGCCCACCAATGATGCTCGTGTGGTAGTCAAGTTCTTGAAAAGCTTGTTTTCTCGGTTTGGAACCCCTCGTGCGATCATAAGCGATCGTGGAACCCATTTTGGTAACGACCAATTCGAAAGGGTCCTAAGGAAATATGGGTTTACACATCGGCTTTCTATGACTTATCACCCACAAACGAGTGGGCAAGTCGAGGTTTCAAACCGAGCGTTGAAGAGGATCTTGGAGAGATCCGTTGGGGAAAACCGACAATCATGGTCGGATAAGTTGGACGATGCTTTATGGGCCTTTAGGACCGCTCATAAGACACCCATTGGGTGCACTCCCTATAAGCTTGTGTATGGGAAGAATTGTCATTTGCCAATCGAATTAGAACCCAAGGCTTATTGGGCCCTAAAGCATTGTAATGATGATATGGAGACCGCGGGAAAACACCGGAAAATGCAATTAAATGAATTGGATGAATTGAGGGACATTGCTTATGAAAATTCATTGATTTACAATGAAAAACCTAAAAAGTTGCATGATTCTAAAATTAAAAACCGGGTTTTTAACATTGGGGATCAAGTTTTGCTTTTTAATTCTCGCTTGAAAATCTTTTTCGGTAAGTTGAAATCCCGTTGGTCCGGTCCGTTCACCGTGACCCAAGTATTTCCGTATGGGACCATCGAGCTAGCTCAAAATGATGGTCCTAACTTCAAGGTGAATGGACATAGGTTGAAGCACTACTTTGGCGGGGAAGTTCCATCCTTGAACTACCTCGACCAAGTCACTTTCCCCAATGATAATTAGTATTGAGGGGATCGAGTCGAGCTCATGACTCGGTAATCAAAAACGAGGTGCCTCGTGGGGGAGTCCCATGCTTATCCTATGTACATATTATTGCTTTCTAATGTAGTTAACATGTGGGGATTTGTGCCCTTCCAACCTTTGTTCCGTGGTTGTTTGTGAATTGTGGTTTTTAGATCATGATCTTCACGATTGGAGCCTCTCGTGTTCGTTTTATGGGAGCACTCGATCGTTTGCTTTGAAGACTTTCTCAATATCCATGATATATCCTTTTGAAGTTCTAACCTTAGGTTTATAGCACACTTCATAAACGGCTATTAATTTATTGATTACACCCTTTCCATGCTAGATTAGGCATTCGACTACGTCTCTAGTATGGGGGTGTTTGCACCCCTAGACTCGAAACATTGAGGACAATGTTTAACTTTGGTATGTGGGGGTGAATAGATACTTGCCTTGCCAAACCTTCACGCTTTCCAAAGTTTATCTTTTTGTTTATCGTTTTGTTGCAAAATAAGGCTAAAAATGGCCAAATTTTAAATTTTTCTCATGTTTTGTAAGTGTTTGAAGACACGAATGTAGGTTTTCCGATGGCGAGAATAAGAGTAATTTTTTACTCGACCGTGCGTGTTGAGCACTTAGCTTTGGTTCCTTAACTTCACATTAGGCTAAGTCTCTTAAATGAGGACGAGAAATGATAGGTTTAATTATAAGTTACTATGCTAAACGTAGAGTACTCATATTCTTTCAAAAACTCATGTGTTCTCGTTTTGCTTATTCTCCCTTCGCATGTAAATATTTTTTGCTTAATAAATATTGACTTAGCAGTTTAGTTGGGATTGTTGGGTTTCTAGTCTTTTCTAGTAGCTTCCGTGTAATTAAATTGGTAAGACATTAAGGTATCACCAGCTTCACGGTTTTGAAGTATTGGCACCCTAATAATCAAAAGCTTCACCCAATAATAAGATTTCAAGTGCTCACCTAAATCAAGCAAACAATTTGAAGCCCCACAAGGCCGAAAAATCTATGCAAAATTGAAAGTGAATCAAGCCTTAATCTTCGAAGCTTTAAAGATCTAAAATTCGCCTTAGCGTGAGGATATACGTCTTTGGCTAATAAAACTACCGATGAGGTGGATAATAAAAGGCAAGGCAAGACCGAAGTCATAATAAAAGCTTCATGGCGAAGTTGAATAAAAGATGGAGGTAAACCAAAGATAATAAGGCCCTTCCGTTAGGGGGCGTATAAAAGTCTTGGTAATAAGTCTCATGTTCAAAACCGTTATAAAACCGTGTTTATCGATCCTTCTTGTTGTCTATTGGGAGGGGTTATTGATTTGATGGTCTTGGTTACACCGTTAGGACTCTATTTTTAGACCTAAATCTCTATTATCGCATAAGTCAAACAATGTATCCTCGTGAAACATTCAAGACAAAATAAAATATAAGAGATACAATTTAGGAATAATGGGAGGATAAGTACGTGATTAGGGCATATGAGTAGTGTTAGCATTACTAACTTATAATGACAATGATCTCGTTGCACGCTTGGCATGGAATTGGGGTGAAAATCGAGGACGATGAAATTATTTCTAACGAAGCATTCACGTGTTCTTATTCTATGAACCTAAACGTCCCATTTTGCGATGAAAATCATACATTATGTCTAAAACGCAAGTAGTAGTAGCAATAGTAATAGTGTAGCTAGTTTATCATTCAATAAAGTGAATGAAAATGAATTTTGGAGGTGCTACGATACTTTATTCTAGCATTGCGTGAGGGCACGACAATGGTTTAGTATGGGGGAGTGATGAGACTGCTTTTATACATAGTCTCATCGTCCAAAAAGGGCTTAAAATGCATTAAATATCATCAAAATACCCATATATATGCTTGTGTTTTTTGCTTGTGTATTTTAGGTACGGATATTGAGAAAATGACAAAAGATCACAAGAATCATACAAAAACGAACACGAGAAACGAAGCCGCACAATGAACCAAGCCCTAATGAAGACTTTCCCCTTGAAGATTTGAAGAATTATGAAGAAGAGTCCTCCAATATGGAAGAATTGACACTTTATACCCTTGTATCTTCATAATTACAAGTTTGGTCCCTAAAGTTTGTCAAAATTTACAAAAAGGGCCCTCCACTTTTAAGAATTGACAAGTTTAGCCCCTCAACAAAGCTAAATTGTCAAACATTATCCTCCACAAAGTCAAACACATCATGAAGTCCTTCAAAGTACAAGAAATTACAAGTTTGGTCCTTTGAAAATCCCAAATTTACAAAAAGGACCCTTGACTTTCAACATTTGGCAAGAATGGTCCCTCATCAAACAAGACTTGGCAAATTCAGTCCTCCAAAATGCCAATAATACAAGTAAAGACCATTATCCATCAACAAAATGCCAAAACAGCCCTTCAAGTATCACAAAATGGCAAGAAACACCCCTGAAAATACTTTGGAAAAGTATTTGGGGCAAAAGTGTGAAGAATAAAACTTTGCTAACAAAGGGATTTGGATTTTATGAAGAAAAGCTGGAAATGACAAGTTTTCAAAAGATTGGGGTTTATTTATGGCCGACAAACAAACAAACCTAGACCACTCATGGGCTGCCACCTCACCCCACTCACCACTTCAACCAATCACACCTCTCCATCCTGCCACCTCACATCCCACTTAACCCGGTTTAAGATTAATTTAATCTTGGTGCCTAAAAAAACTTTTTAAACATAATTAACTCCCAAAACATATTAAAACCTATGTTCTTGGTGTTCATACCAGAATTAGGCTTTTTCTAATTACCAAAAAATAAGACCTAATTGCTTCTAGATTAATGATTAAAGGTCTTATGATCCTAACCCAAACCCTAAACTCCCATCACTCTCATGCATGTGACATTGCCAACCCTCCCCTGACCCACTCTTCACGTCCAAACAAAACAGGCCAGCAAATCCAACGCTCAAGAACTTGGCTTACTTTTCAAGCTTCATCTCCACCCTTGGATGCATTTCCCCTTTGCCAGCTTCAACAAAAGGCCAAGAATTCCTCACAAGACTCCAAGATATTCAAATTACACAAGGGAAAAAATGGGACTTCAGTAGCTAGGGTTACGTTTTTTTCAGCTTTCCTAGACAACATGTATGCCTATATAAAGGCTTAGGACCTCACATTTTTGCTTTGCTTTTGGTTTTTCCTTGTTCAAACACTTGTAAATCCTATTTTCAGATTAATGAAATTGTGTTAAGTGTGTTGAAGAAAGACCAAGTGCCATCTCATTTTATGCTTGTTTATGTTATTTGTTTACTGAATTTGAATCCAAAAACCTGTTTTTAAGGAGAGTGCAAAAGTTTGCATTTTTCCTTCAAGATTGATATTTTGCTAAGTTCTTGTTTCAACCTTGGATTTCTTGGGTTATAGGGATGATCATAGCATCCTAATTGTGATAGTTAAGGTGTGGTGAGGCTTATAACTTGGGGATAATCAAGTGTGGGGTAACAAGGTTGCATTAATTAAGGCTTTTTAAGTTTCTGTTTTGATAATCTTGCTTCTAACCTTGTTGAATCTTAGCAGGGGTGTTATTAGAAGCTTGTGCTTGTTCTAGCTAGCACATAAGCTCATAAATTCGTGGGTGTGGATGTACATCCATGAGGTTTGTCTAAAATCCTTGAAAATCTGATAAATATTGGAATTTTTGTGGATTTGTGGTATACTGTTTTTCTTGTTGATTTCTTGGCTTGAATCTGCTTAGTCTTGCATGATAATGATGTTTATCTGCTAGATTGATCATTGGGTTAACTAAATCTTGCTTTTGATTTGAAAAACTTGGTTTTGAAAAGTTAAAAGGGTGTTTGGGTCTACCTGTTTAAGCTTGAATATTGGTATTGTGTTTTTAGAAGGTGTTGTTTGTGCTTGGTATCTGTTATACACTTGTTTGAGAGTGTTTTGCTGCAAGTTTTTGGAGCTAAACCTTAAAATCAAACATTCTGCTATATCTTGTTGAGTTTGACTGATTTTGACCTAAGATTTTTAGAAAACCTAGAGTTTATGCATGCTTAGGGTTAAAAGCTGTTAAAACATCATTATTGTAACCTGTTTGTGAAATTTGAAGTGTTGAATCTGGCTTGTGTGTCAAATACATCCGCAAAGTGAAATCTGCTAGTGTTTAGTGTTCATCAGTAACATTCATAAGCTTGAATCTTGATTTAGGCTTTAAGCCATTGCATGAAAACTGTTTAAACTTGTTCATTAGAGTTTATAATAGCTTGTGTACGCATTTGGTTGAATCTGGTTGGCTGATTATTGCTAAAACTGCTTATAAGTGCTTAACTGATTATTGTTCATGTATGTGCTAGATCTGGTACTTTATTGATTAAACTGTATCAATTGGGTGTTTGTGGTTGTGATATTTTGATTGTTCTTGACTCCTTTTGATCCAAAGATCGTTTGGGTGCCTTTGTGTAATCTGAATCTCCAAAAAAGTCACTAAAGACAAAAAGTCAAACAAGTCAAGCAGTGGAAAAAGTTTCCACTGCTTAACACCTAAAACTAGCCCCTGCTAGTGTAAAATTGAACTCAGCTTATCAACAAGCTATTTTAGCTTATCCAGACTTGCAACAACTTATTTTTTGTGATAGATCTTCATTATTTGACCCATTTGATTAGACTGGAGCTTATTGGACTTTGACTTTGACTTTTTATTAGAAAACCAACTTATTTGACTTTTACATAAGTGCTTATTTTCTTTTTCCAGCTTATTGAGTCAGCTTATTTGAAAACTCTTTGTTGATTTTGCTTAATTAAGTCATTTGAAAGCTATAGAAACTTGAATCAGCACTTGGGGTGGCCTAGAACTCAAAAACGACTATTTTGTCGTTTTCTGTAGATTGCTTATTGCATTTTCAGGCTTATTCCTTGGGCTTATTTCAAATTTCTTTTTACAGAAGTCTTATTTAGGACAAAAGAGGCTTGTGTGTCTAATTTCAGCTTATGGCATTGGCTTATAGGTTAATGGGCCAAAAAGCCCATTAAGAATAAGCTGTTTGGTATAAGCTAGCTTATTTCACACTTTCAGCTTTTGGGCCTTTGGAAAAAGTTGTTTAAAATCAAATTTTGAGTCAAGTAGTGCTTTTTGGGCTTATTTTGGACACTTTTTTATATTGGGCCCGAATTTGGCCCAATAAGGATCTGTTTTGGGTTTAGCCCACTTTTTAGGCCCATTAAGGGTATTAAGGTAATTTCACTTTCATTTCTGAGTTATTAGGTTAAATTAAGCTAGTTTGCAAGTTTTTAGAATTTTTTATAATTTTTTGGATTTTTAATAATATTTTAATATTATTTTATTGTTAAAAATTAAAAGTCTAATTTTCTAAGTTTTTATATTTTTCCTAGATTGTAGACACTTAATTAGGAATTTTGCAACTTTCCAAATATTTTTAGAGTCTTTTAATTATTTTCTAGAATTAATTTAAGATTTATTTAATTTTAGTAGTTTTTAATTGTTTAAATTTAGTTTTTAGAGGTTTTAAAATTTTGAAAAATACTTTTTAGCTTAATTAGGGTATTTTTGAGGTTTACAAACTTTAAGATCTTGTTTGGGACTTTTTAATAGTGAATATTGATTTTTAGGGCTTTAATTAGCATTAAAAAGTCATTATTTAATTAATTAAAAGGTTTTGGCAAGTTTGGGTTTTTTGTAAACTCTTAGAATATTTTTGTGGATTTTTAGTGATTTTTGGTAATGTTTAGGGTAAAATTTTAATTTTAGTGCTTTTTACGGTTTTACGTGTACACCTTTTTCGACTTAGTTTAATCCGTCTTCGTAACCGTCATTCTCTTCTAATCTCATTTCTATTTTTCTTTCTCAAAAATATAATCACAAAGATAATCAATTCATTACACACACACAAAGCCTCCTTGAGAACGATTCCCCACTTTGGGTCATAACTTGTGGTTTTCCTAAACTACTTGTTAACACTTGCCCTAATTGCCTTGTTTTCCTAAACAAGTGCTAATTTACAACTATCATGAAGAAGAAAGTAGAAGCCCATCCTAGGAATGTTATTTCTGTTTTGAGTAAAAAGAATCATGTAGCTAAACCTAAAGGCTCTGCGGTTGTGCAGTGTTCTAAGCCTATTGTGAATTCTAATTTGAAATGTCGGAATTGCAATGAATGTATGTTTTCTAGTCGTCATGATTCTTGCCTTATTGACCATGTGAATGAGATGAATGCCCGGAAAATGGATTAGAATGGAAACCGACTGGGAAAGCGTTAACCCAAGTTGGTTGGATGTGGCGTCCCACTGGTAGAACTTTCAATATAGTAGGAAATACGTGCCCTTTAACTAGGATTACTCCCACCATAGCGAAGAAAGCGTGCCCTTTAACTAGGAGTACCAAGGCTACCAAAACACAAGTGTGTCCTTTAACCAGGAACACCAACACTACTGTAGGAAACAAGTGCCCTTTAAATAGGTCTACTCCCACTGTAGTGCCCGCTAATAATCCTAAACCTAAGAAAGTTGGAACAGTAAAACATGTTAGTGCTAAAACTCACATTAGAAAATGCAGGAAATCTAAGGGTCACACAAATGTTAGCAATTCTGATAATCTTATATCTGTATCTGCTAACACTCCGGAACCAATAGTTTCCAATGCATTGTCTACTGTTGTTATTGAAAACAGGTGGTCCAAATTGTTCTCTGGTATTTGGACTCTGGTTGCTCCAAGCATATGATCGGAGATCGCTCTCAGCTCAGAAATTTCGTCAGCAAGTTTCTTGGTACGGTTCGATTTGGAAATGATCATATTGCAAAGATAATGGGTTATGGTGAATATCATATTGGGAATGTTATAATTTCAAGAGTGTATTATGTGGAAGGTCTCAGTCACAACTTATTTTCTGTGGGACAATTTTGTGATGCAAACCTAGAAGTTGCTTTTCGAGAGCATACCTACTTCATTCGTAATTTGGAAGGGGTTGATTTATTGAAAGGTACTCGAGGGAATAATTTGTATACTTTGTCTCTACAAGACATGATGGCCGCTTCTCCCGTATGTCTTCTCTCCAAAGCATCAAAGACTAAGTCATGGTTATGGCATCGACGGTTATCTCATCTTAACTTTGACGCTATCAATCATTTGGCGAAAAACAAACTTGTTTGTGGTCTTCCTAAACTTACATTTCACAAGGATGATTTTTGTTCCGCGTGTACAATGGGGAAAAGCACTAAGAAATCATACAAACCCAAGACTGAAGACACTAACCAAGAGAAACTTATCTGTTGCATATGGATCTTTGTAGGCCAATGCGTGTTGAAAGTCTTAGTGGTAAAAAGTACATCCTCGTCATTGTCGATGATTACTCTCGGTTTACTTGGGTGAAATTTCTTACAACAAAAAATGAGGCACCTAAATTCATCATCGGATTTCTCAAGATGATTCAAGTGCGGCTCAACACTACTGTCTGACGCATTCGTACAGATAATGGAACTGAATTTGTGAATCAAATCGTGCGTGATTACCATGAAGAAGTTGGCATTTCTCATGAAACATCTATTACTCGCACTCCACAACAAAACGGTGTCATTGAAAGGCGAAATCGCACACTTTTGGAAGCTGCTCGAACGATGTTAATTTACGCAAAGGCTCCATTGTTTTTATGGGCAAAAGCAGTATCAGTTTTCACCCAAAACCAGTCACTAATTCGAAAACGCCATGGTAAAACACCTTATGAGCTTCTACATGGAAAAGTACCAGATTTATAATATCTTCATGTATTTGGTTCTCTCTGCTATCCAAATAATGATGGTGGCAATTTTGGAAAACTTCAACCCAAGGCTGATATTGGTATTTTCATTGGTTATGCACCCACAAAGAAGGCATAACGAATCTACAACCGTAAGTCTCGTAAGATCCTCGAAACTATGAATGATGATTTTGACAAGCTGACAGCAATGGCTTCTGAGCAAAGCAGCTCTGAACCCGTACTTCATGAAATGGGACCCAGTAACATTAGTTCTGGTCTTGTCCCAAATAACCCTACTTCATCATCATTTACACCACCTACTAGGAATGAATGGGATACGTTGTTTCAACCGTTCTTTGATGAATTCTTTACTCCTCCAAGTATTGTTGCTCCAGAACCTGAGGTAATAGCTCCGGTAACCGAAGTTGTCGCTCCAGCAACCGAAGCACAATCAGACACATCTGCACCTACAATTGGTCAAGATATACCTTCAACGAGTAATTCTCAACCAACACCCGAATCAACTACCCATTTCATGCCTATTGATGATGAAGAGGATGATGATGATCACGATTTGGAATTCGCTCAAATGCGTGAACTTCCATTCTTTGGTGTACCTATTCCCGACCATAATCAAGTCGGGTCGTCCACCTCAGAGGAAGCTCCTACTACGGTCTACTCCAATCCACGGATTCATAAACATGACAGCAAGTGGACAAAGGATCATCCTATAGATTCTATTATTGGTGACCCTAATCGTCCGGTATCCACACGAAGTCAGTTACAAGAAAATGCAATGTTTTGTCATTTTGATGCTTTTCTCACTGAAGTTGAACCTAAGACATGGCAAGAAGCTTTTACTCAATCATGTTGGATAGAAGCTATGCAAGAAGAACTTAATGAATTTATACGTCTTGAAGTATGGGAACTTGTCCCATACCCGGATCAAGTGCAGTTACTCACTTTGAAATGGGTTTACAAGGTGCAACTCGACGAGTTAGGCGGAATATTGAAGAACAAAGCTCGACTAGTAGCTCGTGGATACAAGAAATTATTAATCATCGACTTTATGGAATCCTTTGCACCTGTTGCCCGTTTGGAAGCTATTAGACTATTCCTCGCTTATGCAGCCCACATGAATATGATCGTCTATCTGATGGATGTGAATGGTGAAATCAAGGAAGAGGTCTATGTTCAACAACCGGATGGTTTTGTGAATCCTAAATATCCTAATCATGTGTACAAGCTTAAGAAGGCTCTCTATGGGTTGAAGCAAGCTCCACGCGCATGGTATGATCTCTTGTCACAATTCCTCATTACACAAGGCTTCGCTAAAGGCAAGGTGGATCCCACGCTGTTTATTCAGAAATGAGGTAAAGATATGATTGTGGTAAAAATATATGTTGATGATATTATATTTGCAGCCTCGACCCAAACCTTATCCGATGAGTTTGGGACACTCATGTCTTCCAAGTTTAAGATGTCAATGATGGGAAAGGAATCATTCTTCTTAGGACTTCAGATATCTCAGAGTCCCAGAGGCATCTTTATCAATCAATCCAAGTATGACCTTGAATCTTTTAAGAAATATAAGATGGTATCTTGCGACCCCGTGGATACTCCAATGGTGGAACGAACTAAGCTTGATGCAGATCCACATGGAGTTGTCGTTGATCCGACACTTTATCGTGGAATGATCGGTACTCTTCTGTATATCACAGCTAGTCGACCTGATCTTAAGTTTGCTATATGTATGTGTGCTCGGTATCAAACTCGACCTACTGAGTTACACTTGGCCACTGTGAAACGAATCTTTCAATATCTTAAAGGAACCATTAATCGGGGACTTTGGTATTCGAAGGACTCTTCTATTGCACTAATGGCATATGCAGATGCGAATCACGCGGGTTGTCAAGATACAAGGCGTAGCACGAGTGTAACTTTGCAACTACTAGGAGATCGACTAATCAGTTGGGCATCTAAAAGGCAGAAAAGCGCTGCAGTTTCAAGTACGGAAGCAGAATACATAGCTATGTCCAGTTGCTGTGCTCAAATTCTTTGGATGAGATCGTAATTAACCGACTATGGTTTAGGTTTCAACAAAATTCTGATGTACTGCGACAACAAAAGTGCAATTGCCTTATGCTGCAACAATTTTCAATTCTCCTGGTCGAAGCATATTGACATTCGCTACCACTTTATCAAGGAGCAAGTGGAAAATGGAGTAATAGAGCTTTACTTTGTCCAATCTGAGTATCAATTGGCGGATATTTTTACGAAGGCTTTAGATCGCGCTCGAATTGAATTTTTAGCCGACAAGCTAGGAATGAGAACCTTCTCGCCTGAGACTCTAAAGGAATTGGCAGATGAAGCGAAAGAATAGTGGTGGTAAACTATTCTCCAGATCCTTGGTGATCATCTGTATATATTGTTTATATTTTTATCCACAAAAGCAAAATACAAAAAATATAAAACCATATAAAAACCATAAAAACTGCAAAATCTAGAAAAATCCAAAAATATTTTTACTTTATTTTTCAAAGGTATGTCTTTTGGTATGATAATATTTACGGCCTTAGAAATGTTGATTAATATTGACACGGCGCCATAAATAGAGTTCGTACAAAAGTTGTAAATATTTCATAAAACATGCCTATATGACTTGTAGTTATTTCTGACTGCAACCCGGTTTTTATATTAAAGTCAAGTATTTCTTATGAAAGCTTTGGCTCAAAAACGGGAATTAATTTTCTCGGGTATGGTTTACTTTATAACCATGTAAGGGATTGTGTTTACGTTATAACACAATCTAACACGAATATATGTACGATTCAGTGCATTTATTTGTTAAAACAAGAGAAGTCTTGTTTTTATGAAGTTATCATCTCTACAACCATAGCTATCTACATTTGGTATCTACATACTCAACGATGCGACTACTCAACCGACGACTACAACTCTTTCGATAGAACATGGGTCAAGAATTGAGGGGGAGCAATTGTCAAGCATTCAGAATCTTCGATGCCGAAAGTGCCAAGCTCACTAATTGGTGTCAAGACAACAATACCAATCGTACACGTGGTGTCAAGATATGACTTCAGACGTGACGAGGCGACCAACATATGCTGACAAGAACCATTTGATCTTATCATATGATGTTCTCATCAATCAGGTCCAACCTTGTCAATTTTTTTCTAATATGGTGAATATGTGATCATGTTACAAATTGGTATCATATCTCATACATTTGGTATCATGAAGATAAAACAGACTTGCATTTTTCTTCCCAAATCCTTTGTTAAAACTTCATTAAATCAATTGATATTAAAAACATCGATTGGGTTAATATTTTTAATATGGGGGAGAAAATGTGATTTAATATGGGAAATTATCACAACTGGTTTGACTTAATGTTTTGGCTCATCCCGACATATGCAAAATGTTTTCGAATATCGTGGCATATGTTAAGGGGGAGCAAAACGGATTTGCATATCAAAATGGATTTTCATGGTGACATATACTTACCCAAAACCCATTTATTTCACGACGATGAAGATTGTGGTGACATAAGGATGGAAGGATAGGTTAAGTCCAATGATTCTTCCAAAACCAGAGGAATCTTCCCAAGGACATTCCTTAGCTAGAAATAGTAGTCCTTAGGAAAGATGGAGAAAGATTGTGAACGTAGCTGAATGCCGACCAAGTACTTAAGTTAGCACTGGAAAAATCACAACAAGGTGCTAGTTATGACGTATTGGTAAGCATTGAAGGGGTTGAAGAATGAAAAAGAATTGTAAAGATAAAGGGTGTAAAGAAAGAAGCCCTCCTTACAACTTTAGGCAGAAACCGGGTCAACACATATGCTATTGAGATCATTTTAATAATGCTCAATATTGAAGATAAACATCATGGACCCAGTGATGCAATGCACAACCCATCCCAGCTAACTCAGATGTCTCTCAAAAGATATTTGTTTTAATCACGCGGAGACAACACGTTATCTATCGATTTATTCACTCTGAATAAATAGATATTAAAATGGTGGCACTCCTCTCCAGCCTTCGATTACTAAAATCCAAAGTGCACGATCGAGTCTAGAGCCATTTGAGATCATCAAATATCTCATTAGGACACATTTCCATATTTCCTTGCTTCTTCACACACTGTGAAAAGTAAGAAAGATATTAAGAGTCCTACGCAAAATCTTCATGATCTTGCCTGAACATCCGAGTAATACGAAAGTATTTACAATGAAGATGGAAATACTTCTTGAGCGAATATCAAAAAGCTCATGGTAGGTGACTTGTGCGATTCTTTATGAATTAAACTTGTGATAACTGGAAAGCAACAGTGGTTTAACTCTTAAATGAATTTAAACACGTTTCAGGCCTCTACGCAATATCTTAGTGATCTTGCCAGAACACTCTGAGTGATACCTTAGTGTTCACATTGATGAGTGGAAATCCTTCTAGTGTTAACCTTAAACAGTACTTGGTAGGTAACTTGCAAGATTCAATATGAATCAAGCTCGTGACAACTGGAAAGCAACGATGGTGCGATTCTTTAATGAATCAAACTTGTTCCAGGAATCAGAATTGATGGCTTCAATCATGCGGATAATTTTGTCCAAATTATTCACTCTTTACGTTCGCAATCAGCTTTGGACGGTCGAATAAAGAGAACGGGTTTACCCGCGAAATCTTGTCAAGGAGATTTTTAATTAAATCTACCTGCCACAAGTACGATATTTTATATCGTCCAACGGTCTTCACCGACCGGAGGTAAAATGTTACCGAATTAGAATAAAATGTTCAAAGCCATTTTGTTCGTGTCTACTTATGTTGCGGCATTTGAAGACGGAGGCTTTGCAGAATCCGAGAAGAAGTCGTCCCCGCATGCTTATACTTTATGCACTTAATACCTCATCTAATTCAAGAAAGCCTAAAAGTTAAGTCTTCCGCTATATCGAACTCTGAAGCTTTCAAGAATTATGAAGGTATAAGTATGTGGGACATGAAGTCACGAAGAGGCGAATATCACAAGTCATGGATGCACAAGATCAAGGCAAGAGATTAATGCTCAAGATTGATATCAAAGATCACTTCAACATATTCACCAGAAAAGAAAAAGAAAAGAAAGACAAAGACTACGAGCTCAAGACAAGCATAATATGCTAGGTTTATTTTAATATTGTAACTTGGGTAACGCCCTTGTTTGGAGTGACCTCCCTTAGGGGGAGATTGTTGGAAATACGTTTTACGTATTAGAAAGTATCGGTCACTCCTACAATTGTCCATGTAATAGCTCGTAGTTTAGTTTGTTTTCACTTATTAAACAAAGCCCAAACCGAGCCCATGAACTGTATGGGCCGGCGGCCCAATTGTAAGACAGAGCCCATCTTTATGGGCTTGGTATATAAACCCTCTCCTTGGAGGGAGAGGGTGTGGTTTTCTCATACAATACACATAGTAAAGTGTGTTTTCTTATTTTTCTCTCTCAAGTGTGTATGTGAAATCATCTATCTTTCTATCTCTTTCTCTCTCTAAACATAAGAAAGATTTACATATCCTACAATACACCATGGTTTTATGCCATGGAGGTCGGTACAAATTACTTCATCCATGGAGGCATGTGCATTACTAACACATGGCTGTCAGGGCTTTATAGCCAATATTCATGACATTACTGCCGAGTCTCCATCGATCCAAGATCAGCCTAATGTGTCAGAATTTCCTGACGTTTTTCCTGATGAACTTCTGGGCATACCATCTGTTCGTGAAGTCGAGTTTGAAATTGAGCTCATTCCAGGTCCAGAGCCAATTTCTAAGGGCCCTTATCGCATGGCTCCTATAGAGCTTAAAGAATTAAAAGATCAGCTATAGGAACTTATGGAACGAGGTTTCATCCGTCCCAGTGCATCGCCATGGGGTGAATCGATACTTTTCGTGAAGAAGAAAGACGACAGCATGCGTTTATGTATAGACTATCGTGAGCTGAACAAGATCACGATCAGGAATAGTTATCCTTTGCCGCAAATTGATGACCTTTTTTATCAACTTCAGGGCGCCAAGTATTTCTCCAAAATCGACCTAAGGTCCAGCTACCATCAGTTACGGGTTAAAGAGAAGGATATCTCTAAGACTACTTTCTGTACACGTTATGGGCACTAGGAGTTCGTAGTCATGCCATTCGGACTCACAAATGCTCCAGCAGTCTTCATGGATTTGATGAACCGTGTCTTCTATGAGTTTCTGGACAAGTTCGTTATCTTGTTCATTGATGACATCCTAATTTTCTCCAAATCC
This sequence comes from Glebionis coronaria, assembly GCA_025667525.1. NCBI lineage: Eukaryota > Viridiplantae > Streptophyta > Magnoliopsida > Asterales > Asteraceae > Glebionis > Glebionis coronaria. The sequence continues at coordinate 638,755 of JANFOE010000914.1, forward strand.
AAGGAGGAACATGAGGAACGCCTTCGTACAGTCTTGCAGATTCTTCATCAGAAGTAGCTGTATGCCAGGTTCTCCAAGTGTGAGTTCTGGTTAAGCAAGGTGGCATTTCTGGGCCATATTGTATCTGTAGAGGGGATCACCATGGATCCTACAAAGGTTGAATCTATCACCAAGTGGCCGAGACCTACATCTGCAACTGAGGTCAAAATTTTTCTGGGTTTAGCTGGCTACTACCATAGGTTTGTAGAGAACTTTTCACGGTTAGCCTTACCTTTGACTAAGCTAATGAGGAAAGGAGAGAAATTCGTCTGGATGGAAGAACGAGAGAAATGCTTTGAAGATCTTAAGCAGAAGTTAGTGATTGCACCTATTCTTACTCTCCCATCTGGCTCAAGTGGATTTCAGATCTATAGTGATTCTTTAGGAAGGGTCTAGGCTGTGTTCTCATGCAACATGGGAAGGTTATTGCATACGCATCATGGCAGCTGAAACCTTATGAAGAAAACTATCCTACTCATGATTTGGAGCTTGCTGTAGTTGTCTTCGCATTGAAGATCTGGAGACATTATTTGTATGGTGAATCATGTGACATATTCACCGATCACAAGAGTCTCAAGTACATCTTCACCCAGAAGGAACTGAACATGAGACAGAGGAGATGGTTAGAACTATTGAAGGACCACGACACCAACATTCAGTACCATCCTGGTAAGGCGAATGTGGTGGCAGATGCTCTAAGCAGAAGGTCGGGTATGATTGCTGGCATCTGGATTGCAAAGGAGATCATCCGTGACCTAGAAATGACTGATATTGAGTTTTGTGTACGAGGACAGCACGGTTACTAGGAGAATCTTAGAGTGGAACCAGACTTACATTCTAGGATCAAGGAAGCTCAAAAGGACGATGGTGAGATTTGGGCCATCATTTAGAACCTTGATCAGCAGACGGAGTTTCGCGTGGACAACGATGGTATCTTATGGCAGGGCACTAGATTAGTGGTTCCTGATGACTCTACACTCAGGGAAGATGTGTTGACTGAAGCTCACAGCTCTCCATTTACCATACATCCTGGTTCTACCAAGATGTACCACGACATCAAGCAACATTTTTGGTGGAATGGTATGAAGCAGGGTGTTGCCACCTTCGTTTCTAAATGTATGACCTGCCAGCAGGTTAAGATCGAACACCAGAGAGCTAGTGGTTTACTACAACCATTAGGTATTCCAGCATGGAAGTGGGACAAAATCTCCATGGATTTTGTTACTGGTCTTCATGTGACTCAAAGGAAGAACGACACCATCTGGGTTATTGTTGATAGATTGACTAAATCTGCTCATATTCTGCCGATCCGAAAGGAGCATCCGGTCAACAAATTGGCAGACACTTTTCAGAAGGAGATCATGAGACTGCATGGTACTCCATCAGAAATCATCTCTGACAAAGATCCCCGTTTCACATTGTTAATGCAAGTGATGCCTAAAAACATTATTAGTGTTAACTAATCTTTCTTAGTTTTGATCACAACAAACTATACAACACATTTAGTGTAAAACATAAAAACGAATTATTTAACTAACACTATCATCAAGGTAATAATCATATCACTAATCTTTCTTAATCATACTTAGTGATCATCAAAATGATTATTCTTAAAACTCACTTTTGTTAATATGGCAAAAGACTTTTTAATAAACTTTCTTTTTTAGAAAATGTTTTATTAAAATGGAAGATGAAAATTTGAAAATAGCATATTCCAAATGCTGTTAGAATATCCTTTGAAGGCTTAAAATACCTCAGATATTCCTTCCACTAAAAGACAAAAAAAGGAGCGTAGTTTACTGGGCGGTTCCTTAAGTAGCTAGGCGGTTCCCTAGCGATAAAGAACCGCGGGCTAGATAAGGAACCGCGCCCAGATAGCCGTTGCACATTGTCTCCTTTAAATAGTGGATCAAATCTCATTTTCCAATAAGCCTCTTGGACATTTTTCTCAGCCCCTTTCTCTTTTCTATAGCATAATCATTAGTAAATGATCAGTTAAAGTGTTAAGGATGTTTACATATGATTATCCTCTTCATCCCCTCCTTTACCTTGTTTAATGAGAAGATCACTCACTCACTAGTGTTGTGATAAAGATGAATCTATGAGCTAGTCATATTCATCATGATACCCTTTTTGTTTTAGGTTAATCCATTGTATTTAAGAATACTTGGACTAGTTGTGTTCATCCAAGTTATTTGTGAATACTTGGATTTGTTGTGCACAGCCATTGCATATGTGTTTGCTTGGATTTATGTTGTGTAGATCCAAGTTACATGTGTACTTGGATATGTCTAGTTGAGTTGTAATAATTTGATTAGTAGTTCTCACTAAACTATAAAGTGATGTGGTTGTGTCTTGTAAGTTCTCACTTAACTTGAAAGTGATTAGTAGTTGTGTTGTGTGAAGTTCTCACTTAGCTTCAAAGTGAAGAGTCGTGAAGATTGGTTCTAGCTTTGGATTAGAACTCGACATCTAGCCTTGTGTCGTAAAATGGTGAAGTAGGCAACGTCGTGAAGATTGGTTCTACCTTGAGATTAGAACTCGACATCTAGCCTTGTGTCGTTAAATTGTGAAGTAGGCAACGCTGTGTAGATTGGTCCTAGCTAAAGATTAGGTCTCGACATTTAGCTTAGTGTCGGAAAATAATGTATGCGATGATGTAAGGTTTTCTCCGCCAAGAAGGGAGCTTGTGGATATAGTGGAAATCTCGAGTAGGTGTACTCGAGGAGTGGAGTAGAAACGAGGATAGAGCCTCGTTGTCGAACCACTATAAATCTTTGTGTCTTCCCACTAGGTTGTCTCCTTCCTTACTCTTTACTTATTTCATTATCATTACACTTACCTATTATCTTTACTAGTGCATTTGAATTGAACCTAATCATTATGCAACTTAGCTTCAAGAAAAAAATATTTTTGATACAAACCAAATTGAAAATAATTTTAATTTGGTTTCCAATCGAAGAGAAACTATTCAACCCCCCCCCCCCCCCTCTTCTAGTTTCTACAATTGGTATCAGAGCGACGGTCACTCAAGATCTTTGAAGTATATTGTACTTTGAAACTTGGATCGATCCATTGTCTCCTTAAATTAGAAGGTCAAGTTGTACTAAAGTTTCTCTTTGGTCAAAACTATTTTTTTTGAAAATAGGTCTTTTTAATTGGTAATATTACATCCCACTTAGATTAGTAGCATTTATACATTTTAGATCTACTCTTGAAATGTATCTACTAGATTGCATCTTGTCTTGTGTAGGTACTCATGAAGATCAATCATTGAATTGATTGCGGATTGAGCTACTTGCACGTGTAGAAGACTCATCTTCATTGATCTTCAATATCTTTGAATGATGATTGGGAATATAACTAGTCACTGAAGACTTAGTATTCATCTTAGTCACTCTTGAGGCTTGCAGTGATGGATTGGAATGCTCTTGTGGCCAAGGTACGTTTTCGTTCTTCCACACGCCCTTTGATCATTCTTTTGATCATTACATGACTATGTGCTTGCTCTTGGCATCCTTGCCTTGACATTTGTTTGTGGTTTGTGATTCTTTCCTTTTGTCCTCTCAAACCTTCATTGCTTGGATACTTGAGTCACTATGGTGATGTACAGTGAGTTAGTAGTAGCTTAAAGTATCAAGCATGATATCATGGTTTGCACCCATACGGTTAGTAGGCCCTTCGTGGGAGAGAAAGTGAATCAATGCCTTGCTCATATCTTGGTTTAGACTAAGACTATTATTGAAAGTGATCTTGTCTATGCTTCAATATTTGCTTTGTGTTTGTTCATTACCAAAGCCGTTTAACACTTCGCCGGAAAGGCACGTCTTAAACCACTATATATGACACAAGCTCTTCGTTTCCATTATTTGAAGATTGTCATTATTCCCTTGAGCATTAATCCTAGTCTTGATTCACTTCCCTTGACTTCTCTCCACTTTGCCGTTTTGCTACGAGTAGTCGTTTGTCCGTTTCAGTTCTTTTCGATCTCGATTTAACTCGTAATCCTTCGTTAAGGCATATTGCTTAGTGTTATGATGATCCAATGATATTATAAAAGGCTCATGATATATTTTTAAGTGTTTTAGAAAAACTTGTTTTTTAAAATTTGGCGTTTTTCATTGATAAAAACCAGCCTCTGTAGGCGGTTCTTTATCTCTGGCGGTTCAAACCGCGGTACCTTATCGATAAGGAACCGCGGACAGCAACTTGAGTCAGAGCGCCATTTTGATTATTTTATTCCTTTTCAAACCACTATCTCTCTCTCCCAAAAACACACAGCCGACGGGTTTCATCTTTTCCACCATTGTTGAAGCTTCAAAAACCTTCAATCACTCAAATTAATTGATTCCAAGTTGTGGGTTTCACTCATCCTTCATCTAACATCAATTAATTGTAAGTATTTTCTTTCAATTTCATCTATTTTGTTCTAGGGTTCATCCTTTCATAATTGGGGATTTTTAAAATTGAAATTGAATTAAAACCTTAATAGGAATGTGGGTTGACATGGTTATTTTAGTATGATTCCTTAGGTTCATATTCATTAAGATTTCACTAAAACCCACTTGTAGAACAAATCCGAATTTTGATTAATTATTTTGATTAAAAGATGGATTTGAGATGAACCCATGAACAAGTAGGTAATGACATTGTTAATGCTTACCTAAAAACCTTGTTTTGAAAAACCAATGTTCTAATCCATTGTTGATCTAACATAGATCATGTGTTCTTGGTTAATGATGGAATAGACACATTGTAAACATGAGAATGATATGGATTCAATCCTATGTTTGTCAAGAAATTGATATAACACATTCTCATATTTTTTGTTTGTTGATTTTAATTTTACATATGACTGATTGGAAAGATATTTTCGTGTTTAGGTACTTGTCATGTCTTCAAGATATCAAAAAGATCATGAATGAACACGAGCATACATGCCCTATTCTCCTTTCCCTCATTTGATTCACTCTCATAAAAACTCGTCTAAGTCTCTTGAACATCGTTGTTTTCATGAAGGACGCATCATTCTTTCCAATTTTGTAAATGAGTTTATTCGCTTCATGTTTGAGTCTATTGGGTTTAATTGTCTTCTTGATATTGATGAGCCAATATTTCCTTCGTTTCTTATGGAGTTCTTTAGCTCATTCACCGTGATAGGCATCAATAACGGTATATCTATACGATTTTCCATAATGGGGAAAATCAATATTTACACTCTTGAAGAATTCGGTAATATTCTTGGAGTGCCATCTAATGGTCAATGTCGTTCACCGATGCTTGGAGTATTGACTCTTTAGAATCGGCCCTATTGATGCTCATTATGTGACTGTGCTTCCACCGTCTTCGGACATCATTCATGTCATTTCTAATCCTCGTGAACATCCTATTCTTGGTAAATTTCAAGGAGTTGTTCGAACTCTCTCGCCTTGGGAATTACTTACTAGCGATCTTAATGATTTCATGATCCCTTGGGCCGAAATCATTAGGTAAAATGCAATGTGTCTAGATGAGAATCGGGACTTAGTACCCGCTTGCCTTGCACATATGTTGTATTGTGTTTCCACTACAACTCCTTACAATCTCGCATTTTTCATAGCTAGAAGAATTAGATTTGTTCTTCTTGAGTCTAAGTCAAGTCTTCCCTACGGAATGCTTCTCTCTCGTCTTCTTAGAAGAGTCCTTATTGAATTTCCATCTCTTCTCTCTTCACCTTATCACTTCGTTGATCGAGTCATGTTTCCTATTCAAGAGAACATTTCACCCGAGAGAAATGCTAACTCAAGTCAAGTCGAAAATACTTCTCAAGAAAAGTCTTTTAGCAATCCTCCTTCCCATTTCAATAACTTCATGTCCTATGCAATATAGATTTTTTCCTCCCATGAAGTTGATTCCGACTATCAATTTTATCTCAATCATCTTCTTCGAGAACGTCTCAGAAGTGAATCAAGGAATTAGATGTTATGCTCATGGTTACTTGCAACACTCATCTAGGATGATTTCCTGACTTTCTTTCCTTCATTTGGTTGTGTATTAACTTATGTTTGGATTATTATTTATTTTGATCCTAAATGTTGCTTATGCCATCATGTTTGTGATTTATATAGCTTTGTGCATCTTTGTAATAGTTAGCTTATTAGATTATGATCTGTAGTTAACTTTGGCTTGTGAATCTATTGGTAAAAATATGGGTTTATCAAAAACTGGGATGGAAATTTTTGAAACCTCTGGTCGCGGTTCCATATCGACCAGCGGCTCCTTATCGATAAGGAACCGCGGGTCCTAGATAAGGAACCGCCGGCCATTGTGCCCGATAGCATCTTTTGATTTACACTGTTTTCTCAATTCTGTGTAAACACTGCATGATTTTCTGTAATAAACTGCACATTTCCTAAACTAGCTTACCTAAATTCATTATTCACCTAAAATGATTTTAACCCATTACTAGTTTGGATCATCCCCTCACCCATTTAAACCCACCTTGTTTGTCATGTTCTTCACACATCAACCATACTCCCCTAATCCTTAAACAACCATGGTTTGTACCAAAACCTCAAACACTTCCAAGACATCCACCCCAAGGAAAACACTCAAAATAAGGATTAAGGTAGCCAAGCCTAACTCCTCAACCTTCCACACACCTAAGAATGAGATGGTTCCTATCCTTATTTTTTCATCACCTTCACCACCCTTTGCACCATGCAAGACAATATCCACCCATGGTACTAACCACTCCATTGGTTCTACCTCCTCTTCATTCAACTCAAGAATGAATGAGCTCCCTTCACCCTTCACTCCAAGTGCACCCTTGGATGTGACCACACAACCCCAACCACTCCAAAGCATTCCCTTCGTGAATGACTTTGATGATACCTTGGTGACTTCACCATTTACCCCTCCAAATTCACCCATTTCACCAACTTTGGAGAACTTGCAAACACACTCACCCATATCACCCTTGGAGAACATGCCTCCTCCACCTCCACCTAACTGAAACATTCCAATTTTGGGTGTTCCACTTTCCCTCCTTTTAGGTGATCCATACTATGGGTTTCAAGAAACACATGGTCCTAGTTGTCCATGTTGTCTTTACCACCACTACATCATCCATAACCTTAGGATGGAAATGTTTGGACTACATAGGAGGTTGCAAGAGTTCTTGCTTTCCTTGTTCTCCATGCCTCCTCCTAGGAGATGAATGACGAAGTTTTCTAAATAAATGGTTTTCAACAAAACCAAGCCAAAGAATACTACTAATCTAGATCTAATGTTAAGCTAGCTTTGTAATAGTTAGTTGTCTTTCTTTTGTATTTGTCATTGTAGCTGCTTCCTTCATGTGCGTTTCATGTTGTTGATCTATAGATTTAGCTTTATGTGTTTCTATCCTTATGTGCACATTAATCAACTTTAATTTGAAATTAAAATTGAACCTAAATCTATCACAACCTCTAAAAACTTGACTAAAATTGGTTCAAAATGATATTCAAATATTTTGTCACCCTTTGTCAAGACATTCTTTGAGAATGTGTTGCTTTATGTAACCCTAGCATAATTTGGTGCTAATAGAGGTAAAATTCCAAGATTTGCAACTTTTTAAAAAAGTCTTAGTTTTTCCCAAAACCCTGGAAAAACATGGTTTCATGTCCACTCGATGCGGCTCACTAAAAGTCGTGCGGTTCCTTATGTGATAAGGAACCGCCGGTCCCTTTAAGGTAGGAACCGCCGGTCCCTTTAAGGTAGGAACCGCCGGTCCCTTTAAGGTACCTTGGACAGAAATCAATTTTTGACGATTTTTTGGTCAAAACTTTTAAAACCCTATACCCTGTCAAGATTCCTTGTTTACTCAAATTTACTAAACATTCCTTGACACTCCATTTTTGTATTCAAATTCTTACCTTGATTACATTCTACTTATACCCCAACCTTGAGATTTCATTCTCACACTTTCCCAACCTTGAGATTTCATTCTCACACCTTCCCAACCTTGAGATTTTGTTCTCACACCTTAACAATGCCTAACTCATCCTTTCATAACCTTGACATTTCATTGTCACAACCTCACTCACCCAAAGCTTCCTCATCCAATCTTTCAAAGAAACAAAAAATATTGGTTCGACCTATTTGGATCAAGAAGAATAAACCATCTTCTTCCAAACCACCCAAAAACCCTACCTTCTCTCCAGTCAAGTATTAGAATGAGACTTATACCATTAACCCCATCACCGGAGCTAAAGAAATTGTTCCCCCACCACCACAATCCTTCAATACCCCTCAACTCAATGATCTTTCAACCTTCCCAAACCTCACAAGGCATTGTGAAAACATTTCCAAACCCATTACCCCTCCACCACCAAACCCTAGGTTTGATGCCATACCCCCATCAACCGATTTTGTGTTGCGTCATAGATCCTCGTGTGCTTGTTGTCGATTTCAACAAATTGAACTTGCTCATGTGTATGAGAAGTTAAATTTTCTTGAATTCCTCCTCAATTGACCTCCTATTCAAGTTTTCGTTCCGGTGGACAAAACTTCGAATGATGCATCGTCATCTTATTTTTCCAACTAAAGGACTAACTACTCTTGGAGTCTTTATTACTTTAGTTGCTCTAGAGTCTTTTATTTTCTAGAAATCTTGGAAAATTATCACTATTAGAATAGCTTATGCTTTGTGGTTTATTTTCCATATTTCTTGCTTTAGATACTCATATTGTGTGTATGACTATCTACTTTGTTGTGTCTTTTCTTTTATGTAACCTTTGTGTTGTTTGTGTGTTATTTCCTTAGTTCTATTTTGAGTTGATCATGGTTAACCTTTACAATTGCTTATGGGTGATTCCATCAATTCTAAACTTTAACCCCTTGACGAGCTTATCATCTTCATTGGATTGAAGTTTGATTTTGTCAATTACCTTTTTGGACATACTTAGCAAAATACTTGCTTCTAATTTGAGATTTCTTCTCTCTCTCCCTCTCAAGTTACTTAGTAGGTAGTGATCATATATACATTGGTGTTTCTTTCCTTTCTACTAACCTTTGTGTAGCATGTCACCTTAGCTCATATACTTGGTGCCCCAAGCAAGGGGGGGCAACCACCAAGGGGGAGCTACTAGCAAAGTTCGATGTTCTTCGAAGACTTGTGCCAACCTTTTTGCTACGACAAAGGGGGAGAAATGATAGTGATAAACTCGTTAATAATTTGTTATTTTGTGTTTCTATGCAAATGAGTTTATAGTTTGTCGTAATCAAAAAGGGGGAGATTGTTAATGCAAGTGATGCCTAAAAACATTATTAGTGTTAACTAATCTTTCTTAGTTTTGATCACAACAAACTATACAACACATTTAGTGTAAAACATAAAAACGAATTATTTAACTAACACTATCATCAAGGTAATAATCATATCACTAATCTTTCTTAATCATACTTAGTGATCATCAAAATGATTATTCTTAAAACTCACTTTTGTTAATATGACAAAAGACTTTTTAATAAACTTTCTTTTTTAGAAAATGTTTTATTAAAATGAAAAATGAAAATTTGAAAATAGCATATTCCAAATGCTGTTAGAATATCCTTTGAAGGCTTAAAATACCTCAGATATTCCTACCACTAAAAGACAAAAAAAGGAGCGTAGTCTACTGGGCGGTTCTTTAAGTAGCTAGGCGGTTCCCTAGCGATAAGTAACCGCGGGCTAGATAAGGAACCGCGCCCAGATAGCCGTTGCACATTGTCTCCTTTAAATAGTGGATCAAATCTCATTTTCCAATAAGCCTCTTGGACGTTTTTCTCAGCCCCCTTTCTCTTTTCTATAGCATCATTAGTAAATGATCACTTAAAGTGTTAAGGATGTTTACATATGAATATCCTCTTGATCCCCTCCTTTACCTTGTCCAGTGAGAAGATCACTCACTCACTAGTGTTGTGATAAAGATGAATCTATGAGATAGTCATATTCATCATGATACCCTTTTTGTTTTAGGTTAATCCATTGTATTTATGAATACTTGGACTAGTTGTGTTCATCCAAGTTATTTGTGAATACTTGGATTTGTTGTGTACATCCATTGCATATGTATTTGCTTGGATTTATGTTGTGTAGATCCAAGTTACATGTGTACTTGGATATGTCTAGTTGAGTTGTAATAAATTGATTAGTAGTTCTCACTAAACTATAAAGTGATGTGGTTGTGTCTTGTAAGTTCTCACTTAACTTGAAAGTGATTAGTATTTGTGTTGTGTGAAGTTCTCACTTAGCTTCAAAGTGAAGAGTCGTGAAGATTGGTTCTAGCTTTGGATTAGAACTCGACATCTAGCCTTGTGTCGTAAAATGGTGAAGTAGGCAACGTCGTGAAGATTGGTTCTACCTTGAGATTAGAACTCGACATCTAGCCTTGTGTCGTTAAATTGTGAAGTAGGCAACGTTGTGTAGATTGGTCCTAGCTAAAGATTAGGTCTCTACATTTAGCTTAGTGTCGGAAAATAATGTAAGCGACGATGTAAGGTTTTCTCCGCCAAGAAGGGAGCTTGTGGATATAGTGGAAATCTCGAGTAGGTGTACTCGAGGAGTGGAGTAGAAACGAGGATAGAGCCTCGTTGTTGAACCACTATAAATCTTGGTGTCTTCCCACTAGGTTGTCTCCTTCCTTACTCTTTACTTATTTCATTATCATTACACTTACCTATTACCTTTACTAGTGCATTTGAATTGAACCTAATCATTATGCAACTTAGCTTCAAGCAAAAAATAGTTTTGATACAAACCAAATTGAAAGTAATTTTAATTTGGTTGCCAATCGAAGAGAAATTATTCAACCCCCCCCCCCCCCCCCCTTCTAGTTTCTACACACATCACCTTTCTGGCAGAGTCTGCAGAAAGCTTGGGGCACCAGACTTAAGCTCAGTTGTGCCTTTCATCCTCAGACCGACGGACAGTTGGAACGTACCATTCAGACATTGGAGGACATGCTGCGTGCGTGTGCTCTAGAGTGGTCAGGAAGTTGGGAGGATTATATCTATCTAGTGGAGTTTGCATACAACAACAGTTGGCACGCTAGCATCAGGTGTGCACCTTTTGAGATGTTGTATGGTAGGAAGTGTCGCGCCCCAATCTGCTGGGATCAGGTGGGCAAACGACTGATTGAGGGTCCAGAGATGATTGAGGTCACCAACGAGAAGGTTGCTGTCGCTAAGGCGAAGATTCAGGAAGCTCGTGCTCGCCAGAAGAGCTATGCTGATAAACGTCGTAGAGATGTATCGTTCAACGTAGGTGATCACATTTACCTCAAGGTATCACCTACACGGGGAGTTAAACGTTTTGGAATCAAAGGGAAGCTCGGTCCTCGCTTCATCGGACCGTTCAACATCATAGAACGCGTTGGTGAAATGTCATATCTTTTAGCGTTACCGCCTCAGCTATCACGCGTTTACAACGTGTTCCATGTGTCCTTACTCAGAGGATACAACTATCATCCAGTTCATGTTGTCCAGTATCCGCTGGATTAGATTCGAGAGGATATTTCATATGTCGAAGAACCCGAGAGAGTTCTTGAACGACATGATCGTGTCATGCGGAGGAAGACGATCCCTTTCGTCAAAATCCTCTGGAGGGATCATCTTGAGCGGGAAGCCACTTGGTAGACGAAGGAGTCTATACGGACTTTTTACCCTCATTTCCAGTTCTGATTCGGGTATGTTCTTTCAGTTTATGTTTTCTCCAATTCGAGGACGAATTGTTCTTTTAGAGGGGAAGAGTTATAAAACTCGCATTATAATACTATGAACAGTACACATGAACAGTGAACACACGAAAATACGATAAATTTAAAACTTTCCATTTATAATATAATCCACGTGTCACGATATTTAATACTCCCTCCGTCCCAAAATTATTGTCCACCGACAAAAAACACACAGTTTAAGAAAAGTACCACCTTTTCAGCTTTCTCTCTCTTACTTTTTGCAGAAAGACAGTTTTACCCTTAACCAATTAATTTAAAACCTTTTTAAAGTTTGTAATTATGATTTCAATTAAGGGTAATCTAGTAATCTCGATCTAAAATTCCTACCTATTTCTAGAAATTTTAGAGGTGGACAATTAAATTGGGACAAACTAAAATGGAAAGGTGGACTATAATTTTGGGACGGAGGGAGTAACATGTAATTGCGTATATATTATAAATGCATTTACGATCACGACTTATAAAATCCACGATAATTAAACATGACTGATCACGAATATTTTAACTTAACAAAAGTTACGGGTTCCCTTGTTGGGCTCCATGTAGGCCGCGGCTAAGAGAGAAAGGAAAGGAAGAGATGGGCTTTGGCCCATGACCCATAACCAACCCATGATTAAACTAAACACCAGGGAACTATTAGTCATAATTTTAGGTTACAGAAAAAGTTCACCCCTTCCTCCCTTTTCCTCCTTGCCGCCGGCCATAGCTCACCACCAAGGACAATCCGGACGATTTTTCTACTAGATTCTTTGTGTGTACGTGTTCGTGATCATAACCTTTTCTTTCACGAATTCGGTATAATCAAAACCTTTCTTTTCTTATTAATTCTTTTATGGATTCATGTATTATTTTAATTAATCTTAAAAACAAATCAAGAAAACATGTGGGATTAATTAAAAACATGAATTAAGGGGGTGTTTGGTGTTGCTTTGTTCGGCCGATATCCAAGCCGAGAGCCTCAAGGCTCTCGGTGGTGTTTGTTTTGCCCAGCTGAGACCTCAAGGTCTCGGTGTAGGGTGTGTTTGGATCGGACGCACGAAGAGAGACCCTGATCGCGATTCGGCGGAGGGTTTTGATGTGGTTTCGAGGCTAACCAAGACCACTAGGGTCTCGGTGTGTCTCGGTATAACAAGAACAGTGGGAACCGGTCACGAACCGGTGTGAACCGGCTGTGAACCGGGTTCGGGCGGGGCTAGCCATGGCTTGGCAACGGGTAAACCACTCGGACAGTGGCAACCGGCTAGGCCGGGTAGCCACTGTCAAGGGTGTTTGGCTCGGCTTATTTATGACACACGGGTACGGGCTCGGGTTAATTTTAAAACACGGGTTCTGATAGGTGTGAAAACACCCATCCTTTTTACCACTTAATTACAATAATAACCGAGCCAAAACGTGTATTTTATGTCATTTATGTCGGAATTATGCGTGGTTTGTGTTTTTGTTGTGATTTAGGACGAAAAGGTGAAAAGTGGAGAAAACACGGGCATTCACGGGCTTTTATCGAAGAAAAAGACGAAAGACGAAGTCAAGAAGTCAAGAGTGGAAAAAGAACGGAAGTCCAAGACCAATTCTGAAGATTTATCGAAGAAAAAGTCAAAAGACGGAAGTTTACTAAAAGCCGAAGAACTCAAGTCTAATTTATTGAAGAATTACAAGACGAGTTCAAAGAAATCCCGAGACAAAGTCATTAAAGTCCAAGTATTAAGAAGATTAACAAAGGATTAAGAAGATCAAGGACTAAAGCATGCAATTAAGAGAAAGAAGAAAGAGGGAGGAAGCTTCCTAAGCTCCTCCCTAATCTCCCTATAAATAGATTAGATAGTTTTCATTTTCAAAGGGTTGGGTGGATTGACAACCCACCTCTTCCGCCATTTTCATACCTTGCACAATTTAATTTCTTGCACTTTAATTTCTTGTATTGCACCTTTTAATTCCAAGTAAGTTTACTTTTGATATTATTGAATCTTTTCTTTTAATCAAGTTCTTATTTTTAATCTCTCATTCTACCTTTCTTGTTTTGTGTGATCTTTATGTTTATGAGCTTATTGTTATGTTCATTTGATTAAAGGTTATGTTTTTATGTTTTTGATTGTCTTGGATTATTGGATTTTATAGCTTATTTGTGTTTATCTTTAAGTTTCTTAAGTTTTTATAAAAGTCATTTTTATTTAAAAGTTATTTTCGTATATCTTTTTCATTTAAGTGTTTTCAAAATTCTTTTAATTTTAGCTTATTAGTTTTTCTTATACGTGTTTTAGTTAAGTTTTTAGTTGTGTGCTTATTTGAGTAATAGCTTATTTTCGTTTCTCTTTACTGTATTCCGCCCACACTATCGGAATGGGGTTTTACTTTCCGACCAGCGTTCCTTTTGCTTGGTCGGAAAAGGGTTTTGTTATTCCTATCAGGATTCCAATCTAGATTCCGACTAGGGTAGTTTTAGTTTATTCCGACCAGGATTTTACTTTAATATTCCGATAAAATAGATTTCCTTGTATTCCGATCAGTGTCATTTTGTTTATTCCGATCATATTCTTTTTACTATATTCCGATAGGACTTGTTCTTGTGGTATTCCGATAGCTCTGTTTTAACTAGTATTATGATATGGATTCCGATTGGACTTTCCAACGGGATTCCAATTAGACTTTCCGATGGGATTGAGTTTTATTTTTCTAGTTTTTATTTTTAGAGAAAAAGTGACAGTTTTTCTCGTTTTGTTTTTAGTCTATTTTAATTACGTTTTGCATTCTTATTTGATTGTTAATTTACTTTTCGTCAAGTTTTAATTTTACGTCATTTAATTGCCCGTCATTTATTTTACAGTCTTGCACATTTACTTTACTACAACCAAAACCAAAAATATTATTCTTTACCAAAAACGACTGAGTCACACATTTAACCGGAAATCAATTCGTTAAGACACCGAGAAAACGAACTTTTTCAACTAGCAAAATCTTAATTTCAAATGGCGCCGCTGCCGGCTCTTTTCGTGAGGATTAACGGTTTTTTGTGAGAGACGCGTTGGCTTTTGGGATCCGTTCACTTGTGAACGTTATTTTTCTTGTCAAAAATTTTCAAAAAATCCAAAAATATTTGAAAATTCTTAAAAAGCATTTCTTTTTCAAAGTTTTGCAACAAAAATATTCTTCTTGCTTATCTATTTTTCTTTATGGATGCTTTTGTCCATTGCGTCGGGTGTGGGAGACGATTGTACGGGAACGACTCATGTCAATGGTGTACATGTGAGCGGTGCGGAAACGATATCGACAACACACAATTCGGATTTTGTCCTTTGTGCAACTCAATTAATTCGTCCTTTTTAAATCCACCTCCCGTTCCCCCGTGCATCTATTGTGGAAGCGATTCTCATTGGCATGTTTCGTGTCCGGTTCGATACCCGTATGGTCACGAGCAAGAACCGGGTTACAATTATGACAATGGCAATAGCTATCCACATGACGCACCCAGTTTCTCTCCATACCCATGGTGCTATATTTGTGGGGGCCCTCACGATGCTTCTTCTTGTGATCCGTCGATGGTCTTTGAGAAAGTTCCGTGCTATCATCCCAGTGTCTATAACTTTGAGCCCCCACATCACACCCTCAATCATCAATCCTCTCAGCAAATTAATCTTGACCAACAACTCACTTCTTTGAACCATATTCTAGAAAGTATAGCTCAACTCCGAGCTGACTTGCATCAGGAAAAGAAACCTTTGCTTGATAGTGAAGAAATCTTGAAAACCACCGACACCTTTTTGAGCCAATTTAGTCGTTTTCCCTTCTTTTCTACACCAAAATGTTTAATTACAGCGTGGGATAGAATTGGTGCAATTGAACATACTCGGGGAGATGAACAACAAAAGTTGCTTCATGAGCTTCTTAAAGATGTGGAGGTTATCAAGGAAGAGTTAGCCGACTACGTCACTCCTAACTGGACTCGTCCCATCTATTATGATGATGACGACGACGATGATGTCTACACTTTCAACCAATCTTCTGAAGTTGATGCTCCTACTCTCGATGTTCCTACTACGTCTAAGGATCTAGATTCGTTGAATGAGCTTAGTGATGTCGGTCTCGACAAATTATTGGATGATGAGGTTTGTGACTTACTTGCTATGGAACTTCAGGACGACGTTGCTTTCACGCAAGCGGTCGATCTAAATGATGACGATTCTTCTCCCCGCTATGAGAATTTCACTTTTGAAATTTCTCAATCTCCACCGGGAGATGCGGGCGATGACGATTTATTCTCTTCGGCTTACGAGACGTTCACCGATGAACTTGATCTTGTGGATGAGGTGGAAGACGTGCTTCTTCGCGATAGATTACGGAAAGTGCACCTTCTTATTGCTCAAATCGAAGAATTGACTTCTCCTCCTCTTTCCAAGTCTTTACCTCCATCTATTCCCCCCGTTGAAGATAATGACCCATTGCGAGAAGAAATCGACATTCACTCCATACCTCCAGGTATTGATGATGATGACATGGAGGGGGATATTATTCTTGATAATTTGCTGCAGGAAGGTATTGACCCAAATCCCCCTCCCGAGCACCTTTTATCCTCCCCTTTAGCCACTATTACGGAGGATGAGTGCTTTGACCCAGGAGGTGACATTGATTATATTATGATTGACAACATTACGGATTTGCCGAATGCTCAGCATCCATTGTCTTTGGGGGAGGACAATGTGCTTACCTTACCCACCCCACCTCCCGTGGATCTTGATTTCACATACTTTTCGTATGTTGAACGGGCTTTCCTCCCATTCAAGACTTATCCCCCCGCCTCTCCTTTGTTGATGTCCACCGGGAACGAGGACAGGGTCTTTGATCCCAGTATTACATTCGAGGCTTCCCCATGGACCATTTAATTCGGGGACGAGTCAGGCTCGTGACTCGGTTAATATAAACAAGCGCTTTTTGGGAGGCAACCCAATTATCTATCTATCTTTTCCTGTTTTCACCATAAGTGTAGGGGGGCCCCGTGGTGTTTCTTGTTTTCTTTCTTATCATATGCAGGGATTAAAGCTTCAAAGACACACTCTTGATGACTTTTGACGAACCGTGATTCCGTTGCTCCCATCTTCCCGGTTCTATCCTAAACTCTTTTCGATTCACTATTTTATATTTCTCAATATTAAAATAGGAATCTCTTTAGTTGTCTCTTCCTTAGCGAGATTTAAACAACATGCACAATGTCCTAAGTGTAGGGGAGTTTACTCCCACATGCTTAAACATTGAGGACAATGTTTATATTAAGTGTAGGGGGACTTCTATCGAAGTTAAGTGGCCTTTTCCTAGTATTTGTCCTCATTTTAACCGGAAAATCAATTTTTCGACATTTTTCAAAATTTTTGATCTATTTTGGCCTATTATTTTTTCCCTTTGTATAGTTATTTTCTTTCTTGGCTAGAATAAATTTTTAATAAAGTGGTTTTAATTTTCAAACGTTGTGAATCTTTTGACTCAACCCGAGTTTACTTATGTAAGTTACTCTAGCTAGTATCCTTAACGTGTTTAAGTCAAGTTTTGCTAGGCTTTTATATAGGGAGCTATAAAGCATGAAAGTCTTAACTCTCACGGGTTAAGAACAAGAACTTTTCGCAAGTTCCTATAATTGATCCTAGAGAGTCGTTTATCAAGGGAACTTTAAAAAGCGATTTCTAAACTTGAAAAAGTCTAAGAGTTTGCAAGATCCTATAGGCGACTCGAAAACCCAAAACTTTGATCTAATAGGCTAAGCATCCACGAGTCTCATTACTTGAGATTTTAAACTGTGGAGAACGAGAGATGATAGAGCCAATTATAAGTTTGGTATTCTTTCGTGTATTTATGTGAGTTAATTATGAGCCTATTCTCCCATCGCTTGCTAATAAATTTATCTGCAATAAATAAGGTTGTACGATTTGAAAAGTTACTTAGCTTCTAGCCCAAGATCGTTTAAAAGTTGCTCGGTATGGATTAGAGTTCATAGCCAAGGCATAACTTATTGAAGCGGGATGCGAAGATTGACGAGTCCAAAAAGGTCTTGACAAGACATGAGGGCTATATTTTGTTGCTAAAGATCCCAAGTGATGTGAAGAATCATTTATCAAAGATCAATATGAAGGATCGAGACACACGACGAAAAGCAAAAACTCCCCAAAAGTCATGGAGAAGTCTATCCGAAAAGGTCCTAACAAGGTATGAGGATAAATAGATCCAAGTCCAAAAAGGAGGCGGATCGTTGTATATCAAAGTAAAAAATAAAGATTGGAGAAAAATGAAGAAGTCGTGGTCCATATATGAAGAATCTCTCAAAATTTCAAGTGAAGAAATTCCTATTATGAAGAGAAGGCCATTATTTCATAACGTCTCTCAGGGTTTGAAGTATGAAGTCGCTGCCAAATATCGGTCCGAGAAAGGTCTCAAATCGCGAAGCGAGTTATGCCAAGATTTGAACTTTATGAGGTCCCGAGAAGCAGTTTTAAAAGATTTTGTCCTTTAGCTAACTATTGATTAAATCGTTCACTGTATTTTCGGCCTAAATAACTATCGAAATAAGTCAACAATGCATCCTCGTGATCATTCAACACAACAATAACATATAAGAGATACACCTATGAATAAGGGAGTCTAAGTGAATAATTGGCCCACATGAGTTCGTGTTAGTTTGCTAACTTATAATAACAATGATCTCGTTTTTAAGCTTAGTTTGGAGAAAGTGAAAATTTGAGGATGATGATTATTCATGACATTTCCAAAACCCAAGGTATTTTTTTGATTTCTTTAACTTTGAATGTTTATAGTTTTCTATCTCTTTAATAAAGGCCAAGGTGGATTGATTTTGATGAAAAGTGTAATCGTGCTTTGTAACTAATGCATTGCATGAGGACATTGCAATGGTTGAGTGTAGGGGATTTGATAGGTGTGAAAACACCCATCCTTTTTACCACTTAATTACAATAATAACCGAGCCAAAACGTGTATTTTATGTCATTTATGTCGAAATTATGCGTGGTTTGTGTCTTTGTTGTGATTTAGGACGAAAAGGTGAAAAGTGGAGAAAACACGGGCATTCACGGTCTTTTATCGAAGAAAAAGACGAAAGACGAAGTCAAGAAGTCAAGAGTGGAAAAAGAACGAAAGTCCAAGACCAATTCTGAAGATTTATCGAAGAAAAAGTCAAAAGACAGAAGTTTACTAAAAGCCGAAGAACTCAAGTCTAATTTATTGAAGAATTACAAGACGAGTTCAAAGAAATCCCGAGACAAAGTCATTAAAGTCCAAGTATTAAGAAGATTAACAAAGGATTAAGAAGATCAAGGACTAAAGCATGCAATTAAGAGAAAGAAGAAAGAGGGAGGAAGCTTCCTAAGCTCTTCCCTAATCTCCCTATAAATAGATTATATAGTTTTCATTTTCAAGGGGTTGGGTGGATTGACAACCCACCTCTTCCACCATTTTCATAACTTGCACAATTTAATTTCTTGCACTTTAATTTCTTGTATTGCACCTTTTAATTCCAAGTAAGTTTACTTTTGATATTATTGAATCTTTTCTTTTAATCAAGTTCTTATTTTTAATCTCTCATTCTACCTTTCTTGTTTTGCGTGATCTTTATGTTTATGAGCTTATTGTTATGTTCATTTGATTAAAGGTTATGTTTTTATGTTTTTGATTTTCTTGGATTATTGGATTTTATAGCTTATTTGTGTTTATCTTTAAGTTTCTTAAGTTTTTATAAAAGTCATTTTTATTTAAAAGTTGTTTTCGTATATCTTTTTCATTTAAGTGTTTTCAAAAGTCTTTTAATTTTAGCTTATTAGTTTTTCTTATACGTGTTTTAGTTAAGTTTTTAGTTGTGTGCTTATTTGAGTAATAGCTTATTTGTTTTGCTTATTTTCGTTTCTCTTTACTGTATTCCGACCACACTATCGGAATGGGGTTTTACTTTCCGACCAGCGTTCCTTTTGCTTGGTCGGAAAAGGGTTTTGTTATTCCTATCAGGATTCCAATCTGGATTCCGACTAGGGTAGTTTTAGTTTATTCCGACCAGGATTTTACTTTAACATTCCGATAGCATAGATTTCCTTGTATTCCGATCAGTGTCATTTTGTTTATTCCGATCATATTCTTTTTACTATATTCCGATAGGACTTGTTCTTGTGGTATTCCGATAGCTTTGTTTTTACTAGTATTCCGATATGGATTCCGATTGGACTTTCCGACGGGATTCCGATTAGACTTTCCGATGGGATTGAGTTTTGTTTTTCTAGTTTTTATTTTTAGAGAAAAAGTGACAGTTTTTCTCGTTTTGTTTTTAGTCTATTTTAATTACGTTTTGCATTCTTATTTGATTGTTAATTTACTTTTCGTCAAGTTTCAATTTTACGTCATTTAATTTCCCGTCATTTATTTTACAGTCTTGCACATTTACTTTACTACAACCAAAACCAAAAATATTATTCTTTACCAAAAACGACTGAGTCACACATTTAACCGGAAATCAATTCGTTAAGACACCGAGAAAACGAACTTTTTCAACTAGCAAAATCTTAATTCAGGTTCGGGTTTAGAAAAAGTGTTAAAAATCAGAAAATGTGTTTAATTAAATTATTTCCTAGACTATTTTATTTAATTAAATACATGACTTAGGCTAAATATTATAATTAATATTTCATGTATAACCTAAGTATTTTACGTAGCTTAATTTAATTAAAACAGGTATTTTTAATTAAATTCTTATAATGTATAGTTTAATTAATTAACCAAGTTATTTAATTAATAAGCTATAATACTTGAACCATGACTTGTATTTTACTAATCATACTTTACTTGACATTAATAATCTAGCTTATTTCTAATTATGGAAACTTACTATTTTTGGAAACTTACTATTTTTAAAAACTTACTATTTATGGAAACCTGCTATTTTTAGAAAGTTACTTAGTATTACAATACAAGTATTATAATACCATACTACATGAATAATAAACAACAGAATACAAGAATAACTACAGTAAACACTTAAACCGTTAAAACATGACATAACATGAATAATAAACTAAGAACACACAGAACTAGTTAAACACATGTAATTCAGACAACTCATACACGTTCCCATTCTTATGTAGTATTATCCGCCAAGGCGGAGTAGGTTCTTCAGCGTTTCCGTTAGCTTCTACTGGACACAAGGTATGGATTTCCCGTCCTTCAGTAAGGACAACCTCTTCCTTTATTAGGATTTCCCGTATGCAGCCAACTGTTTTCCCTAGTAGTTACAGATTTAAATGCTTATGTTTTATTAGTTACCTTAGCCATATACATGCATGCCAGTTTCACCTAGTTATGGAGGTACCATAACCATAACACTAGAGGCACTAGTGTTATGACTTCACCACGACGGAGTGATAGCTCGTGGCGTCCCTTTCAGTTTATTTGGCCTTTATTATTATATTATCATGTGGGCGTATGGGTGCATCCTAGTTACAGTGTCAGTCAGGATTTCATGGTGAATGTGGTGTGTGCCTTGCATCCTTCACAAGGAGCTGATCCCTCCTACCCATTACCATTTATTATAGGCGTCTCCTCTAATTGCATGACGAGGTCACCCCTCCAAGTATTCATGCACGTTGTTGACCTCATGACCTATATTGGCTTTTGGTATATTAAACTAATACAGATTTTCATAAGTAACACAAGCTATGTTTTTAGAACTAAAACCAGTAAACATGCTATACATCTAGGTTTCCCAGGACTTATTCATTTCCGCTTATTTTCATGCTTTATATGCTCTTTTATGCTTTCATTACTCTATGTTTTATGCTTTATTATATATCCTTGCACTGGGATTTATGCTCAACCGTTTTTCATTTCCATGTCCCCAAACGGCAGGTACCCAAGGTCGCAAGTAGGATCTCAAGAGTATGTGCATTCGGATGGAAGCTATCCAGCTTCTTTTACCTTATGCATTTATTCCTACTTTCTCATACTTTACTTCTTTTGGAAATTGTTTAGTCCTTTCATTTACAGTACTTATATTTGCTTGTGTGTGAGTTACTTAGACTACCGATGTTTGATTCTGGTATTTCTATTTATGGTCATGAATGTTTAGACATTTACCTTGCATGCTTTGATGACATGCCATATTTTACTGTAGCATTCCATCTTAAAAAATGAGGTGTTACACGTCACTTTGGAGAGCTCATATTCTATTCGTTAAGAAGAAAGATGGTTCGTTTCGTATGTATATCGATTACCGAGAGCTGAATAAGCTAACGATCAAGAATCGTTACCCACTTCCAAGTATTGATGATCTACTTGATCAACTTCAAGATTCTGGTCTTTTATCCAAGATTAATCTTCATTCTGTTTACCATCAACTTCGCTTACGCGAGGGAGATATTCCTATTGCGGCGTTTAGAACTCAATGTGATCATTATGAGTTTTGGGTCATGCCTTTTTGGGTTGACCAATGCACCTGCTACATTAATAGACTTAATGAATCGCATTTGTAAGCCGTATCTTGATAAATTCGTAATCGTATTCATTGATGATATTTTAATCTACTCTAAGAGCGATGAAGAACATGTCGAACACTTAAGGACTATCTTGGACTTGTTAAAGGACGAAAAACTTGTATGCGAAGTTCTCAAAGGATGATTTTGACTTAGTTCTGTACAAATTTCTCGAACATGTGATTGTTAGAAATGGAGTACATGTTGATCTTGCGAAGATCGAAGCTATAAAAATTAAAGTGCTCCAACTACTCCAACTGAAGTATGACAATTTCTAGGTTTGGTTGGTTACCACTGAAGGTTTATTGAAGGATTATCTTTGATCCCAAAACCATTAACTAAGCTGACTCAGAAGAATGAACCGTATGTGTGGTGTGATGACGAAGAAAAAGTTTTTCAAACCTCGAAAAGGAAACTCTGCAGTATGATGATCTTATCGTTACCCGAAGGAAGTAAAGATTTTGTTGATATTGTGATGCATACCTTAAAGGATTTGGGGCATATTACAATGGATTTCATTGTTAAGATTTAAGAAACTCAGTCTCGGTTTGATTCAATTTGTGTCAACGTTGACTGATTGACTCTGCTCATTTCATTCCGATAAATAAATCAATCGCGCTAACTAAGAATCGTTTGTTAACTGCTCACAGTAGACATAGAAGTTATGATGATGTGAAGTGAAAACCTTTGGAATTCGAGGTAGGTGGAAAAGTTATGCCAAAGTTATCACCATGGAAAAGGTGTTACATATTTTGGAAAACGTGGGAAGTTAAGTCCCTGTTAGTTTGGACCATTCGAGATGATATCGAGAGTGGGTCCGGTGGCATGAAAACTTAAATTACCTCGAGAGCTACAAGGAATTCACAATACTTTTTCATATGTCGAACTTAAAGAAATTTCTTTCTGACAAAGATCTTATTATCCCTCTTGATGAAGTATGAATCGACGGTAAGTTGCATTTCATCAAGTAACTTGTTGATATTATCGATAAGGAAGTTAAGCAACTGAAACAAAGTCGAATTCCTATTTTCAGAGTCTGTTGGAACTCAAGACGAGGACCAAAATACAATTATCTCTTTGATTTCAACGAGCGATCGAGGAAGAACGCAAGTTGATCTTCGGGACGAAGATCCCAGTTAGGTGGAGAGGATGTGACAATCCGTCAATTTCAGGTCGTTATTTTAATCACGACTATTACGTATTATGTATTAACTTAATGAGAATTATGAATTATTGGCTAACCGGGAAGTTTATGGCTTGAAACTTAACATAAAAATGTCGTTTAGATGAAAACCGACAAGGAATATGTTAGGTATCGATATTATATTCTCAAATTATCATATGAATGATTTTATTGTATCTATTTTTATTTCTCGTACTTTACGTTTTAACGAATGACGAAAACTACTAGTGATCGCGATACCGAAGGATGCCCGAATTGTTGAAAGTTTTTTTTTATCATGCATATGATGATCTTGGAAAGATCGTGTTATTTTGATCATTAAAAGATGAGTTTTTTATTTTGTTTTTTGATTTTGATTTTGGTTTTTGATTTTTATGAATCATACAACTGTTAGGAATGATAGAGGTTGATATTAGGGGATTATGAATGATAGGAAAGTGGTTAGAATTGGCTAAAAATATGATTTTATGTGAGTTTTTATGAGGTGATTTTGGGCAGTGACTTTAAGGCAGATTTTGGATGTCTTATGTTTGAGTATTTGTTAAACTAATTGGATAGTGTTGTATAGAATTACGTTAGCTACATTTGATATAAATTAGAGCTTCTAACTCCGAACGAGCGTAAAGTTACAATAGTTTGATTATTCATGTACCGGGAGACGAGTATCGACACAATTCGAAGTTGTTGTCGATATTTGGATCGAATCTCGGGGACTATAGAATGAGTTTTAAAAATATTCAAGGGCTGTTGTAAGTCTTTAAACCTCAGGTTGTGAGTCTATTTTCAAACCCGAGTGTCGGTTTGTAAACGAAGGTGTTTAGAGTAATCAAAATGGTTTTATGAGTCGATGACGTAAAACTGTCCGGTTTTTATAACTCAAAGATGTGTCGGGCAGAAGGTCTTAGAAGTAATATTTTTGAATAAAATTTAAATTGAGTCTTATTCAGGTTATGTTTTAGTTTGTCACCAAGTTTCATCAAAATCGGACAAGTCTAGATAGGGTAGATTGGTGTGTACATTTGGAGTGTACATGCTGATTTGTATTTTGGACACGTAGTTCAATGCTCGTGTGGCGTGAGTTTGAGTATTCACTATTGGACATGGTGATTTACTCAAGTTTTTAGTCATTATATCAATGACTTAGCTACTGGTCCGAGTGAAGTAAAGTGATAGTTTGACTTGCGTTGACTTGGCGTCTTATGACGGGTCAATGTCAGGAGTGCAAGTGTTTAAACGAATAGTGTTGGATAAATGGAATAGTATGGATTCACTTGCATTGTTATTCTTTCGGGTTTGTCATGGTTTTGTAAATTTTGAATTTTGCGTTATTAAGTATGGTTTATACTTGAGTCAATTATTAACGAGCGCGCGTTATTTGGTAGGTTGCGGTTTTCGTGTTTGACGGGCATCACTTATCGTCGACGATCGTCTCAATACCACTCTTGTACTAAGGCGAGTCTATAGCCTCGCTTTAAATTCTTAGAAACCTGTGAGGGGGATAACATGCTTGTTTTATTAAAAATAAGAGTACGACTATAAGTTGGGGTAAACCAATTGAATGGTGCAACTAGTAGTTACGGAAGCTCTAGTTACTTGAAAACTATTTATTGAAAATGAAGGGTACAACAAGAGTTGCTGTAAACCCGTGAATGGGTGCAACCAGAAGTTGTGATAAACCCTATTTATTTTAAAATTGAACACAAGGGACCCGATTGTATGCTTAGATGAAAGTTATTTACATAAGTTAGCTTTAGCCTTAAAAGACCAATGGAATCGTGATTTGTTAAACGAAAGAACGCTAATACTATGGATAGATCTATCAGGTTGACGCCCATTCCGGTCGCGACTAGCTATCGCGTGGTGTAGTGAAACACTAGTAATGAAACATCGGATGCATACGTATAAGAGAAATATACGCACTTGGCTAGTTGTGTTGGGATGAAATAATATATGTTAACGTTCATTGTCATGAGGCTTATGTAATAACACCGATAATTATGTCCGTACAACATAATTGTCTTTCGATAAATTATTGACCATGGAAGGTTATTCAGAATACTTGTGTTCGAATTATATACTTTAAACTCTATAGATTCACTCAGCAATTTTGTTGACTTTTTTAGCGTGTTTTATCTCAGGTCCATAAAGAAGGCACTCGAGGAAGGTGGTTTCGTGAAGCTTTCATATTTGAAATGTTTTGGCCCGCTTTTATAAATTATATCCATTCAAAGAATTTTTATCATATACTGTGTTTTGTAAACTTCAAGTTATTTGGGACAATGTGAAAAGTTTTATCGTTTAATTAATGAATGAATTTTTTTATTAAAACGACTCATTTTGAGTCGTCTTCTATGATTATGAGCTTGAATCATGTAAGTAACACCCAAGGACCCTTCCGCTGCTATGACCGAAATTGGGGGTGTTACACCTAGTATATAGGCCATGATGTGACATAAATGAAAAACCATTGCTACAAGCTAACAAATGGTCTACAATGGTGCAAAAATTCAACCATACCTTCAATACATACAACAACTAGTGCCCTATCCCCTATAGATTTATGGTTCTCTGCCCACGTGGAAATCATAAATTGGTTTCCTTGAACTACCTAAGGAGTTGCCTTGAATTTGGGTATCTACTTAGGTTTTCCATCCTATTCAAGACAAACAATAGTAATCAAGTTAGGCAAAAATGTCTGACTACTTACCCTTCGATATCCAACTTGAAATTATGCACAAACTACCTGTTAAGTCTCTACTAAGATTTCGTCAAGTGTGTACACAATGGAAGTTCACAATTGATAGCACAAACTTCATTGAGAACTACATCCCTCGTCCTTCTGACTCGTGTTCTTTTATGTTAAGCTACAGGCAAGGGACTGGCAACTCTTTGTTTAAGGCTAAACGTGATGTTAACTTTACGAGGATGGTCTCAAAGTACACTGATCAAGTACTACAAGCCTTTGCAGTCTCAGAGTGTCTTTGGTGCTTTGCTGTTGGTGCAGATGTGCAGTTTTCATTTGTCGTTTGGAATCCTTCCATCGATAAAGTTGTGATAGTGTTGTCAACGAATGTAGCAGGTATAGCTGAGTTAGCTAAAATTGTATATCGTTTTGGGGTTCGTCCAGACAGAATGGACCCAACTATACTCAAGATTCATATACCTCTATATGGTGAAGGTACTTGGAAGGTGAGTGTCTTCACTTTGAGTTCAAACAGGTGGTCGCCTATGTCTCCTGGTCATTTTCCCCTAGCACCATTAAAATCAGGAGGTATGGTCAAGCCGTTGCAGGTGGGAAAATATATTGGGTGGACTCAAAAAGATGGAGATGTGCGGGTGGAAATAGACACCCAAGGTACTTACTCGTGTCATTTGATCTGACTTCCTTGCGTTTCCTTGTTGAAACAATTCCTTTGGATATCACGTCCATGGTTGGGCCTCCCTATAGCATTGCATTGCAAGAGGATGTTGGGAATAAATTATAGCCAATCTACTTGAGCGCTGACAAGAGTAAAACAAGCGTTGACAGGAGCAAAACAAACGCTGACAGCTCAAGCGTTGACAAGATAAATTCAAGCGTTGATACATTGAAGACAAGCACTGATGGGAAGATATACTCTACGCGTTTATTGTATTCTAGATTACTTCTAGTAAAGATAGGAACAACAATGTATTTTCTATATTTATCTTTACCTAGAATAGCTGATACGTAGATTATTGTACAAGGCTTCTTATGTCTATAAAAGAAGACCTTTAGGTTAATGTTTGATATAAGTTTTCATTCGTAAACTACTTTCATTGTAAGCAAGTTTGATATCATTAATCAAAGTGAAAGTTTGTTTATATCTTGTATGTTCTTGTTTAAGTGTTAATTCCTCATAACACTTAGATTATCATAAACATATACAGAGGTTTCTCTAAGTGTATTACTTGATTTAATCTCGTATACATAAAGCTAAATCGATCTAAGTTTGGGATCAACAAGTGGTATCAGAGCTTGTTGAGGAACTTTTGATATTAAAGAACACAAGAACCCTAAAAATCACCAAAACCCTAATTTTCTCAAAACCCCTAACAACATCATGTCAAATTCAGAACTAACCTCCTCCTCCTCACCTTTACCAAACATCAAGATTCCCATGCTTGATGCAACCAACTTTGAATTGTGGAAATTCAACTTTGAGCAATATCTAGGGATCTATGACTACACACTCTGGGAGATCATTGAATATGGAAACACATTCGATAAAGCCCAAAAGATTGCTGATGCTATTTCTACAAGATCAGCTGTTGTTGGATGTTCTGAAGAAGATAAGAAAGAAAAACCTGAAGATGGTAGAGCTGTGTCTGCTGAAGACATAGCAAAGAAAAGGGTTGACATGAAAACCCTAAATATTCTGAAACTCTTGTTAGGACAAGAGAACCAGCATAAATATAGAGGTTATGATTCTGCTAAGGATCTTTGGGCAGCTCTTGAAGTTGCATATGGTGGCAATGCAGATACTAGGGAAGAAAAGAAGAAACAACTTATGCATGATTATGCTGTTTTCAAAGCACAACCCAATGAGAAGCTGAGTAGTGTGAGAAGCAGATTGCTTGACATTACAAGCAAATTGTCCTTCATGGGGACACAACTTGGTGATGTTGACATTAATGCTACTTTTCTTAAAAGTCTTTGTGAAGTGTGGAAGATTGAGGCAAGATCCAATCTTGCCAATAATACTTACAAAAGTTCCACGTTTGATGACATCTACAACAAACTGAGGCTGTTGGAAGATGAAACTCTTTTAGAGCATGGAAGCAAGTCTACCAACAGTAACATGGCCTTCTTCTCTCATAGTGAAGGTCAATTCAATCAGAAGGACTCCTACATGCATCCAGTTATTGGATCATCATGTGTCAACGCTGGAACATGTCCTGTCAACGTCTCCTTTTCAGACGCTGACACATTCAAAAGTGACTCACCAAGAGTTAAACCTACTGGTTTGGATGTGGATACCGTGTGTGCTTATATTGCTTCTTTGCCCAATGGTTCAGTGATTACATATGAGGACCTTGAGCATATAAGTGATGAGCACTTGGAAGAGATGGACATTAAGTGGAACATGGCTCTTGTTAGTATAAGAGCAAACAGGTGGAACAGAAGGTTTAAGAAGAAGATGACCTTCAATGCAAAAGACACAACTGGATTTGATAAATCCAAAGTTGAGTGCTACAACTGTCATCGTATGGGGCACTCCTATGGATAGAGAACACCCTTGGGGAAAGATTGGAGATGGGAAAGATGTTGATGTCAAGCACTATAGATCCATGATTGGATCATTGATGTACCTTACAGCCTCTAGACCTGACATCATGTTTGCTGTGTGTGCTTGTGCACGCCATCAAGTGACTCCCATAAAATGTCACCTTTATGCTGTGAAGAGGATCTTTAGGTACCTAAGGTGCTATCCTAGTCTTGGTTTGTGGTACCCAAAGGATTCACCATTGGAGCTGATTGCATATTCAGACAGTGACTATGGAGGTGATAAATTTGATAGGAAATCCACAACTGGTGGATGTCAGTTTCTTGGGAGCAGGTTGATATCTTGGCAATGCAAGAAACAAACAGTGGTGGCTAATTCTACAACTGAAGCTGAGTATGTTGCTGCAACTACTTGTTGTGGACAAGTTTTGTGGATTCAGAACCAGCTGTTGGACTATGGGTATAATTTCATGCATACCAAGATATTTGTTGACAATAACAGCACTTTGTGCATTATTAAGAATCTTGTACATCATTCTAAAACTAAACACATAGAAATTAGACACCATTTTATAAGAGATTGTTTTGAAAAGGGTTTAATACAACCAGATAGGGTTGACACAGAAGAAAATGTGTCAGATTTACTAACTAAACCTTTTGATGCTGGGAGGTTTCAATACTTGGTAACAAGTATTGGAATGATCAATCTCACATAATATGTGTTTTGGTGTCTTTTTGTAAAAGTATGTACAGGATGATGCATTGTTATTGGTCTTTTTGAAGATTTAGATTTTCCACTCTATTTTTCTAACACTGACAAAGGTTGCTTGAACGCTGATAAGTGTTTTTGTGACGTTGTCAGCAATATAATTGTCTAACGCTGACAAAGCTTCCCTCAACGCTGTTATGTGTTATCGGGGCGTTGTCAGCAACAATGTTAGTTTTGTGGTTTTCAATCTAAATGTGCAGGAGGTGTTAGCAGTATACCATTGGATACAGAGTTACTTATGGATCATTGGAGAAGCATTTGGGCATGTTTTTATTTATGGATGATGGTTGGAATTTTTAATTCCTATCTTGACATAAATTTTTAATGTTTGTGCTTGTTTTTAGCAACTTATGTATCATAGTTTAAGGGGAGGTTTTAGGAACCTTTAGGATGTTTGGGTATCCATATGATACTCTTATCACAATTCTAGATTGTGTCCACAGGTGAGTATGAGTTAGTTTTACTAAATCATGAGGCACTGTAGCATGCAAAGTTGATATACTATGCATGCTGCCAAGACATTTTTGGCCTAGAATTGGTTGTGGTCTGTTGAGAGACTTGGGAATGCTTTTGATATGGGATTTACCTGGGAGTAACAAGGAATTTTATAAGGTAACTTAGTTGTTAAGAGTTTTGGTTAGCAAGGGACACTAGAGGACTGCTATGTCTATCTTGCATAAGCAAGTGTGCATAACTGGACAGTGCTTGCCGCCCTATAATAATTATCAGCTTTTTGGTTATCTTCTCTAGGATAAATAACCTTGTTAAGGTCATTTTTCATTTTTAAACATTTTTATTTTTGGACGTTGACAAGTATTTTTCCAAGCGTTGTTGTGACTAATTTAGACGCTGACATGGCTATAGGCAAACGTTGACAAGAATATAGCTGTTGGGCGTTGATAGGTTATTTTTGACCGTTGACACTCAATGGGACCTACCCAGTTGTTACTTTTTGACATATTTTTAGGCCGTAATTTTGGGAGTTGATAACTTTCAATTAATGCATGAGATAAACTTATTATTTTTCAATATTTTCATGATTGCATTTTGAAAATACTTGCCTATTTTTGGGCCAATCACATGCATTTTCTTTTCCTATAAATTTGGCTCCTATTTTTAAACAGGGTACCTATTATTCTTGTCTAATATAATTTTCTCTTATCAACTTCATCTTCATCACTCATTTTTAACAGCTTTCAACAATGGCACCAAAGTTTAAACCATCAGAATTGGAATTAGGGTTCAGAAGTCAACACAACCTGATCGCGTATCTTGAAGCTGATGATACTCTGTTTCCTCAATATACACAAATGGTGGCGTATTTGAACGCATCTCCTTTTAGGTATGCTCTTTCTCATGCACCACTCATTCCTGTCACACATATTAAACAGTTTTGGAACAATGTTAGTTCTTCAACAGTTAATAGAGTGACTACATTAACTTCTATTGTTCATGGGAGACCTTGGGTGGTTACTAAGGCTTTGGTACACCGAGCCTTGCATCTTGATGATGCTGATGGTATAACCACCCTTCCCATAAGTGAAATAGAACAAGGACTAAGGGATTTGGGTTATCCTTTTCCTGATGAAGGAACTTTAAATAAATATCATAAACAGGAGTTTCCCCCAGCCTGGAAGTACCTCATACATGTCCTCCTACAATGTTTGAGTCCCAAATGTACTGCACACAATGAGATCAATAGATCTATTGCCAGTGCTATTGTGTGTATTTCAACTGGGAAAAAATCTAATTATTCTAAAATGATTTTTGAGGGCATGTGTAAAAATAAGGGGAACAAAATGACTTTAGCTTATCCCCGATTTTTACAAATGGTTTTTGATGTTCAAGGATACTGCACAAGGGATCATAATGATTTTTATGAGATCCCTGTGCAAAAGAAAGCAATTTTTATGAAGATGAACTCACCCCCACACCGTGACCTACCCCTCACCCAAGTTATGCTTGCTGTCATTGCAGCAGCTCAACCCCAACCAGACCCCCAACCCCAAATTGACCCACTACCTGAACCATTACCTTCACCTGAACACATGCAAATTGACCAAGAACCCTTCGACGCTGACACGTTAAATGTTGGTGTTGTTGTGCCTATTTCCAACGTTGACACCCAACCTTCACAGTCCCAAACACCCCTTAACCAACCCACATCCACCCAATCCACATCATCCTCCACACCACCACAATATAGGTTACAAAAACGCCAAAGGACTACTGGAGTGTTCTCCTCTGGTGATCCTAGCCATGTAGCAGAGAGAACCACCACCACAAGTGTGGCTGGTGATATGGATGAGGCTGGGACTATTGGTTCTGGCTTAGAAGCTGGCCAAGGCAGTCCCACCATCATTAAGTCCTCATCCATGCCCAATGAATCTAACTTGGGAGGTCAAATACCCAATTTAGAAGAGGGCAAATTGGAACCAATGACTCTTATGGATTTGACGGCCGTCTGCATGAGCTTACAAAAGCAAAATGCAGACTTGGTACAAGTTGTCAGCACACAAGGCCTTGAACTCAAGCAATTGAGGGAGAGGATTGTTATTTTGGAGACTGCTAGTGCAAGGAGAGGGATGGAGGAATCTTCCAAAGGGGAGGAAGATCAAATAAATGTGAGTGATAAGGGCAGCCATGATGGTCAATCTTTGGATGTTGCTGAGGCCCTTACAAGTTTAAAGAAACAGACAGGTTTTGATACGTCCTTAGTCTCTCATACAAACTTAAATTTATCATTTACAGCCATGTTGGAGGAAATTGCAAAAGGCGCTGAGGCAGGAACTTTGGGCGTTGACAAGGAGAAGTTGAACACTGACATGAGTATTTTGGGCGCTGACACAGCAAAATTGGGCGTTGACAGACCTGCACATGAGGGTGATGTATCCCAGTCATCATCTATCATCAAGGAGGTTTCTTCACAGGTATCACCATCTACCTTACCAACAATTGATCCATTAGATAAGGGTAAGGGTATTATGGTAGAAGAGGTTGTTCCAAAGAATGCAGCTCAAATTGAGTTTGATAGAAAGTTGGCTGCACAAATCATGGAACAAGATAGAAAGGAGGTGAAAGAGTCACCATTTGTTGTCACTTCAGAAGAGCAAGGAGGAAGTGATGAAGCTAGCTCTGACTCAAGTGTTATGATCATAGAACAGCCAGAAAGACTTGAGTATGGAGATGAGTTGGCCAAGGAGAGAAATTGAGAGAATTGAAATTGCAGGTTGACTTTGATATGCCAGAGGTGGTTCAAATGTATCATGCTTGGGAAGAAAGATGTATGGAGAATCCACACTTGACCATTTCAGATCAGATATAGGGTTTAGAGATTCTTCTCAGAGTACAAAAGGATTGCCAGATCATTTTGAAACACAAGGCAAGCAATATTCTCTTAGAGTTGAAAAGGGATAGAAGGGAGTTGTACTGCATGTTGCTCAGATGCCATGGAGTAGGGTGGACTTATCAAAAGTTGAGGGCATTGACATTTGATGAGTTGGAATGTAAGGCTTATCCCATCTGGGTTAGAGTACAGGAAGCAAACACTCTCAGACTTCTTTCTGATGAAAGAAAAGAAGAACTTTGATGAGACTGCTTTTATACATAGTCTCATCGTCCAAATCAGGCTTAAAATGCATTAAATATCATTAAAACTGCCAAATATATGCTCGTGTTTGTTGCTTGTGTATTTTAGGTACGGATATTGAGGAAATGGCAAAAATATCACAAGAATCAATCAAAAACGAACACGGGAAACGAAGCCGCACAATGAACCGGGCCCAAGAATGGAATTTCCAAAAATGACCTTGAAGAATTGAAGACTGGCAAGAATGGTCCCTCAACTTTAGAAGACTTGTCATTTTATACCCCTGTAAATCCTCAAAATTACTTGTGGGTCCCTAAAATATCAAGTATGTACAAGTTCAGTCCTTGGAGAATGAAGAAATTACAAAAGAAACCCTTGTCTAAAGTTTGAAAATGAGTTGTGCCAAATTTGACAAGAAGAGCAAACTTATTATAAAGGGAAATGTTATTTGTGGCTATTTATTACAAGCTGAACAAAGGAAAGAACATGGGGGGCCAAACTGGCTAGAAAACTAAACTTTACCCACCAATACCCTCCTTACACGTCACCAATACCCGACCCTACCCTTTTACCCAACCCATTAACCCGTCCAAACCCACCACCCAGTTTATTATTAAACTGGGTCAACCCCCCAGTCAAACCCCAATTTTTCCCTCCTAAACACATTATTAAATAAACCTTTACCCAAAACAGATTAAACCCACCCCTAATCACCCCTTAAACCCTAGTTCTCCCCAGGTCGGATTAAACCCTAATCAAAGGGGTTTTTGTTATAACTTTCCAGAACTTTAATTCACTCCATCCTAAACCCATCCCACACCCAAAACGTGACCCAGACACACCCATGTGTCTTGTGGGACCCTCCACTGCCCATCACTTTCGTCCCAAACCCCTAAACCCGACCAGATAAACGCCCCACATGAATTCCTTGGTCCCCAATACCAAATGAACGCCCAAGATCAACAAGGATAGCTGTCAACAGTACAAGAGTCACAAGATGCCACTTTGACGAATTTGAATGCCATTGACCAAGGGCATTTTTGGATTTTCAGTTAGCTAGGGTTTTAGCTTCTACATTCTTCTATCTAGATGTATAAATAGGGTGTCATGTACCCTATTTTAGTTGTTCCAGATTTTCCAAGTTATTGTAATCCCTTTTAATAAATAAAAGTTGGTGTTTTTCATTGAAATCGTAGTTCCTTTTTACTTTTTTAAAGTTGGTGTTAGCTTGAGAGAATCTGAGTTCCATTATTTTGGTATAACATTTGAGTTTCAGTTTTCAAAAGTTATTGAAAAAGGTTCTATATTTTCAGAATTTTCAAAGATTTTCCAAAAAAAAAATCTTATTTCCTTATTGTATATTTACACTTACTGTTTGATAAGCTAAAACCAATAAGTCTGATAAACTTATTGGCATTAAGCTCATTAAACTTGTAGTGTTCTTTCTTGGTTGATTGTTTTTGTGCAGGTTCAAGAACAAAGGTTTTCATCATCATCATTCTGCATACCAACAGCCAAAAAGGATCAGCACAAGCCCGGGCTTGTAAGGAGGTGGCTTTTCAGCCATTGTGGGACCTGGATGTGGGTCCCACAAGGTAAATCCCTTGTATCTCAGTTTTCAGTTTTCAAAATTTGTGACCTATGTGATTTTGTGGAAAAAAAAATTTAAGTGTTAGTTTGTTGTTTGATTATGCTCATTTGTGACTTGGATGCATGTTAGAAGCTTGTTTAATCAGTTTGGTTAGGTTTTGAATAGCTTTGCTTTGTACAACTTCAATTTCAGAATTAAAGGTGTGTTTGGATTAAGGTTTTTATTGGGTTAAAAGACATAAATCCTGTTTGAAAACCTGTTCAACACACTCATTTAGTTGTTAGTAGGTGATATTAGTACTTGGCTTTCAGTTTGGTAAGGTTTAAAACAAGATTGCATGCTAAAACTTTGGTTATTATAGCTAAATTCAGTTAATCATATTTCTGCCAGTTTTCATGTGAATTTGTTCATCAAATCTTGATCACTGTTAGATTCTAGGTCCAAGAAGGGTTTGTAATAGATTGTATGCTATTTGGTATCTTTGTGTGCAAGATTTGAGGCTTCAAAATCCATTTTTGTGCAAGTTGAACCAGCAAACTATTCATCAGACCTTCATGCTTAATCAGTAACATTTGTGTGCCATTTGTGTGAGATTTTGTGAAGTGACTTGCTTGTTTTTGTGATTAATCTGACTCCCTACACTACACTGAGTGTAGGGGTGCCCCCATTGTCCAAAGAAAAGCTCAACAAAGAGCTTTCCTAAGCTCAAAGGTCAACTGACCTTGAAATTACACTAACAGTGGGAAAAAGGTTCCCCCTTCTTGCACAATAGTTACCCCTGCGCAGCTAAAAGACAAGATCTGTCAAGTGTCACTATCAGAAACCTATATTTTTGTGTTTAGTGCCCTTAATTGGGAATTAGGTCTTGAAATTTGTTTCATTATTTTTCTAATTTAATTTCTGAATTTTCTGTTTAATTAGATTTTTATTTACTATTCAGTTACTATTTTTTGCAATTAATAGCTATTTTAATTAACATTTAATATTTCTGTTTTTGTCTTTTAGTGGTAAAATTAATTATTTTTCAGTTTCAAAAATTTTCATAGATTAAGAAAAACATTTTAAGATTTTTAGTTCAAAAAGTTTTTACTGTTCACTTTTTATTTATTTTTTAGAATTAAATTAGTTTAATTAGGGTTTTAATATTAATCTGTTTTGTCCTTTAGTGCAAAATTTTATATTTTTCAAACTTTTTCATTTTTCTACTGTTCATTAGAGTAAATTAGGATTTTTAAAAGTGTCAAATTATTTTTGGGATTATTTTATTATTTTTTATGATTATTTTAGCATAAAAATAGTTTTTAGTGATTTAAAAATAGAAAAATAGTTATTAAAATTTATGAAAAATACTTTTTAGTCTTTAGATAATATAAGTAAGTTATTTGTTCAATAAAATAATGTTTTGGACATTTTGTTAATTATATTTAATTTTAGGGCTTTAGTTAGAATTTAAAATTGAATATTTAATTAATAAAAGGTTTTAAAATATTTTTATTGGAATTTTATTCTTATTTATATTATCTTAGACTTATTTTAGCTTTTAATTAATTTTTAGGTTTTAAATTTTTAATTTGTAACTTTTTACGGTTTTACGTGAACGCCTTTTTCGTCTTAGATTAATCCGTCTTCGTAACCGTCTTTCTCTTCTCACCCATTTCTATTTTCTTTTCTTCTCAATATAATCACAAATCATTAATCAATTCATTACACAACGCACTAGCGTCCTCGAGAACGAACTCACTTTTAGGGTCATTTACACACGGTTTTCCTAAATCGTCGTGCTTACCCTATATTTTACGCTCTTTTTCCTAAAAGAATGTGATTTTTACAACTATCATTTTGGCGCCGCTGCCGGGGAGGCGTGTTGTGTTTTGATTGGCATTGTCGTTTTTATATACTAACCATAAATAGTATTTGTATTAGTAGCACTCTACTAATACGTATTACCGGTTTTCGGTTTTTGTGTGAATACTATTACTATAGTGTATACGTAGAACAATAAATTCACAAGTACTCCAAATACATGAGAAATCACAACCTTGACTTGGGAGGTCATTACCCAATCATTGTATTCGAATCTCAAACCAAAGAAAAAAGGCAAAAATAGATAAATACTTTTGTGAAGCTTGATTTTGAAAATACAAACTATAAGGTGGGTATAAGGCGGATATTATAAAATATATCCTAAGGAAAAAGGCTCTTGAGTGCTTCGCGTTGCCTCGTTTCCCCGCTTGCTTGTGAGTATTTGATTTTGAAAGCTAATCGAGGGTTTTGCCGCCCAAAGTATTATTACATATCATATATATTTTCTTGGTTTCCATTGATTAAACCCTCTTGAACGATTTGGTGTTCCACCATCGTTCTAAAGTCATCGAAGGTGTTCACTTCACGTGATCGTTTTCATTCCTTGAGGCTTCTTTAATCAAGAGATTTGATTAAGGATGAGATTTGTAGATTTGTGTTGATGAAATGGCATTTATACATGATCTCATCGTTCTTTTCAGGCTTTAAAAGCATAAAAATGTCATAAAATACCATATATATGCTTGTGTTTGTTTACTTGTGTATTTTAGGTATGGATATCGTGAAAAAGACAAAAGATCACAAGATACAAGGAAAAACGGACACGAGAAACGAAGCCGTACAAAGAACCCGACCCTAATCATGGAATACTCAACAAATACCCTTTAAGACTTGAAGACAAACAAGATTGATCCTCATTTATTGAAGAAATGACACTTAAAACCCTTCTATATTGATAATTACAAGTTTGGTCCCTTAAGTTTGTCAAAATTTTACAAAAGGTCCTTCAACTTTGAAGAAATGGCAAGATTAGTCCCTCAACAAATTCAAATTGCCAACAATGGTCCCTCATGAAGCCAAAGATACATTCAAGACCTTTGAAGATCAAGAATGTCCAAGATCAGCCCTTGAATTATGCAAAAGTTCCAAAATTTACCCTTATAACTCTTTTGGAAAAGTCTTGTGCCAAAAATGACAAGTGGTGAAAGATATTAACAAAGGGAAATTCATTTTAGGGCTGAATTACTTGATTTACCAAAAATCCCAAAATACAAGGACTAAAAGTGTGCCATTGAAACATTTGAAACGAAATTGCGCCAAACACTTTCCATTCCCCCAATTTCGGATCAAATCTACTACTATTCACCCTTCATCCACCCAGTTTTTACTCCACTTAAAACAAAGGGTAAAAACAAATTACCCTGGCACTTGTGTGATTCACATGTGCAGAAACAAATCCCACACATAAAACCCTCAATCCCACTACTCCTTGGACCCCACACTCAACCTCCTCAACCAATGAAAACGCAACTTGGCCTCCAAGTAAAATGACGTGGCCAAATCAACAGCCTAGACTCTTTGCTTCATATCAAAGCTGAAATGAACGTCCAAGATGCATTTGAACAGCTCATTCCATCAAAACGTCTAGAAGGACCAAGGGCATTTTAGAGAATTTAGTGCTAGGGTTTGTGAATAGTGTTTAGCCAGGCATTTGCCTATAAAAGGAGACCTCAACATGTGAGAGTCCCTTTGTTCCAGATTTTAGCTTTTAAATCTTTGTAATTCCTTTTTATGAAATAAAGTTTGAATTTCTGAAAATTTTGAATTCTAA
Organism: Glebionis coronaria; assembly: GCA_025667525.1. Classification (NCBI taxonomy): domain Eukaryota; kingdom Viridiplantae; phylum Streptophyta; class Magnoliopsida; order Asterales; family Asteraceae; genus Glebionis; species Glebionis coronaria. The sequence continues at coordinate 677,045 of JANFOE010000914.1, forward strand.
TCTGTTATTTATAAAAGTTTGGTGTTTGATAAGCTAAAATCTGAGTTCCATAATCTTGTTTGAAGGTTTTTTAGGCAAGGTTTTAGGTGATAAAGCTTTTGCATCAAAAATCAGAAAGTTGGTATTATTTGATCTCACTTTGTGGTTTGTTCTTCTTAGCAGCTTGGAAGCTGGTACTTGTTCTGCTAGTACCTCAGCTCAAACAATCCAAGGCCTGGATGTAGGTCTTGGAGGTTTGCATCTTCTTCCCTTTTCATTTTCTCTTTAAGTTTCTGGTTATTTGTGATTTTTGTGGATTTATTCTTGAATCTGTGATATTGTGGTTGATTATTGTTTATTTGGCTTGGTTTGATGTTTATGAGGTGTTGTTAGACTGATTTGTGGGTAAAATCAGCATAAGCCTTTGAAAAATTATGAAAACAAGTTTTAAAAGGGTGTTTGGGTTTACTGCATAAGTTGGGATTGTGGCTTGTTAAGTTGTGGTTTGTTGTTTGCAAGAGTTGGTATCTGTTATTTGGGTGCTATTGTTCATATGTTTGCAGGTTTGAAGGTTTGAAACACATAGATTCTTAAAATAGGTTATAAAATCTTGAATACTTGGTAAAATTGGCTAGGATTTTGAGGACACCTAGATCTAAGCTAAGGCTAGGGCTAACAAGTGCTAAACCTTAGTTAATCACACCAGGGAAGAAGGATTTGAGGCCTGAATTTGGATCAAGTGTCAAATAGATCAGCAAACTTGTTTCTGCATATGTTCATTGTTCATCAGTAATTGTTTGTGCCTAGATCTTGTTGTTTGCTTTGATTTAGTGTTTGATTCTTGTTGCTTTGTGCTTATCCATAGTTTATATAGCTTGTGTGTGCATCTTGTTGAGTTTGGTTGGCTTATTCAGGCTTAATCTGCTTATTATTGCATAACTGCTTATTTTTCCATATCTAGGCTATATCTGGCAACTGTTTGATTGATTGTGGCTTATTGTGTGGACCAAATTTTGATTTTCTTGTTGCTATTGACTCCTTGTGATTCACTGATCACAAGGGTCCCTTTGTTTCCAATTGAATCCAACCAGAACTCTCAAATAAGCTTGGTCAAATAGTCAAAGCAGTGGGAACTCCTTTCCCCTGCTGGTTGCCACTGCTAGTATAAAACTGGTGTCAGCTTATCAATAAGCTATAATAGCTTATTCTAACCAGCAACAACTTGGATTTTGTAATAGGTGCTCATTATTTGACCCATTTGTTCATACTGGAGCATTGGGTGGGTTGACTTTAGGGTTTGACTAGAAAACCAACTTCATTAACTTTTTCATAAGTTCCTAAGTGCTTATTCTGTCTTATTGGTTGTGCTTATTGGAATTTTGTTGATTGATTTGGCTTATTGAGTCCATTTGTGATCTTTTGCAAGTTGAATCAAGTCCTGAGGTGCCTTATTTCTCAAAAACGACTATTTTGTCGTTTTGTGAAATTATACTTTGTTTATTTCTGGCTTATTGAGTGTGTTTTTTCAAAATTTCTTTTTACAGATCTCATAAGCATCCCAAAAGAAGGTTATGTGTCAAATTAGAGCTTATAGCATTGGCTTATTGCTTAATGGGCTGAAAAGCCCAATAAGAATAAGCTGTGATAAGCTCATATTCAGCTTTTGGGCCTTTAGAGTTTTGTTCTTAGAATTGAATTTTGAGTCAGATAGGGCTTTTCCAAGTCAATTGGGCCAAGTTTGACTTTTTGGGCCCAAAAGCCCATTTGGTTTGACTGTTTTTGGTTTTGGTCCATTTGAGGGCCCAATAGGGGTATTCTGGTCATTTCACTTTGATTTTCTGATTATTTAGGTTAAAATAAACTAGTTTGCAAGTTTTTAGAATTTTTTATAATTTTTGGATTTTTAATATTATTTTATTATTATTTTATTATTATTTTTAAAATTTAACATTTTCCAACTTTTTACATTTTTCTTAGGTTTAATACATTAAAATAGGAATTTAGCAACTTTTAGAATAATTTTATCACTTCTAAAATAATTTTTATAATTATTTTAAGTTTTAATAGTTTTTAAATCATTTTAAATAGTTTTTATTAGTTTAAAAATTTCTAAAAATAGTTTTTAATCTTTTTAGGTCATTTTAGAGGTTTACCAATTGAAAAATCTTTATTTGGGCTTTTTGATAATTTATTTGATTTTTAGGGCTTTAATTAGCATTTAAAAATTGAATATTTAATTATTTAAAAGGTTTGAAAAAGTTTTGATCATTGGTAAACTCTTAGTTTATTTATTTTGATTTTTGGTGAATTTTTGGTAATTTTTAGAATTAATTTTTTTTTTTGTAGTTTTTAAGGTTTTACGTTTTAACTTTCTAGTGGTAATTTTTACGTCTTCGTCATCTTCTTTTCTCATCCCCTTCTAAACCAATCATTAATCACAAACATTTAACAAGTTTTTCACACACATATACCTCCTTGGGAAACGAACTTCATTGGGTCATTAACACTTGATTTTTCCTAAAGTCATTTGTTTAATACTTTCCGCTTTTACGCCTTTTTCCTAAAAGGTCGTATTTTTCCTACAATCATTTTGGCGCCGCTGCCGGGGAGGTGTGTCGTGATTAATTTGTATTGTTGTTTTTAATACTAACCTCAAATAGTATTTGTATTAGTAGAACTCTACTAATACGTATTATCGGTTTTCTTGTAAAAATATTATTACTATATTGTATTAAGTATCACAACAAATAAACAATATCTCCAAAAGTGTGAAAACACAACCTTAATTGGGATTTCATCACTCAATTATTGTATTCGAATCTCAAACAAAAAGAAAAAGGCAAAAATAGATAAATACTTTCGTGAAGCTCGATTTTGAAAAATACAAACTATAAGGTGGGTATAAGGCGGGTATTATAAAATATACCCTAAGGAAAACGGCTCTTAAGTGCTTCGCGCCGCCTCGTTTCCCCGCTTGCTTGTGAGTATTTTGAGATTGAAGGCTAATCGAGGGTTTTGTCGCCCAAAGTATTATTACGTGTAATATATTTGCTTGGTTTCTTTGTGATTAAACCCTCTTGAACAATTTGGTTTTCACCAAAGTTCTAAAGTCATTCGAAGGCGTTCACTCCACATGATCGTTTTCATTCCTTTGAGGCTTCTTTAATCAAGAGTTTGATTCGAGGAGAGATTTTGTAGATTGTTGTCTACGAAGATACACCAAAATCCAAAAAAAAATTAAATATCATCAAAAACACAAAAAAATTGAAAATTCACAAAACACCCAAAAAGAATCTTCTTTGCTCACCTCCCATTCTTCGTGAAGTTTATGATCACTCGTAATCAAGCAAAACGAGCTCATAAACGTCTTCAAAAGCAAGCCAATCAAGAGACGTTGATTGAAGAACAACCTCCAATTGTTGAACCTATTGTAGAACAAGAAGTCGTCATGGCTAATCGTACTATGATGGAGTTTCTACAAGCACCCACCGAGGGTTTTGGAGAGGCTATTGTGATTCCCTCCATCCTTGCGGAGAATTTCGAGATTAAGACGGGTTTAATGTCGATGTTGCAAGCAAATAAGTTTAGAGGTCACGAGAAAGACAACCCGCACTATCACATTAGGAATTTTAACCGTCTCACCGCTACTAGCAAGTTTAAGGATGTTCCACATGATGCCATTAAGATGATGTTGTTTCCATACTCGTTAGATGGACCCGCAAAAATTTGGCTTGAGAAAGAACCGCCAAATTCAATTTTGACATGGGCCGATCTCGTTTCTAAGTTTGTGAACAAGTTCTTTCCACCATCCAAAACAACACATTTGAAAAATGAGATTTCACGATTTGTGCAAAGAAATAATGAAAGTTTTTCAATGACATGGGAACGATTTAAAGAAATGTTACATGAATGTCCACACCATGATTTTACGGAATTACATCAAGTTGATACTTTTTATAATGGGCTTAATGATCATGAACGAGATTATATGAATGCCGCCGCGGGTGGTAATTTTTTATGCAAGACGACAAATGAGGCTTTACAAATCATCGAGAATAGATCTAAGGTTTATAGCCCTCGTAACACACCGAGTGTTGCCAATTTGGGTTCGTCATCATCGTCACAATCGTCTCGTAGCATTAATGCCTTACATGATGAAGCTAATGAGGAAAATCGGTTTTTTGATAGATTTGCTAATCTTATGTTCCATTGGAAAGCTCAAGAAGCTTCAAATTCCGCTTCGGTTAAAGCGGTTGCTAAGAGTTGTTTGTCTTGTGGTGGAGCTCATGATCTTTCCGAGTGCATTACCGCGGATGGTAACACTTCGAGTGCTTATGTAGCAACGGGAACTTACAACCAAAACGGTCAAGGTTCCCGCCAAAATCAAGCTCCACCAAACCAAAATGTTAATAATTATCGAAACAACAACCAAGGTGGTAATTACCAAGGCAATTCACGCAACTACAACAAGGGGAATTATCAAAATGGGAATGGATAAATTTCTAATCAAAACCAAAACCGTGATTTTCAAAACAATACACAAGGTTTTCAAAATGCTCACACTAAAAATTTGCATGGAGAATATTTGGATTATGCTAAAGCAAATGATGCTAAATTTGACAACATGCAACGTGAGATGATTAGCTTAAGATCCGAGTTGAAAAACGAGCTAAAAATGAACTTGCTAATGAACTTAAAACTCATGCAAACAAAATGGAAGGAAATGTCCAACGTCTTCAACAAAAGATGGAATTAGGACAACATGAGATTAAGCAAGAGTTATTAAAAGCGGATGCTAGGCAATCAAAATTTGAGGACCGAATGGCTAAGATATTTGAAGCAATCATGTGTAAACCCTCTTCCTTGGGTGGTCTTCCTAGTGATACCATTGCAAACCCGAAGGGAGAAATGAAGGTTATTACTACACGAAGTGGTAAAAATTTCAAGGAACCAATCTCTCGTCCAAGTACTTCTACGGAGAAGGAAATCAAGAAAGAACCCGAGGTGATGGTAGAAAAGGAGCACATTACAATCCCACGAAGTACCGCTCAAACCACACCTACGGTTGAACCAATACCAATTGTGGAACCCAAGTTTCCAAGGCCGTTGCCTAATGACCAACCCACACCACCTTTACCCTACCCTTCGAGACGAAACAAAGAGAAATTGCAAGAACGTAACAAACAACAAATCGAGCTTTTTATAAAAATGTTTCAACAAGTGCATTTTGATGTGAGTTTAGCCGACGCGTTGTTGTATATGCCTCGTTTCGCTTCCACTTTTAAAAGTATGATGAGCGATAAGGAAAAGCTTTCAAAGCTTGCTAATTGTTCTTCGGTTTATCTTAACCGCATACCGGAAAAAGTTGGTGACCCCGGAAAATTTCTCATTCCTTGTGACATACAAGATATGAAAGAATGCCTCGCCTTGGCCGATCTTGGTACGAGCATTAATTTGATGCCATTTTCCATTTGGAAATCGCTTTCTCTTCCGGCTCTTATTCCTTCGAACATGTCTATCGAGATGGCCGATCATTCTACGATTATGGCATGTGGAGTAGCCGAAGATGTTTTCGTGAAAGTGGGGAAGTTCTACTATCCCGTTGATTTTATAGTAGTTGACATCCCCGCGGATCCTCAAGTTCCTCTAATTTTAGGTCGTTCATTTTTAGACACTTCGAGATCGCTTATCGATGTTCATGCAAGAACTATCACTTTGAGATTCAACGAAGAGGAACTTGTTATAAACGCTACTCAAAACTCGAAACCTTCTCATGTTTATGCAATCGCTACCATCAATCACATTGACATCGTTGATGTGGTTTGCGATGAGTTTTCACAAGAAGTGTTAGGTTTTTCCGATAGCTCGTCAAGTGGCAATCCCACTATTTTAGATCCGATTCTTGCTAATTCTACACCAGATCTCACTCCATTCCAAGGAGGCGATCTCACTTCAAATGAAATCGACAATGAAGATGAGGTGTTGATTAGTGATGATACATCTATTCCACCATTTCTTCCGCCGATGGAAGTTATGAGTGTTGAACCAAAATCTTCAATCGAGGAACCACCTATCCTTGAATTGAAAGATCTTCCTTCTCACCTTGAATACGCATTCTTGGAAGGTGACGACAAGTTGCCGGTTATTATTGCAAGAGGTCTTGCTAATGATGAAAAAACCGAGCTCTTGAAAGTTCTTAAGGCTCATAAAGGGGCAATTGCGTGGAAAATATCCGACATTAAGGGTATTGACCCAAAATTTTGTACTCACAAGATTTTAATGGAGGAGGACTACAAACCCGCAATTCAAAGTCAAAGAAGGGTGAATCCCAAAATTCACGATGTCATTAAAAAGGAGATCCTTAAACTCCTTGACGTGGGAATGATTTATCCTATATCCGATAGCCCATGGGTGAGCCCAATCCATTGTGTCCCTAAAAAGGGAGGAATGACCGTTGTGCCTAATGAAAACAACGAGTTAATTCCCACTCGTGTTGTGACCGGTTGGAGGGTGTGCATTGACTACCGAAAGTTAAATGACGCCACTCGTAAAGACCACTTTCCTTTGCCCTTCATGGATCAAATGTTGGAGCGACTTGCGGGAAATGAATACTATTTCTTTTTAGATGGTTTTTCTGGTTACTTTCAAATCCCTATCGACCCTCGTGATCAAGAGAAGACTACGTTTACGTGTCCTTATGGAACGTTCGCTTATCGTAGGATGCCTTTCGGACTTTGTAATGCACCGGGTACGTTTCAACGGTGTATGATGGCTATTTTTCACGATATGATCGAGAAGTCGATGGAAGTGTTTATGGATGACTTCTCGATGTTTGGCAATTCGTTCACGTCGTGTTTATCTAATCTCGAGCAAATGTTAAAACGTTGTGAAGAAACCAATCTTGTGCTTAATTGGGAAAAATGTCATTTTATGTGTAAACAAGGAATCGTCTTAGGACATAAAGTGTCGAAGGCGGGGATTGAGGTCGATAAAGCTAAGGTAGACGTCATCGCCAAGTTACCTCATCCCAAAACCGTTAAAGGAGTTAGAAGTTTCTTAGGCCACGCGGGCTTTTATCGTCGTTTCATCAAGGACTTTTCGAAAATCTCTCGACCTATGACACACCTTCTCGAGAAGGATGCTCCTTTTAACTTCAATGAGGATTGTGTTAGAGCTTTCGAAACTCTCAAAAGGAAACTTACTGAAGCTCCCATTCTTGTTGCTCCTAATTGGGAATTAACCTTTGAAATCATGTGCGATGCAAGTGATTATGCTATAGGGGCCGTCTTAGGGCAACGTTATGACAAGCATTTCCGTCCTATCCACTATGCTAGTAAGACGATTACCGAGGCTCAATTAAAGTAAAACACAACAAAAAAGGAATTCCTTGCCGTGGTCTATGCTTTTGAGAAGTTCCGACCTTATCTCGTCTTAACTAAAAGCATCGTGTATACCGACCATTTGGCTATCAAGTATCTCTTAGCTAAGCAAGATGCTAAGCCGAGATTGCTTCGTTGGATGCTCCTCCTCCAAGAATTTGATGTCACCGTGCTTGATAAAAAAGGAGCCGAGAATCTAGCGGCCGATCATCTCTCTCGTCTAGAAGATCCTCACAAAGATGTTTTCGAGAACAAGGAAATCACCGAAACATTTCCTCTCGAGACTCTCGGTGTAGTGAATTCTAAAGACACCACCCCATGGTTTGCCGACATTGCAAATTACCATGCGGGCAATTTCATAATCAAGGGTATGACGACACAACAAAAACGAAAATTCTTTCGTGACGTCAAGTTTTATTTTTGGGACGACCCTTATCTCTTTCGGGTTTGTGCGGATCAACTCGTTCGACGTTGAGTTTTTGGTGCCGAAGCTTCTAATATCCTTAGAGCTTGTCACGAGGGACCCACAGGTGGTCACCACGGTGCTAATCTCACGGCTAAGAAAGTGTTCGATGCCGGTTTCTTTTGGCCTTCTATCTATCGTGATGCACACGCACTTGTGAAGTCGTGTGATTCATGCCAACGTCAAGGAAAATCGTCTCAACGTGATGAAATGCCGCAAAACATAATTCAAGTGTGTGAGATTTTTGACATATGGGGAATAGACTTTATGGGGCCGTTCCCATCGTCTCATGGCAACAAATATATCCTCGTCGCGGTGGACTACCTTTCTAAGTGGGTGGAAGCCAAGGCTTTGCCTACTAATGATGCTCGTGTGGTAGTGAAGTTTTTGAAGCAACTATTCTCTCGGTTCGGAACCCCTCGTGCTATTATAAGCGATCGTGGAACCTATTTTTGTAATGACCAATTTGAAAAGGTTCTAAAGAAATATGGAGTCACTCATCGTCTTTCTACGGCTTATCACCCGCAAACGAGTGGGCAAGTCGAGGTTTCGAACCGAGCTTTGAAGAGGATTTTAGAGAGGCCAATTGGAGAAAACCGTGCTTCATGGTCCGACAAACTCGATGACGCTTTATGGGCCTTTAGGACCGCTTATAAGACACCTATCGGTTGCACTCCTTATAAGTTAGTCTATGGGAAGAATTGTCATTTGCCCATTGAGTTGGAGCACAAGGCATATTGGGCCCTTAAGCATGCAAACTTTGACTTGAAGACCGCGGGAGATCACCAGAAAATGCAATTGAATGAATTGGATGAATTAAGAGATAATGCTTATGAGAATTCATTAATTTTTAAAGAAAAGACTAAAAAGTTTCATGATTCAAAGATTAAAAACCGGGGTTTTAACGTTGGTGATCAAGTGTTACTTTTTAACTCTCGACTTAAGATATTTTCCGGGAAATTGAAATCTCGTTGGTCGGGTCCGTTCACCGTTACACAAGTGTTTCCTTATGGGACCATCGAGCTAGCTCAATATGATGGTCCTAACTTCAAGGTGAATGGACATAGGCTTAAGCACTACTTTGGTGGGGAAATTCCTTCAATGGTTGCCCTTGACCAAGTCACCTTCCCCAATGATAATTAGCATTGAGGGGATCGAGTCGAGCTCATGACTCGGTAATAAAAAACGAGGTGCCTCGTGGGGGAGATCTCATGCTTATCCTTTATGCTCACTATTCACTAATAAGGGGACTTGTACCCTTTCAACTCGTTGTCTCGTGGTTGTTTGTGATTGTGTTATCTAGATCATCATCATCATCTACGATTGAAGACTCTCGTGTTCGTTTACGCGAGCCTCCATCGTTTGCTTGAAGAAGTTTTTCACGAATCCATGACATATCCTTTATTGTTCTAACAATTATCTTTTAGCATACTTAATAAACGGCTTTAGATATATTGTTGATCACCCTTTCCATGCTAGATCCTAAGCATTCGACTCTTCGTCTCTAGTATGGGGGTGCTCCACCTTTAGACTCGAAACATTGAGGAGAATGTTTACTTTTAGTATGGGGGGTGAATAGTTACTTGCTTTGCTACGCCCTCACGCTTTCCAATTTTCAATGTTTTGTTTTGGTTGCTAATAAGGCTAAAAATGGCCAAATTTTAAAAAAATCTCTTAGTTTTCATAAGTGTTTTTAAGACACGAATGTATATTTTCCGATGGGTAGAATAAGAGTTAATTTTTGACTTGATGGGCATTTGGAGCCATTTACATTCCTTAACCCGCTCAATTCCAGTTTTGCTAGACTTTTATATATGGAGCTTTAAAACGCGGAAGTCTTAATTCATACGGGTTAAGAACAAGAACTTTTCGCAAGTTCCTATAATTGATCCTAGAAAGTCACTTATCAAGGGAACTATAAAACGCATTCTCTAAACTTGAAAAAGTCCAAGAAAGTGCAAGATCCTATAGGTGGCTTGAAAACCCAAAACTTTGATTTGATATAGTCTTAATGAAAGCTAATCCAAATTTGGCTTAATTTTGACTTGCATGGCTAAGTATTCACGAGTCTCTTTAATTAGAGGTCTTTATATAGTGAAGAACGAGAAATGATAGAGTTAGACAAGTGATCATGCTAAACGTATAACATGAAAGTGTTCTTTCAAAAACTCATATGTTTTTAATTGTGGCTTTTTCTTCCCATAAGATCAATGCATTAGGAATAAATCATAATTGCAATAAGTAAGGTCGTACGATTTGAAAGGTTACTTAGCCTCTAGCGCAAGATCGTTTAAAAGTTGCTCGGGGTTGAATAGAGTTCATAGCCAAGGCATAACTTATTGAAGCGGGACGCGAAGATTGGCGATCATCCAAAAAGGCCCTTACAAGGCATGAGGAGCTCTATTTTTGCTAAAGATCAAAGATGATGTGAAGTATCATTGTTCCTAAATCAATATGAAGGATCGAGACACACGACGAAAAGCAATTACTCCCCTAAAGATCATGGAGAAAGTCTATCCAAAAAGACCCTTACAAGGTATGCGGATAAATATATCCAAGTCTGAAAAGGAGGCGGATCGTTGTATATCAAAATCCAAAGTAAAGATTGAAGAAAAATGATGAAGTCGTGGTCCTAATATGAAGAATCTCTCAAAAAACGTCAAGTGAAGAAATTCCGAATATATGAAGAGAAGACCATAATTTCAAGAACGTCTTCCCAAGATTTGAAGTATGAAGTACATGCCAAATATCGGTCCGAGAAAGGTCTCAAATCGTGAAACAAGTTATGCCAAGATATGAACTTAAGGAGATACACGAGAAGCCGTTTTAAAAGATTTTGTCCTTCGGCTAACTATTGATCAAATCGTGCTACTTTGCTTTCGGACTAATAACTACTCAAATAAGTCAATATGAATCACTTGTGATCCATGACAAATAGATAAAAAATGCTAGTAACCCATTTCTTTTTATAATAACTAGGATTGCGGGAGGAAAAAGTATTACACAATTTGGACGTATGAGTAGTGTTAGCATTGTGACTTGTACCAACAATTATCTCGTTTTTGCACTTAGCATGGAATGTATGACAATCAAGGATGACGAAGTTTACTCTAAGGAACATTAACTTGTTTCTATTCTTTGACCCTAAAAGTCACTTTTTGTGATGAAAATCATACGTTATGTCTTTACACATCTTCGTAGTATGTTGCAAGTCTTTTACTCTTCAATAAAGGTTAATAAAATTAAACTTTGGTGATGCTTAGATACTTTATTCTAGCATTGCGTGAGGGCACGGCAATGGCTTAGTATGGGGGAGTGATGAGATGGCATTTATACATGATCTCATCGTTCTTTTCGGGCTTTAAATGCATAAAAATGTCATAAAATACCATATATATGCTTGTGTTTGTTTACTTTTATATTTTAGGTATGGATATCGTGAAAAAGACAAAAGATCACAAGATACAAGGAAAAACGGATACGAGAAACGAAGCCGTACAAAGAACCGGGCCCTAATCATGGAATACTCAACAAATACCCTTGAAGACAAACAATATTGATCCTCATTTATTGAAGAAATGACACTTAAAACCCTTGTATATTGATAATTACAAGTTTGGTCCCTTAAGTTTGTCAAAATTACACAAAAGGTCCTTCAACTTTGAAGAAATGGCAAGATTAGTCCCTCAACAAATTCAAATTGCCAACAATGGTCCCTCATGAAGCCAAAGATACATTGAAGACCTTTGAAGATCAAGAATGTCCAAGATCAGCCCTTGAATTATGCAAAAGTTCCAAAATTTACCTTTATAACTCTTTTGGAAAAGTCTTGTGCCAAAAATGACAAGTGGTGAAAGATATTAACAAAGGGAATTTGTTTTAGGGCTGAATTACTTGATTTACCAAAAATTTCAAAATACAAGGACTAAAAGTGTGCTATTGAAACATTTGAAATGAAATTGCGCCAAACACTTTCCATTCCCCCAATTTCGGATCAAATCTACTACTATTCACCCTTCATCCACCCAGTTTTTACTCCACTTAAAACAAAGGGTAAAAACAAATTACCCTGGCACTTGTGTGATTCACATGTGCAGAAACAAATCCCACACATAAAACCCTCAATCCCACTACTCCTTGGACCCCACACTCAACCTCCTCAACCAATGGAAACGCAACTTGGCCTCCAAGTAAAATGACGTGGCCAAATCAACAGCCTAGACTCTTTGCTTCATATCAAAGCTGAAATGAACGTCCAAGATGCATTTGAACAGCTCATTCCATCAAAACGTCTAGAAGGACCAAGGGCATTTTAGAGAATTTAGTGCTAGGGTTTGTGAATAGTGTTTAGCCAGGCATTTGCCTATAAAAGGAGACCTCAACATGTGAGAGTCCCTTTGTTCCAGATTTTAGCTTTTAAATCTTTGTAATTCCTTTTTATGAAATAAAGTTTGAATTTCTGAAAATTTTGAATTCTAATCTGTTATTTATAAAAGTTTGGTGTTTGATAAGCTAAAATCTGAGTTCCATAATCTTGTTTGAAGGTTTTTGAGGCAAGGTTTTAGGTGATAAAGCTTTTGCATCAAAAATCAGAAAGTTGGTATTATTTGATCTTACTTTGTGGTTTGTTCTTCTTAGCAGCTTGGAAGTTGGTACTTGTTCTGCTAGTACCTCAGCTCAAACAATCCAAGGCCTGGATGTAGGTCTTGGAGGTTTGCATCTTCTTCCCTTTTCATTTTCTCTTTAAGTTTCTGATTATTTGTGATTTTTGTGGATTTGTTCTTGAATCTGTGATATTGTGGTTGATTATTGTTTATTGGCTTGGTTTGATGTTTATGAGGTGTTGTTAGACTGATTTGTGGGTAAAATCTGCATAAGCCTTTGAAAAATTGTGAAAACAAGTTTTAAAAGGGTGTTTGGGTTTACTGCATAAGTTGGGATTGTGGCTTGTTAAGTTGTGGTTTGTTGTTTGCAAGAGTTGGTATCTGTTATTTGGGTGCTATTGTTCATATGTTTGCAGGTTTGAAGGTTTGAAACACATAGATTCTTAAAATAGGGTATAAAATCTTGAATACTTGGTAAAATTGGCTAGGATTTTGAGGACACCTAGATCTAAGCTTAGGCTAGGGCTAACAAGTGATAAACCTTAGTTAATCATACCAGGGAAGAAGGATTTGAGGCCTGAATTTGGATCAAGTGTCAAATAGATCAGCAAACTTGTTTCTGCATATGTTCATTATTCATCAGTAACTGTTTGTGCCTAGATCTTGTTGTTTGCTTTGATTCAGTGTTTGATTCTTGTTGCTTTGTGCTTATCCATAGTTTATATAGCTTGTGTGTGCATCTTGTTGAGTTTGGTTGGCTTATTCAGGCTTAATCTGCTTATTATTGCATAACTGCTTATTTTTCCATATCTAGGCTATATCTGGCAACTGTTTGATTGATTGTGGCTTATTGTGTGGACCAAATTTTGATTTTCTTGTTGCTATTGACTCCTTGTGATTCACTGATCACAAGGGTGCCTTTGTTTCCAATTGAATCCAACCAGAACTCTCAAATAAGCTTGGTCAAATAGTCAAAGCAGTGGGAACTCCTTTCCCCTGCTGGTTGCCACTGCTAGTATAAAACTGGTGTCAGCTTATCAATAAGCTATAATAGCTTATTCTAACCAGCAACAACTTGGATTTTGTAATAGGTGCTCATTATTTGACCCATTTGTTCATACTGGAGCATTTGGTGGGTTGACTTTAGGGTTTGACTAGAAAACCAACTTCATTGACTTTTTCATAAGTTCATAAGTGCTTATTCTGGCTTATTGGTTGTGCTTATTGGAATTTTGTTGATTGATTTGGCTTATTGAGTCCATTTGTGATCTTTTGCAAGTTGAATCAAGTCCTGAGGTGCCTTATTTCTCAAAAACGACTATTTTGTCGTTTTGTGAAATTATACTTTGCTTATTTCTGGCTTATTGAGTGTGCTTTTTCAAAATTTCTTTTTACAGATATCATAATCATCCCAATAGAAGGTTGTGTGTCAAATTAGAGCTTATGGCATTGGCTTATTGCTTAATGGGCTGAAAAGCCCAATAAGAATAAGCTGTGTGCTTAATAAGCTGTGATAAGCTCATATTCAGCTTTTGGGCCTTTAGAGTTTTGTTCTTAGAATTGAATTTTGAGTCAGATAGGGCTTTTCCTTGTCAATTAGGCCAAGTTTGACTTTTTGGGCCCAAAAGCCCATTTGGTTTGACTGTTTTTTGTTTTGGCCCATTTGAGAGCCCAATAGGGGTATTCTGGTCATTTCATTTTGATTTTTTGATTATTTAGGTTAAAATAAACTAGTTTGCAAGTTTTTAGAATCTTTTATAATTTTTGGATTTTTAATATTATTTTTTTATTATTTTATTATTATTTTTAAAATTTAACATTTTCCAACTTTTTACATTTTTCTTAGGTTTAATACATTAAAATAGGAATTTAGCAACTTTTAGAATAATTTTATCACTTCTAAAATAATTTTTATAATTATTTTAAGTTTTAATAGTTTTTAAATCATTTTAAATAGTTTTTATTAGTTTAAAATTTTCTAAAAATAGTTTTTAATCTTTTTAGGTCATTTTAGAGGTTTACCAATTGAAAAATCTTTATTTGGGCTTTTTGATAATTTATTTGATTTTTAGGGCTTTAATTAGCATTTAAAAATTGAATATTTAATTATTTAAAAGGTTTGAAAAAGTTTTGATCATTGGTAAACTCTTAGTTTATTTATTTTGATTTTTGGTGAATTTTTGGTAATTTTTAGAATTAATTTTTATTTTTGTAGTTTTTAAGGTTTTACGTTTTAACTTTCTAGTAGTAATTTTTACGTCTTCGTCATCTTCTTTTCTCATCCCCTTCTAAACCAATCATTAATCACAAACATTTAACAAGTTTTTCACACACATATACCTCCTTGGGAAACGAACTTCATTGGGTCATTAACACTTGATTTTTCCTAAAGTCATTTGTTTAATACTTTCCGCTTTTACGCCTTTTTCCTAAAAGGTCGTATTTTTCCTACAATCATGTGTCTACTTAATACATTCACCAAATCCAAAAAGGTTAATACAATCAAAAACCACAAAAAAAATTGAAAAATACAAAACACCAAAAAGAATCTTCTTTGCTCGTCCCCTCGTTGTACGTGACGTTTATGCTAACTCGTAATCAAGCAAGACGTGCACGTAAACGAAAGAACAAAACTCCCACTCCAAATCATTCTAGTGAGGAGTCTCCTATTGACGAACCCATTGTAAGAGAAGCACCAACCATGGCGAATCGAACTATGATGGAGTTACTTCAAGCACCCACCGAGGGTTATGGAGAGGCTATTGTGATTCCCGCTATCCTTGCGAAGAATTTTGAGGTGAAAACGGGTTTGTTGTCGATGATTCAAAACAACAAATTCCGTGGTGATGAGAAGGACAATCCACACAACCATATCCGCCAATTCAATCGTCTTACCGCCACTTGCAAATTTAAGGATGTCTCGAATGACTCGATTAAGATGATGCTTTTTCCGTATTCCTTAGCGGGGCCCGCTAAAATTTGGTTAGATAAAGAGCCACCCAATTCTATATTGACGTGGAAGGATCTCGTGTCTAAATTTGTGAACCAATTTTTTCCGCCCTCTAAGACTACGCACTTGAAAAACGAGATTTCAAAGTTTTCACAAGAATCAAATGAAAGTTTTTCAACGGCTTGGAATAGGTTTAAGGAGATGTTACATGAATGTCCTCATCACGGTTTTTCCGACTTGCATCAAATTGACACGTTTTACAATGGACTTAATGATCATGAAATGGATTATTTAAATGCCGCCGCGGGTGGTAATTTTTTGTGTAAAACGGTTGAAGAAGCTTTGGTGATAATTGAGAATAGGTCTAAGGTTTATAGCCCTCGTAACACACCGAGTGTTGCCAAAATGGGCTCGTCATCGTCTCGTAGCATTAATGCTTTACATGATGAAGAAAATCGGTTTTTTGATAGATTTGCTAATCTTATGACCCATTGGAAAAATCAAGAAGCTTCGAATTCCGCTTCGGTTAAAGCAGTTGCTAAGAGTTGTTTGTCATGTGGTGGAGCTCATGATCTTTCCGAGTGCATTACCGCGGATGGTAACACTTCGAGTGCTTATGTAGCCACGGGAACTTATAACCAAAACGGTCAAGGTTCCCGCCAAAATCAAGCTCCACAAAATCAAAATGCTAACAACTATCGAAACAACAATCAAGGTGGTAATTATCAAGGCAGTCAACGTAATTACAACAAGGGTAATTATCAAAGTGGAAATGGGCAAATTTCAAACCAAAACCAAAACCGTGATTTTCAAACTACCACACAATGTTTTCAAAATGATCACACCAAAAATCTTCAAGGAGAATTTTTGAATTATGCTAAGGCAAACGATGCTAAGTTTGACAATATGCAACGTGAAATGGTTAGCTTAAGATCCGAGTTGAAAAACGAGCTTAAAAACGAACTTGCTAATGAACTTAAAATTCATGCTAATAAAATGGAAGGAAATGTTCAACGACTCCAACAAAATCAACAAAAAATGGAGGAAGGTCAACATGAGATTAAGCAAGAGTTGTTAAAAGCGGATGCTAGGCAATCTAAGTTTGAAGACCGAATGGGAAAAATGTTTGAAGCTATCATGTGTAAACCTGCTTCTTCGAGTAGTCTTCCTAGTGATACCATAGTAAACCCGAAAGGAGAGATGAAAGTGATTACCACACGAAGTGGTAAGACACTTAAAGAACCGACTCCTCAACCAATTACTCCAACGGTGGAGGAAATTGAGGAAGAACCCGAGGTGATGGTCGAAAAGGATCATATCTCAAGCCCACAAAGTACCGCTCATACCACACCTACGGTTGACCCATTACCAACATTGGAACCCGAGATTCCAAAGGCTATGCCTATGCCCCAACCCACACCACCTTTGCCCTATCCATCGAGACTTAGGAAGGAGAAACGTCAAGAGCGCGACAATTATCAATTTGAGCTTTTTATGAAAATGTTTCGTGATTTGCACCTTAATGTGAGTTTCGCCGACGCTTTGGTCATGATGCCTCGATTTGCCGCTAACTTTAAGAGTATGTTGAACAACAAGGAGAAATTGCACCAATTGTCTAGTTGTTCGTCGGTTTATCTTAATCGCATACCTCAAAAAGTCGGTGATCCCGGTAAATTTTTGATCCCTTGTGCAATCCAAGATATGGAAGAATGCTATGCCTTGGCCGATCTTGGTGCTAGCATTAACTTGATGCCACTTGCAATCTTTGAGTCGCTCAATCTTCCTAATCTTACTCCTTCACTAATGTCTATCGAGTTGGCCGACCATTCCACGATTCGCGCATGTGGATTGGCGGAAGACGTTTTTGTGAAGGTGGGGAAGTTCTACTATCTCGTAGACTTTATCGTTGTCGATATCCCCACGGATCCTCAAGTTCCTCTCATTTTAGGTCGTTCGTTTTTAGACACGTCTATGGCTTTGATCGATGTTCATGCTAGAAAGATCACCTTACGTTTCAACGACGAGGAACTTGTTATAAACGCAACTCAAAATTCTCAACTTTCTCATGTTTATTCCTTTGCTACCATAAACCTCGTTGATATGATCGATGTGGTTTGCGAGGAATTTTCACAAGAAGTTCTAGGTTTTGGTGATGAAGAAACTAGTGGCAATCCCACTATGTTAGATCCAATTCTTGATAATTCGACACCAACCTTCACTCCATTTGAAGGCGGTGGTTTAACGTTGGAAGAATTCAATGTTCCACGTAACGAAGACCTCGACAACGATGAGGACTTCTCGATTATCAAGGATTTTCTTAACGATTTCCCATTTCCTCCACCCGAGGAGGTTATGACTATCGAGCCCAAATCTTCACTTGAGGAACCACCTATCTTCGAGTTGAAAGATTTACCTCCTCACCTCGAATATGTCTATTTGGAGGAGGATGACAAGTTGCCGGTTATTATAGCGAAGGAGCTTTCGAATGATGAAAAAACCGCACTTGTCAATGTTCTAAAGGATCACAAAGGGGCAATTGCGTGGAAGTTATCCGACATTAAGGGAATCGATCCCAAGTTTTGTACTCACAAAATATTAATGGAGAAGGATTACAAGCCCGCAATCCAATGTCAAAGGAGGGTGAACCCTAAAATTCACGACGTCATCAAAAAGGAGGTCCTTAAACTCCTTGACGTGGGAATGATTTACCCTATTTCCGGTAGCCCTTGGGTGAGTCCTATTCATTGTGTCCCTAAAAAGGGAGGGATGACCGTTGTGCCCAACGATGCCAATGAGTTAATTCCCACTAGACTCGTGACCGGATGGAGAGTGTGCATTGACTATCGTAAGTTGAATGAAGCCACTCGAAAAGACCATTTTCCCTTGCCCTTCATGGACCAAATGTTGGAGCGTCTTGCGGGAAACGATTTCTATTGCTTTTTAGATGGTTTTTCCGGTTACTTCCAAATTCCCATCGATCCTCGTGATCAAGAAAAAACTACGTTTACGTGTCCATATGGAACGTTTGCCTATCGTAGAATGCTATTCGGACTTTGCAATGCACCGGGAACCTTTCAAAGGTGCATGATGGCTATTTTTCATGACATGATCGAGAAGACGATGGAAGTCTTCATGGATGACTTTTCCGTGTTTGGTAATTCGTTCACTTCGTGTTTGTTGAACCTTGAGAGAATGTTGAAACGTTGTGAGGAAACCAACCTTGTGCTCAATTGGGAAAAGTGTCATTTTATGGTTAAGAGTGGAATCGTCTTAGGGCACAAGGTCTTGAAAGCGGGGATTGAGGTAGATCAAGCTAAGGTAGACGTCATCGCCAAATTACCTCATCCCAAAACCGTTAAGGGAGTTAGGAGTTTCCTAGGCCACGCGGGCTTTTATCGTCGATTCATCAAGGATTTTTCAAAGATTTCTCGACCCATTACACATCTTCTTGAAAAAGAGGCACGTTTTGTCTTTGACGAAGATTGTGTACAAGCCTTTGAAATCCTTAAGAGGAAACTTACCGAAGCTCCCATTCTTGTTGCTCCCAATTGGAACCTCTCCTTTGAGCTCATGTGTGATGCTAGTGATTACGCTATTGGGGCCGTTTTGGGGCAACGTCATGATAAGCACTTCTTGCCTATTCACTATGCTAGCAAGACGATGACCGAGGCTCAACTAAAATACACTACAACGGAGAAGGAGTTCCTTGCCGTGGTGTATGCATTTGAGAAATTCCGACCTTACCTCGTCTTAGCTAAATGCATAGTGTATACGGACAATTCGGCTATCAAGTATCTCATGGCAAAGCAAGATGCTAAGCCTAGATTACTTCGTTGGATTCTCCTCCTTCAAGAATTTGATCACAAAATCGTTGACAAAAAAGGAGCCGAGAATCTAGCGGCCGATCATCTTTCTCGTTTGGAAGATCCTCACCAAAGTGTTTACGAGCCCAAGGAAATCACCGAAACATTTCCGCTCGAGACACTTGGAGTAGTGAATTCTAAGATTGATTCTTCCACCCCATGGTTTGCGGATTTTGCAAATTACCATGCGGGTAACTTCATCATTAAGGGTATGACGAGTCAAGAAAAACGAAAATTCTTTCGTGACGTCAAGTTCTACTTTTGGAACCACCCTTACTTGTTTCGAACTTGTGCGGATCAAATCATCCGACGTTGTGTATTTGGCACCGAAGCTTCTAACATCCTTAGAGCTTGCCATGAGGGACCCACGGGAGATCACCACGGTGATAATCTCACGGCTAAGAAGGTGTTTGATGCGGGCTTCTTTTGGCCTACTATTTACCGAGATGCACAAGATCTTGTGAAGTCTTGTGATTCATGCCAACGACAAGGAAAAGCCTCACAAAAAGATGAAATGCCACAAAAAATCATCCAAGTGTGTGAGATCTTTGACGTTTGGGGTATAGACTTTATGGGGCCGTTCTCATCATCTCGTGGTAATAAGTACATTCTCGTTGCTTGACTACCTATCTAAGTGGGTGGAGGCCAAAGCCTTGCCCACCAATGATGCTCGTGTGGTAGTCAAGTTTTTGAAGCAATTGTTTTCTCGGTTTGGAACCCCTCGTGCGATCATAAGCGATCGTGGAACCCATTTTTGTAACGACCAATTCGAAAGGGTCCTAAGGAAATATGGGGTTACACATCGGCTTTCTACGGCTTATCACCCACAAACGAGTGGGCAAGTTGAGGTTTCAAACCGAGCTTTGAAGAGGATCTTGGAGAGATCCGTTGGGGAAAACCGACAATCATGGTCGGACAAGTTGGATGATGATTTATGGGCCTTTAGGACCGCTCATAAGACACCCATTGGGTGCACTCCCTATAAGCTTGTGTATGGAAAAAATTGTCATTTGCCTATCGAGTTAGAACACAAGGCTTATTGGGCCCTAAAGCATTGTAATGATGATATGGAGACCGCGGGAAAACACCAGAAAATGCAACTAAATGAATTGGATGAATTGAGAGACATTGCTTATGAAAATTCATTGATTTATAAAGAAAAAACTAAAAAGTTGCATGATTCTAAAATTAAAAACCGGGTTTTTAACATTGGGGATCAAGTTTTGCTTTTTAATTCAAGATTAAAAATCTTTTCTGGTAAGTTGAAGTCCCGTTGGTCCGGTTCATTCACCGTGACTCAAGTATTTCCGTATGGGACCATCGAGCTAGCTCAAGATGATGGTCCTAACTTCAAGGTGAATGGACATAGGTTGAAGCACTACTTTGGTGGGGAAGTTCCATCCTTGAACTACCTCGACCAAGTCACTTTCCCCAATGATAATTAGTATTGTGGGGATCGAGTCGAGCTCATGACTCGGTAATCAAAAACGAGGAGCCTCGTGGGGGAAACCCATGCTTATCCATGTACATATTGTTGCTTTCTAATTAGTTTAATGTGAGGGGATTTGTGCCCTTCCAACCTTTGTTCCGTGGTTGTTTGTGAATTGTGGTTTTTAGATCATGATCTTCACGATTGGAGCCTCTCGTGTTCGTTTTATGGGAGCACTCGATCGTTTGCTTTGAAGACTTTCTCAATATCCAAATGATATATCCTTTGATGTTCTAACCATAGGTTTTTAGCACACTTCATAAACGGCTATTAATTTATTGGTTACACCCTTTCCATGCTAGATTAGGCATTCGACTACGTCTCTAGTATGGGGGTGTTTGCACCCCTAGACTCGAAACATTGAGGACAATGTTTAACTTTAGTATGGGGGGTGAATAGATACTTGCCTTGCCAAACCTTCACGCTTTCCAAAGTTTATCTTTTTGTTTATTGTTTTGTTGCAAAAATAAGGCTAAAAATGGCCAAATTTTAAAATTTTTCTCATGTTTTATAAGTGTTTGAAGACACGAATGTAGATTTTCCGATGGCGAGAATAAGAGTAATTTTTGACTCGACCGTGCATGTTGAGCACTTAGCTTTGGTTCCTTAACTTCACATTAGGCTAAGTCTCTTAAATGAGGACGAGAGATGATAGGGATAATTATAAGTTACTATGCTAAACGTAGAGTACTCGTATTCTTTCAAAAACTCATGTGTTCTCGTTGTTTGCTTATTCTCCCTTCACATGTAAATATTTTTTGCTTAATAAATATTGACTTAGCGGTTTAGTTAGGATTGTTGGGTTTCTAGTCTTTTATAGTAGCTTCCGTGTAATTAAATTGGGAAGACATTAAGGTATCGCCAGCGTCACGGTTTTGAAGTATTGGCACCCCAATAATCAAAAGCTTCACCCAATAATAAGATTTCATGTGCTCACCTAAATCTAGCAAACAATTTGAAGCCCCGCAAGGCCGAAAAATCTATGCAAAATTGAAAGTGAATCAAGCCTTAATCTTCGAAGCTTTAAAGATCCAAAATTCGCCTTAGCGTGAGGATATACGTCTTTGGCTAATAAAACCACCGATGAGGTGGATAATAAAAGGCAAGGCAAGACCGAAGTCATAATAAAAGCTTCATGGTGAAGTTGAATAAAAGATGGAGGTAAAACAAAGATAATAAGGCCCTTCCGTTAGGGGGCGTATAAAAGTCTTGGTAATAAGTCTCATGTTCAAAACCGTTATAAAACCGTGTTTATCGATTCTTCTTGTCAACTTAATTTTTTGACATCGTTGTCTATTGGGAGGGGTTATTGATTTGATGGTCTTGGTTACACCGTTAGGACTCTATTTTTAGACCTAAATCTCTATTATCGCATAAGTCAACAATGTATCCTCGTGAGACATTCAAGACAAAATAAAATATAAGAGATACAACTTAGGAATAATGGGAGGATAAGTACGTGATTAGGGCATATGTAGTGTTAGCATTACTAACTTATAATGACAATGATCTCGTTGCACGCTTGGCATGAAATTAGGGTGAAAATCAAGGACGATGAAATTATTTCTAATGAAGCATTCACGTGTTCTTATTCTATGAACCTAAACGTCCCATTTTGCGATGAAAATCATACATTATGTCTAAAACACAAGTAGTAGTAATAGTAGTAGTGTAGCTAGTTTACCATTCAATAAAGTGAACAAAATTGAATTTTGGAGGTGCTACGATACTTTATTCTAGCATTGCGTGAGGGCACGGCAATGGTTTAGTATGGGGGAGTGATGAGACTGCTTTTATACATAGTCTCATCAGGCTTAAAATGCATTAAATATCATTAAAACTGCCAAATATATGCTCGTGTTTGTTGCTTGTGTATTTTAGGTACGGATATTGAGAAAATGGCAAAAAGATCACAAGAATCAATCAAAAACAAACAC
Source organism: Glebionis coronaria (assembly GCA_025667525.1). Classification (NCBI taxonomy): domain Eukaryota; kingdom Viridiplantae; phylum Streptophyta; class Magnoliopsida; order Asterales; family Asteraceae; genus Glebionis; species Glebionis coronaria. The sequence goes on from JANFOE010000914.1 coordinate 699,709, forward strand.
GGGAAACGAAGCCGCACAATGAACCGGGCCCAAGAATGGAATTTCCAAAAATGACCTTGAAGAATTGAAGATTGGCAAGAATGGTCCCTCAACTTTAGAAGACTTGTCATTTATACCCCTGTAAATCCTCAAAATTACTTGTGGGTCCCTAAAATATCAAGTATGTACAAGTTCAGTCCTTGGAGAATGAAGAAATTACAAAAGAAACCCTTGTCTAAAGTTTGAAAATGAGTTGTGCCAAATTTGACAAGAAGAGCAAACTTATTATAAAGGGAAATGGAATTTGTAGCTATTTATTACAAGCTGAACAAAGGAAAGAACATGGGGGGCCAAACTGGCCAGACAACCAAACTTCACCCACCAATACCCTCCTTACACGTCACCAATACCCGACCCTACCCTTTTACCCAACCCATTAACCCGTCCAAACCCACCACCCAGTTTATTATTAAACTGGGTCAGCCCCCCAGTCAAACCCCAATTTTTCCCTCCTAAACACATTATTTAAATAAACCTTTACCCAAAACAGATTAAACCCACCCCTAATCACCCCTTAAACCCTAGTTCTCCCCAGGTCGGATTAAACCCTAATCAAAGGGGTTTTTGTTATAACTTTCCAGAACTTTAATTCACTCCATCCTAAACCCATCCCACACCCAAAACGTGACCCAGACACACCCATGTGTCTTGTGGCACCCTCCCCTGCCCATCACTTTCGTCCCAAACCCCTAAACCCGGCCAGATAAACGCCCCACATGAATTCCTTGGTCCGCAATACCAAATGAACGCCCAAGATCAACAAGGATAGTTGTCAACAGTACAAGAGTCACAAGATGCCACTTTGACGAATTTGAATGCCATTGACCAAGGGCATTTTCTGATTTCAGTTATCTAGGGTTTTAGCTTCTACATTCTTCTATCCAGTTGTATAAATAGGGTGTCATGTACCCTATTTTAGTTGTTCCGGATTTTCCAAGTTATTGTAACCCCTTTTAATAAATAAAAGTTGGTGTTTTTCATTGAAATCTTAATTCCTTTTTACTTTTTTAAAGTTGGTGTTAGCTTGAGAGAATCTGAGTTCATTGTTTTGGTATAACATTTGAGTTTCAGTTTTCAAAAGTTATTGAAAAAGGTTCTATATTTTCAGAATTTTCAAAGATTTTCCAAAAAAAATCTTATTTCCTTATTGTATATTTACACTTACTGTTTGATAAGCTAAAACCAATAAGTCTGATAAACTTATTGGCTTTAAGCTCATTAAACTTGTAGTGTTCTTTCTTGGTTGACTGTTTTTGTGCAGGTTCAAGAACAAAGGTTTTCATCATCATCATTCTGCATACCAACAGCCAAAAAGGATCAGCACAAGCCCGGGCTTGTAAGGAGGTGGCTTTTCAGCCATTATGGGACCTGGATGTGGGTCCCACAAGGTAAATCCCTTGTATCTCAGTTTTCAGTTTTCAAAATTTGTGACCTATGTGATTTTGTGATTTTGTGGAAAAATTGTTTAAGTGTTAGTTTGTTGTTTGATTATGCTCATTTGTGACTTGGATGCATGTTAGAAGCTTGTTTAATCAGTTTGGTTAGGTTTTGAATAGCTTTGCTTTGTACAACTTCAATTTTAGAATTAAAGGTGTGTTTGGATTAAGGTTTATATTGGGTTAAAAGACATAAATCCTGTTTGAAAACCTGTTCAACACACTCATTTGGTTGTTAGTAGGTGATATTAGTACTTGGCTTTCAGTTTGGTAAGGTTTAAAACAAGATTGCATGCTAAAACTTTGGTTATTATAGCTAAATTCAGTTAATCATATTTCTGCCAGTTTTCATGTGAATTTGTTCATCAAATCTTGATCACTGTTAGATTCTAGGTCCAAGAAGGGTTTGTAATAGCTTGTATGCTATTTGGTATCTTTGTGTGCAAGATTTGAAGCTTCAAAATCCGTTTTTGTGCAAGTTGAACCAGCAATCTATTCATCAGACCTTCATGCTTAATCAGTAACATTTGTGTGCCATTTGTGTGAGATTTTGTGAAGTGACTTGCTTGTTTTTGTGATTAATCTGACTCCCCACACTCCACTGAGTGTAGGGGTGCCCCCATTGTCCAAAGAAAAGCTCAACAAAGAGCTTTCCTAAGCTCAAAGGTCAACTGACCTTGAAATTACACTAACAGTGGGAAAAAGGTTCCCCCTGCTTGCACAATAGTTACCCCTGCTTAGCTAAAAGACAAGATCTGTCAAGTGTCACTATCAGAAACCTATATTTTTGTCTTTAGTGCCCTTAATTGGGAATTAGGTCTTGAAATTTGTTTCATTATTTTTCTAATTTAATTTCTAAATTTTCTGTTTAATTAGATTTTTATTTACTGTTCATTTATTATTTTTACAATTAATAGCTATTTTAATTAACTTTTAATATTTCTGTTTTTGTCTTTTAGTGGTAAAATTAATTATTTTTCAGTTTCAAAAATTTTCATAGATTAAGAAAAACATTTTAAGATTTTTAGTTCAAAAAGTTTTTACTGTTCACTTTTTATTTATTTTTTAGAATTAAATTAGTTTAATTAGGGTTTTAATATTAATCTGTTTTGTCCTTTAGTGCAAAATTTTATATTTTTCAAACTTTTTCATTTTTATACTGTTCATTAGAGTAAATTAGGACTTTAAAAGTGTCAAATTATTTTTGGGATTATTTTATTATTTTTTATGATTATTTTAGCTTAAAAATAGTTTTTAGTGATTTAAAAATAGAAAAATAGTTTTTAAAATTTAGGAAAAATACTTTTTAGTCTTTAGATAATATAAGTAAGTTATTTGTTCAATAAGATAATATTTTGGACATTTTGTTAATTATATTTAATTTTAGGGCTTTAGTTAGCATTTAAAATTGAATATTTAATTAATAAAAGGTTTTAAAATATTTTTATTGGATTTTTATTCATATTTATATTATTTTAGACTTATTTTAGCTTTTAATTAATTTTTAGGTTTTAAATTTTTAAATTGTAGCTTTTTACGGTTTTACGTGAACGCCTTTTTCGTCTTAGATTAATCCGTCTTCGTAACCGTCTTTCTCTTCTCACCCATTTCTATTTTCTTTTCTTCTCAATATAATCACAAATCATTAATCAATTCATTACACAACGCACTAGCCTCCTCGAGAACGAACTCACTTTTAGGGTCATTTACACACGGTTTTCCTAAATCGTCGTGCTTACCCTATATTTTACGCTCTTTTTCCTAAAAGAGTGTGATTTTTACAAATATCAAACTTGCAGAGGAAATGGAGCTCAAGAAGGCAATGTTTGTTCCCAGACCAGTAAAAAAGGGAGTTCCTTTTGAGTTTCCCAAAGATATGGATCCATTATATCCAAGTGAAGCTGTCATAAGAAAGAGCCTCAAGCTCTCACCATTAGAAGCTTCAGATATGGTACAAGTGTTACCACTAGATTCCAGAAACCCAATTGTGAGCTATGAAGAAGATGAATGTGGGTTTTGGAAGATTGGCAGGTATGGAAAAGAGGTGCACACTTTTACCACCCTTATATCTTTGTTTGCAAGTTTTGACAGAGAAGACTTGGTAGATCTATGGAGATTGTTAGAGACCAAGTATGAGGCTGAAGCACCAACTTCAGCCAATGGAATAAAACTGTGGTCCACATTCAAGAGAATGTGTGGATCAAAAGATGAGGATCCTGCTATTTGGAAGGATCTTGAAGATGACCTCAGTGGTCTTCAATGGAGATTGTATTCAGCTGCTGGTGTTTATTATTTGAGTTCTACAAAGTTTGCTGAGTATCTACTTGTGGATGGTCAGTATTTCATATCCAAGGATATCTTGGAGAAGATGAAGAACACTCAGTTGGAAATTGATTATTCAAGTGATGTGGCAAAAGACTTGATCAGATTTATTTATTACCAATATGAGAAGGTTTGTAAGATTACTCCTAGTCCTTAATGTTTATTCAGAAACTTGATCATAAGAGTGGATATCAAGTTTAGGGGAGGATTGTTGGGAATAAATTATAGCCAATCTACTTGAGCGCTGACAAGAGTAAAACAAGCGTTGACAGGAGCAAAACAAACGCTGACAGCTCAAGCGTTGACAAGATAAAGTCAAGCGTTGATACATTGAAGATAAGCACTGATGGGAAGATATACTCTACGCGTTTATTGTATTCTAGATTACTTCTAGTAAAGATAGGAACAACAATGTATTTTCTATATTTATCTTTACCTAGAATAGCTGATACGTAGATTATTGTACAAGGCTTCTTATGTCTATAAAAGAAGACCTTTAGGTTAATGTTTGATATAAGTTTTCATTCGTAAACTACTTTCATTGTAAGCAAGTTTGATATCATTAATCAAAGTGAAAGTTTGTTTATATCTTGTGTGTTCTTGTTTAAGTGTTAATTCCGCATAACACTTAGATTATCATAAACATATACAAAGGTTTCTCTAAGTGTATTACTTGATTTAATCTCGTATACATAAATCTAAATCGATCTAAGTTTGGGATCAACAGAGGACTCCATATTTATTTCAGGAACATCTGTTTTTGGAGGCGTGCGTAATGTATATGCTTGGAGGCTGAATGTGCTGAACGGTTATATTGGGAGGATGTAGTTGGAATTCGTTCTTCCGATGCCATTTGAGCATGTACCTAGGTTGCTTGGGTTTGCAAACAATTTGAGCCCAATGTATGATGTTTCTGTCGGCCCAGCCAGTTTTTTACATGTGCTGTACGTGTGGGATGCACAACGACATGAGTTTGTCAACCCAGAAGAGATTCAAGGCAAGCGTGGGTCGTTTGTTCTTGGGGCCTTCAAGGATTCACTCGTTCTGTTTGATTGTCCCCCTCACCAAATCTTACACTAGGTTCCACCCTCGCATCTAGGGCATCGTACTTTGTTTTTTCATATTTCCTAAGTTGTTGTTTGTTTATCTGTTAGTACTGTTGTTGGTTGTGGTTGTCCTTGAGACTTATATTTTTATGTTGGTATGTCATGTGTCTTCTTTGTTGGTTCATGATTCTTTTTAAACGTTACCCTTTAGCAGACCTAAACAAAATGTCATTAAAACATATTACAAACAAATACAAACATAAATATGTAACAACATTATATATAGAATACATTTTGATAAAGTCATCATAAAGAAATGTAACATATGATGGTCAAAACTAGTGTTGTCCATAATGTATACATATTATTTCAAAAAAACAAACTAGAAAGTTTAATGTCGTCAATGTGACATGGGTTGTAATTCTCACCCCGTGTCCGCTGTAGAGTCGGACATCCTGATCGATGTGGTTCATGACCGTAAGAATGTATACTCCTATCGTACACCTGTGTATGTTCAGTGTTGGGTTCCATATTATACGAATCATGCCATCATTCAACACCAATTGCACCAGCTGCTCCCATATATTCTTGTGTATTATTAGCGCCTGCTGCAACTAAAACATTATCATTGGCTTGAGGAAGTGTACCCACCGTGTTTTCCCTAGGACGGTATCTAACTTCATAGCCGTTTGTCGTATAGTTTTGGACTGTAGAAGTCCCTGCTTCAAAGTCTCCAATGTAAGTACCTTGTGTCACCATTTGAGTGCCTGGAACTATCATATCTATGCCGTGATGTGAAAACAAGCCCAACTGCGAAACAAAGGGAACACACTATATTTGCTTACATTTTCCGAAGAACAAATGAATGTGTATATTGTTAATAAGTAAGGATGTGTATAAACCTGATGTTGCTCTACGCCCATCCAGTCTCCATAAATACGACAATTTCTGAGCCGCTCTTCATCTAACATGGCCTCATGACCCTCTTCATCGGAAAGCCTTTTTTTTCTTACTTTATTTTGTTGAGACAAGTGCCTAGAATTCATAAATTTGGGCAAGTTAATATTATTTACTAAAAAATTACCCGTATAGTAAGTGACTTCAAACTCACGTCGGACTGTGTCAAAGGCTGGTAGAAATTATTACGGTTATGCACGCGCATACCACACCTAGTACATTCAACAACAGTTGGTACCTCGCCTTTTGACGGATATCGGTCTTTATTTTTAGGTCTACCAGGTTGGCGTTTTATCATAGCCGGAGGTAACACCTTTTGAAGGTCGTCTGGTTTTTCCCACGTTGTAGGATCTCTTAACGGATAAACCATACCTTGGTATGTACCCTTGAGAGTAGTTCTAAAAAACAGGCCTTTGCCCACAGGCTTCAATCACTCATACCTGAAGCCCTACATACGGTAGAAACATGACCGCATGGTAAACCTTACAATTGCCATTTGCAACAAGTACATTCAAATTTTAACAAGTCAACCTGGTGGACCTGCTTATTGTCTGTGACTTGGTATACTTTCAAATGATCGATACCCCTGACATTATAGTTGTAGGTTTTGATCATGCGGTTCTTCACTTTCCTGGATGCCCAACCAAAAAGCTCAACCGTACCCGTCTTGTGCATCTGTGATAAACAAAAAAGTATAGTTAGATACATTTTAAAAAACAATAGAGATATATAAAGATAACAAATGCGTGCAATGTCATAAGTAATAACCCTATATAGCTCCCGCTTTTCACAGTACCATTTTTGTAAAACATCCCTTACGTACTCTACCAGCTTGGTTATCAGGAGTCTGCGTGCAAATCGCGTGACCTAGTTAACAGACTCGACACTGTTTGACGTCATGTAGTTAAACCGATTAGCGGGGCAGTATGCCCTTGACCATTTATCATACCCGGCTTGTTCGAGTTTAGCAACACAACCCGGTCTAAAACCGCGGAGTACGCCAATAGCTTTATCAAACTCTTGTGTCGTGTACGCCTTGCAGGATTTCTAGTACATGGAGCGGTGCTTCCTAGCCTTTGACACAGTCCGACGTGAGTTTGACCAACTGAACACCGTACTACAAGCAACAATAATGGCGGGATGACGGTCAGATACGATGCACAAATTCGGCAGTTCTCCTATCTGATCTCTTAACTTCGTCAAAAACCACGTCCAAGATTCAACCATCTCTCCCAGTGAAATACCAGTCGTAAATGGTATTATCTAGTTGTTACCATCCATCGCAACCACCAGAAGATTTTTGCCCTTGTATTGACCTTTTAGATGAGCACCATCTATAATCAACATGGGCCTCATGTATCATAAGAAGCTCATTACCTGTGATAGTGAGAACAAAGTTATATAGTAGAATCGAAACTATTCCATATTTAGAGGCAACCAAAGTATAAATAAACTCACTGCTATACCGAATCCAACATATAGCATATGAAAAACTCCTTATTCGTCTGTTTGAATGTGAGATACAGTTCTCGGGTTCACTAGCTTTAGATTGTGGCAATACACAGGCAACTGCTTGAACGAATCGGTGTGATTACCGTACAACATATTCAAAGCATCGTTCTTACCTCTCCAACATCTTTTGTAAGGAACATCGATCTTCCAATCGATAAACAAATCTTGCATAATGTCCTTCACTTTATATATCATATTACTATTACGCATTTTGTCTACCAGTAACTTAGTGATACAATGGTTTTCATTGGGTTCAGAATTAATCTCAGAATCTCCTCGAATTGATCACAGCTCAAAGTGGAATGATTTGTTCTTGGTGGCAAATAGTGGGTTTGGTTTTCTATGTTACTAAGAAGGTAAATGCGTAAGGTAATTAAAAGTAAACTAGAAGCAATTGATTAATAAAAGTAAACCTTGAATACAAATTAAATAAAACAGTAACAGTAAATAACCTTAAAAATGCTTGATTCGGAATATGGCTTGATCTAGAATAAATCAGACAAAAAGCTCTATGCGGAATAACTATGCTATGCGGAATAAAAAGCTCTATGCGGAATAACTATGCTATGCGGAATAAAAAGCTCTATGCGGAATAAATAGCTATTCGAAATAAATATGTTACTCGGAATAAAGATGCTATCCGGAATGAAAAGACTACTCGGAATAAAAAGCTATTCGGAATAACTTGGCTACTCGGAATATTTAAGCTACTCGGAATAAAATGCTATGCGGAATATGGTGGCTATTCGGAATAAATTGCTATGCGGAATATAGTGGCTATTCGGAATGTTGGTGCTATCCGGAATAACAGGGCAATCCGGAATAATAAATATTCCGGATGGAGAAGCTCTATACGGAATAAATACAGACAATGTCTACTCGGAATAAACTGGGTACGAAGAACAGTAGCAGAAAGAACAGGGGAAGACGATTTTTGATCAAAATAAGCCAAATCTACCCAAAAGATTTAAACCAAAATAATCACTAATCATTTACTAACCATAAACAACAAATCCCAATCATAAAAACACGAAACCCACTAACTTTTGAAGATCAAAATCAACCAAAAAAGAACTTTAAAACTTTGAATCAAAGAACAAGATGAACAAGATGAAATGGAAAGATTATATTGATGATTAAGGTTTAAACAATCAAAGGAAAAAGATTAAAAGCTTACAAGATGAAGGATTCAACAAAATGAAAAATCACCAACACCTTAGTGGTGTTGGCTTCCTACGGAAGAAAAGAAGAAAAAAATCCCTTCCAAATGTGTGAGGGGTTTTCCTTATATAGGCTAGTGGTTGGTTGGTGAAGTGGGCTTTCTTCCTCTCTTCTTGTCTTCTCGTCTTTTCAGAAAAGTTGACGTTTTCGATTCTGATTCGGGATTTGTCAACGATTAAATTCAACTCGTCTTTTAATTTCTTCGTTTAATAGACTTGAGTTTCTTCGACATATGTAAATCTTCCATCTTTGGTCCTTTTCTTCGATAAATCTTCAAATAGGCCCATTGACTTCCAATCTTTTGCATCTCTTGGACAATAGACTTCGTCTTGAGTCTTTTTCCTTGATAAAACCCGTGCAATCCCATGTTTTCTTCAATATTAATCTGGTTGAATCTGAAAACACAATAAACACAAAAACCACGCATAATTCCAAACAAATGATATTAAACACGCGTTTTGGTCTCGTTTTAGCAAGAAATAAGTGGTAAAAGGATGGGTGTTTTCACACCTATCAAATCCCCTACACTTAACCATTGCCATGCCCTCATGCAATGCTTAGTGATAAAGCAAATTAACACTCCTCTCATAATCAATCAACCTTGGACTTATTAAAATATTACTAAACAAAAATTAAAGTACTAAGAGAAATTAAAACTTTAAAGTAAACAAAAGGATAGAAAACCATTTTCACTTGAAAATAGCTATATGGAAATAACTTACAAAGATATCAAGGACTTACATTAGGGCTTTGGTGCTGCGAAGATTTATCACCCTCAAGTTTCACGTTCCTCAAACTAAGCTTAAAAACGAGATCGTTGTTATTATAAGTTAGCAAATCAAACACTTACACACATGGCTTAATTATATGCTTAAACTCCCTTATTCCTAGGTGTATCTCTTATATTTCATTTTTGTCTTAGAATGATCATGAAGATGCATTTTTGGACTTATTTCGATAGTTTATTTAGGCTGAAAGCAAAGTAGGGCGATTTGATCAATAGTTAGCTAAAGGACAAAATCTCTTAAAACTGCTTCTCGGGATATCAAAAAGTTCATATCTTGGCATAACTCGGTTCACGATTTGAGACCTTTCTCGGGCTGATATTTGGCATGTACTTCATACTTCATATCTTGAGAGACGTTCTTGAGACAATGGTCTTCTAATCGTTAATAGAGTTTCTTCACTTGGAGAGTTTTGAGGGGTACTCCAACTTTGTTGACCATGACTTCATGATTATTCTTCAATCTCTAATAGGGATTTTGAGATACAACGATCCGCCTCCTTTTCGGACTTGGATCTATTTATCCTCATACCTTGTTAGGGTCTTTTCGGATAGACTTCTCCATGATCTTTATGGGAGTTGATTGCTTTTCGTCGTGAGTCTTGATCCTTCATATTGATTTTAGGAATAATGCTTTTCACATCACCTTGGATCTTTAGCAATAAGATTGAATCCTCATGCCTTGTTAGGGCCTTTTCGGACTCGCCAATCTTCGCGCCCCGCTTCATAAGTTATGCCTTGGCTATGAACTCTTATCATTACCGAGCAACTTTTAAACGATCTTGGGCTAGAAGCTAAGTAACTTTTCAAATCGTACGACCTTACTTATTGCAGATAAATTATTAGCAAGTGATGGGAGAATAGGCGAATAATTAAACCAAGTGAGCTTGTGCAAGAATACCGACTTATAATTGACTTTATCATTTCTCGTTCTCCACAATTTAAAATCTCAAGTAATGAGACTCGTGGATACTTAGCCTAATAAACCAATTAAGGTCTACATGGTTAAGGATACTAGCTAGAATAAACTTGGATAAGTCTATTCGGGTTGAGTCAAAATAATCGCAACGGGCCTAATATGTCAAAGATTTCAAAACTAGCTACACCACTTTATTAATATTTTTGACTTTATTGCGGGATATATACATATGAAAGCAACGATAAAAATTTAAAAATTACGACTAAATGGCCAAAGTTAATTAAAAATTTGAAAAATGCTGAAAAAGTTGATTTTCGGTTAAATGAAGGCACTTTCATGGAAAAGTCCACTTAAACTTCGATAGAAGTCCCCCTACACTTAAGATAAACATTGTCCTCAATGTTTAAGCATGTGGGAAAAGTCTCCCCTACACTTATGACATTGTGCACGTTGGTTAAATCAAGCTAAGGAAGAGACGACTAACGTGATCAATTTCAAATGTGAGTATGAAGAAAATTGAATCACGATAGTTGAGAGATAGAATCGGATTTCGGATAACACGGGAGCACGGTTCTTCAAAGATTCCAAGAGTGCACTTATCCCTGTAATCACATCACCACACAAACACAAAGAACCTATAAAGGTCCCCCTACACTTAGGAGGTTAAAACAGAAAATGATAGATACTCGGGCTGCCTCCCGAGGAGCGCTTGTTTTTTATAACCGAGTCACGAGCCTGACTCGACCCAAAATTAGTTCATGGGAAACGTGGTGAGGGATGGAATCATCTCATGAGAGATGTCCTCACCAAAGTACAACTTCACTCGTTGGCCATGCACCTTAAAATTAGGTCCATTAGGTTGAGCGAGCTCGAGAGTACCATATGGAAAAATTTGGGCAATGGTGAATGGGCCGGACCAACGAGATTTCAGCTTGCCCGAAAAGATTTTCAACCGAGAGTTAAAGAGCAAAACTTAGTCTCCAACTTGGAACTCTCGGTTTTTAATCTTGGAGTCGTGAATGAGCTTAGTCTTTTCCTTATAGATCAAAGAATTTTCATAAGCCTCATTACGGAGTTCATTGAGCTCATTGAGTTGGATCTTGCGTAGGTCATCGGCTTTGTTGATATCAAAATTAGCCCACTTCAAGGCCCAGTAAGCCTTGTGCTCCAACTCAATGGGGAGGTGTCACGCTTTCCCGTACACGAGACGATATGGTGTACAACCAATCGGAGTCTTGTATGCGGTACGGAAAGCCCACAGGACATCATCAAGTTTATCGGCCCATGAGGCACGATGCTCTCCCACGGTTCTTTCAAGAATTCGCTTTAATCCTCGGTTAGAGATTTCAGCCTGGCCATTAGTTTGTGGGTGGTAGGCGGTGGAAAGACGATGATTTACACCATACTTAGCCATGACTCTTGCGAATTGGTCATTGCAAAAATGAGTCCCGCAATCACTAATAATGGCACGAGGCACACCGAATCTAGCGAATAGCGATTTCAAAAAGTTACAAACCACCCTTGCGTCATTAGTGGGTAAAGCTTTGGCTTCAACCCATTTGGAGACGTAGTCAACGGCTACAAGGATGTATTTGTTTCCTTTAGAGGAAGGGAATGGCCCCATAAAGTCGATACCCCAAACGTCAAAGATTTCACATTCTTGTATGAAATTTTGAGGCATCTCGTCTTTATGTGTGATCTTGCCTTGTTTTTGGTAAGCATCACATCGTTTAACCATCGCGTGAGCATCACGATAGATGGTGGGCCAATAAAATCCCGAGTCAAACACTTTTTTGGCGGTGTAGTTGGGACCAAAGTGACCATCGGTGGGTCCTTTGTGGCAAGCGTCAAGGATTTCTAAAGCTGTCGGTCCATCAACACATCGGCGAATAATCAAATCAGCACATTGTTTGAATAGATACGGGTCATCCCAAAAGTAAGTTTTAATGTCTTTGAAGAACTTTTTCTTTTGTTGGGATGTTAACCCATCAACGAGAATTCCACCCGCCAAGTAGTTTGCAATGTCCGCAAAAAACGGGGTTTCATCGGAAGTCGAGTTGATAGACATTAAGGTCTCCACGGGAAAAGAGTCATTGATCTCTTTGTTCGGATGATCTCCCTGGTAAGGATCCTCAAGTCTACTGAGATGATCCGCAGCTAGGTTTTCAGCTCCCTTCTTATCACGAATTTCGATTTTAAATTCTTGGAGTAGCAAAACCCAGCGAAGAAGTCTTGGTTTGGAATCTTGTTTAGTTAACAAGTACTTCAACGCGGAATGATCGGTATAAACGATTGTGGTGGAAAGGACAAGATAGGGGTGGAACTTTTCAAAGGCATAGACAACAGCTAAAAGCTCTTTTTCGGTTGTCGTGTAATGCAATTGAGCCCCCGTCATTGTCTTGCTAGCGTAGTGGATCGGTTGGAAGTGTTTGTTCACTCTTTGGCCCAAAACCGCTCCAATAGCAAAGTCGCTAGCATCGCACATCAACTCAAAGGGAAGCTCCCAATTAGGGGTAACCAAGACCGGTGCCTTAGTTAGCTTATCCTTAAGCAAGTTGAAGGCTTCAATACACTCGTTGGAGAAGATAAAAGAAGTATATTTTTCCAAGAGGTGGGTCATCGGGCGAGCGATTTTAGAAAAATCTTTGATGAATCGACGGTAGAAGCCCGCATGACCAAGGAAACTTCTCACACCCTTCATGGTTGAAGGTGGAGGCAACTTAGCGATAACATCAACTTTAGCACGGTCTACTTCAAGACCGGCTTTGGAGATCTTGTGTCCTAGCACGATGCCCTCTTTTACCATAAAATGGCATTTTTCCCAATTAAGAACAAGGCGAGTGTCTTCACACCGCTTAGGCATACGTTCTAAATTGGCAAGGCAAGTAGAGAAAGAATCGCCATAAACCGAGAAATCATCCGTGAATACTTTCATAGTTTCTTCAACCATGTCATGGAAGATAGCCATCATACACCTTTGGAACGTCCCAGGAGCATTGCATAAACCAAAAGGCATACGTTTGTAAGCAAATGTTCCATAGGGATAAGTGAATGTGGTCTTTTCTTGGTCTTTGGGATCGATGGGAATTTGAAAATACCCGGAGAAACCGTCTAAAAAGTAGTAATAGTCATTACCAGCTAGACGCTCGAGCATTTGATCCATGAAAGGAAGAGGAAAGTGATATTTTCTCGTGGCATCATTGAGTTTGCGATAGTCGATACAAACTCTCCACCCAGTGACGAGACGAGTGGGAATCAACTCGTTGTGTTCATTGGGAACAACGGTTATTCCGCCCTTCTTGGGCACATAATGGACGGGACTTACCCATGGCGAATCCGAAATAGGGTAAATCAAGCCGGCATCTAGAAGTTTGATAACCTCTTGTTTGATGACGTCGTGAATGCGAGGATTAACCCTTCTTTGGCTCTGGATTGCGGGTTTAAAGTCATCTTCCATGAAAATCTTGTGAGTACAAAAGTTCGGATCAATTCCGCGGATATCGGAAATTTTCCAAGCAATTGCCTTCTTATGATCTTTAAGCACGGCGATGAGGCGAGATTTTTCTTCTTCTTTCAAGTCCTTCGTGATGATGACGGGCGACTGCTTCTTATCTTCAAGGAACACGTACTCGAGATGGGGCGGCAACTCCTTAAGGTCTAAATCCGGAGGATTTTCGATGGGAGGCGTATTCAAAGTCGGTGCATCGATAGCAATAGCTTTGGGATATGGTAGAGAAATATGGTCCTCTTTGAGAAGGTTCTCAATGAGACGCATGTCTTCATCCCAATCGGTGGGAGAATCGTCATTTTCTAAGTTCACATCTCCCATGGTGGCTTCCAAATCTTTCCAAATGAAATCACTTTCTCCAAATAGAGATAGTGATGAATCAATAGAGGAAACGGTCTCAACATTGGGAAGAGAGGTGGGAATACTTTTACAAGCATCTTTGAAGTGTTCTTCACAAGCCTCATCAAGAACATCAATACAATTAACACTCTCATATGAATAAGGTTGTTTAGAAAGCTTTCCCATGTTGAAGACGATTTTGTCGTCACCCACTCTCATGATAAGCTCACCCGCTTCAACATCGATGAGAGTGCGACCGGTCCTCAAGAATGGACGACCAACGATCAATGGCACACGAGGGTCCATGTCGTAGTCAACGACAACGAAATCGGCAGGAAAAGTGAATTTGTCGACTAATTCCAAAGTCATTTTGGTGGGGACTAGCTCAGGGAGAGATAATTGCTTCCAAACACTTAAAGGCATTAAGTTAATACTGGCACCTAGATCGGCTAGGGCCATGCAATTCTCTACTCCCGGGAAGTTGCAAGGGATTAAGAAACGACCGGATCACCAAGCTTGGTTGGCAATTTCCTTAAGAGTACTGCAGATCAATTCTCATTAAGTTGGGTGTTAGCAATATCAAGAAGCTTCTCCTTGTCGCTAAGAAGATCTTTGAATATTTTCGCGTATTTAGGCATTTGAGCGAGAGCCTCAGAGAAGGAGATGTTGAAATTCAATTGTTTAAACATTTTTAGAAAGTTCGAAACCTGAATATCATCCTTGATTTTGAGCTTCTCTTTCCTCAACCTTGATGGATAAGGTATCTCGGAAGAAGAGGAAGGCTTTGGGATCGAAGGATCACTCACATCCTTGGGTGGAGGAGGGGTAGAAGTAAGAGGTGGAGAAATTGGGGAAGTAGAAGGATGAGGGATAGGAGCAGGTGACTCGTTTTCCTTAGTCACAATCACCGGTGGAGGTATAGGAAGCTCGGGTTCCTTGGTACCTTTGACACTGCGAGTGGTGATTGCTTTCATCTCCCCTCTTGGATTCGCAACGGTGTTACTCGGAAGAGTACCCGAAGAAGAGGATTGATTACCTTGGAAGAATCCAGCCATCATGTTCCTTAAGTCATTCGTTTGACTTGCCAAAGTATTTCTCATATAAGCTCTCAGATCGTTTCCTTGTTTCACCATGTCTGCTTTCAAGTTGAGCACTTCCCGCTGGAGATTTTCCACAATCACATCATTGGTCCTCATGTAGGTTTCCACATCTTGATGCGATACGGTGGGTTGGTTGGGAGGAGGAGCATGGTAGGCGGGTGGTTGATAAGCAGATTGTTGGTAAACTTGGTTGTTTCGTTGAGGTGGATATAGTTGTCTTTGAGGTGGTTGGTATGGTGCACGAGGTTGTTGTTGTTGTTGTTGTTGAGGAGGGCGATTGAGGTTTTGTTGTTGGTTTGGGTTGTTAGGAGGAAAGCCGGGTGGGTAAAGAAAGTTGTTAGAGCGGTAGCTAAGCAAGTTGCGGTCTCCTTGTGGACGAGCTTGATAAGCGGTCGGAGGATAGGTACCGTATGCTGCATTCACATTCTCAGAAGGGTAGTCTTGGGTGGTGGTACAAGTGGTGTAAGAGTGAGGACCTCCGCAAATTTCACATGGTTGGCTAACAGCATTGACTTGAGCGTTTTTAGCATTGATGATGTTGGTGTTGCTAGCGGTTTGGGTAGCAAGCGATTCAAGTAGCACAGTGATTTTTTCAAGTCGGTTGTCGTTGTCACTAGTACTAGCACTAGCGGCATTGGTCCGCACACTCTTGGTTTGCACACGAGACTTATTCTCAATAATATCCCAAGCGGCATTGGAAGTCTTAACCAAAATATTACCCCCTGAGGCATTGTTTAGTGAATCTTGGTCATTCATGCTTAAACCATTATAAAAAGTATTAATTTGGTGCACTTTGGTAAAACCATGTTGTGGGCATTTTCTTAAAAGATCTTTAAAACGGTCCCAAGATTCACTAAACGACTCATCGTACTTTTGTTCAAAATTAATGATTTCATTCCGCAAAGCGGTAGTACGAGAGGGTGGGAAAAAGTAGTTGATAAATTTGGTCTCCAAATCCGTCCACGTCAAAATACTTTGTGGCGGTTCCTTAGCAAGCCAATGCCGGGCTTGTCCCTCTAAAGAAAAGGGAAAAAGTTGTAAACGGATTACCTCTTGTGGAACACCATCGAATTTGACCGTATTCGTGAGTTGCAAGAACCTTTTGATGTGGTCATGTGGATCATCAATGGTACGCCCCAAGAATGGTTGAGCAGAGACCATCTGGATAAAGCCGGATTTGAGCTCAAAGTCGTTGGCTGCAATTGCGGGTATGACAATTGTATCATTGTTGCCGTCTACATGTGCTTGCAAAAGTTCAATCATCGGGCGATCATCCGGTAGAGGCTCATTGTTGTTGTTATTATTGTTGTTGAGAGGTGGATTGTTATTGTTGTTGTTGTTTTGAGGTAGGTTATTGTTGTTGTTGTGTACATCGGCCATGTCTAAGTCTTCGAGAGGCTCGGGCTCTTGATAAGACGTTGATCGTGTACGCATGCACCTGCAAAAGAACTAACAAAGCAAACAAGAAATATTTTTGGTTTTTATGGTTTTTTAATTTTTTTGTATTTTTGAAAATTTTATATTTTTTAGGGTTTTTGAAAATTTTTATGAAAAAGTAACGTTCACGGTGAACGGATCCCAAAATCCAAGTTCTCACAAAAAATTGTTGATCTTAACGAGAAGAGCCGGCAGCGGCGTCATTTGATACAATGGTTTTCATTGGGTTCAGAATTAATCTCGGAATCTCCTCGAATTGATCACAGCTCAAAGTGGAATGATTTGTTCTTGGTGACAAATAGTGGGTTTGGTTTTCTATGTTACTAAGAAGGTAAATGCGTAAGGTAATTAAAAGTAAACTAGAAGCAATTGATTAATAAAAGTAAACCTTGAATACAAATTAAATAAAACAGTAACAGTAAATAACCTTAAAAATGCTTGATTCGGAATATGGCTTGATCTGGAATAAATCAGACAAAAAGCTCTATGCGGAATAACTATGCTATGCGGAATAAAAAGCTCTATGCGGAATAACTATGCTATGCGGAATAAAAAGATCTATGCGGAATAAATAGCTATTCGAAATAGATATGTTACTCGGAATAAAGATGCTATCCGGAATAAAAAGACTACTCGGAATAAAAAGCTATTCAGAATAACTTGGCTACTCGGAATATTTAAGCTACGAGGAATAAAATGCTATGCGGAATATGGTGGCTATTCGGAATAAATTGTTATGCGGAATATAGTGGCTATTCGGAATGTTGGTGCTATCCGAAATAACAGGGCAATCCGGAATAATAAATATTCCGGATGGAGAAGCTCTATACGGAATAAATACAGACAATGTCTACTCGGAATAAACTGGGTACGAAGAACAGTAGCAGAAAGAACAGGGGAAGACGATTTTTGATCAAAATAAGCCAAATCTAACCAAAAGATTTAAACCAAAATAATCACTAATCATTTACTAACCATAAACAACAAATCCCAATCATAAAAACACGAAACCCACTAACTTTTGAAGATCAAAATCAACCAAAAAAGAACTTTAAAACTTTGAATCAAAGAACAAGATGAAATGGAAAGATTATATTGATGATTAAAGTTTAAACAATCAAAGGAAAAAGATTAAAAGCTTACAAGATGAAGGATTCAATAAAATGAAAAATCACCAACACCTTAGTGGTGTTGGCTTCCTACGGAAGAAAAGAAGAAACTGGGAAATGAAAAACTCCTTCCAAATGTGTGAGGGGTTTTCCTTATATAGGCTAGTGGTTGGTTGGTGAAGTGGGCTTTCTTCCTCTCTTCTTGTCTTCTCGTCTTTTTAGAAAAGTTGACGTTTTCGATTCTGATTCGGGATTTGTCGATGATTAAATTCAACTCGTCTTTTAATTTCTTCGTTTAATAGACTTGAGTTTCTTCGACATATGTAAATCTTCCATCTTTGGTCCTTTTCTTCGATAAATCTTCAAATAGGCCCATTGACTTCCAATCTTTTGCATCTCTTGGACAATAGACTTCGTCTTGAGTCTTTTTCCTTGATAAAACCCGTACAATCCCATGTTTTCTTCAATATTAATCCGGTTGAATCTGAAAATACAATAAACACAAAAACCACGCATAATTCCAAACAAATGATATTAAACACGCGTTTTGGTCTCGTTTTAGCAAGAAATAAGTGGTAAAAGGATGGGTGTTTTCACACCTATCACTTAGCCAATAACTTCTTAGTTGCATTTCAATGATTAGGAAGTATTTGTGTCATTGAACAAGTGTGTGTCGTTGCAACATGATACAATGAACATACTACCATATTTAACCTTACGTGCATGAACACTCTAATTGCAATCTTCATGCACACATTTAACAGTGTAACGCACGGGACTGGACCTATCAACTAAATATTCAAACGACTGTTTCAATGATTTTATGCCAATAAAAATAATTAGTTCCTCTTTGTCTTCAAAATCATCCCCTTCACTAATATTGTCAACACCAGGACGGGGTGTCTTAAAGTGAGGTTCTGGTTGATTGGGGGGGGGGGGGATTTGGGATATCAGTGAGACTAGTTTTTTGCCATAGTGCGACGCTAGCGCTATTGGACTCTACAACATTAGCGTTACTGGAAAATTCAAATCAAATTCAGGTTTATGATTACTAACCTCGGTTGAAGCCACTCGATTTATGGTAACTGAAACGTATAATTTTGGGACGGAAGCCCTAACAGAACAAATCGATTGAACAAAGCAATCCTAATATTCGTCGTCCTTAACCTCAATGGAACCTGATCTTGTCTTGTATAATAGATTTAATTCGTCACGCTTACATATTCCAAATTTTTTCTTCAAGTACACCAATAGCTCCTTATATCGAAATTTTTCTGATAATAATACACTACTTGTTGAACCTTGGTATACTAGATTTAAATTCACCTTCCCATCAGTTCTAGAAGTCATGGTTGTTTTTAATATTGTTTTGGTATACAAGAATGTGATTTTGGTGAACTAGTTTAACATCTACCACAACATTTAAATGGTACTTCCCAACCACTTGGTCAGCAGTATTGAAGTCTTCATGTGTAGGTCTAGGATATTAATTTGTTGCAGCTAGGGGGTGAAGGTTCATTGTTATATGTTATAGGCAAAATATTGTTCTCAAGTTTCCCTCCAAATTACTTGGTTGGTGTGTATTCCCTCCAAATATATCCCCTATATTAAGACTACCGTTTATAAACATTGACTTAAAAAAACACACAAAAACATTCAAAGCACCCATAACACAAAATATGGTGAGATGCAATAACTGTGATGCTAATACCGTTATCAAAACCTCATGGACTCAAACTAACCCGGGCCGAAGGTTCTATTGATGTTTTGTAAGTGTACATTATATTAGCATACGTTAATTGTTTTTTTTCTTAGTCTACCCTTCTAACCATTCTTAATTTAGAGAGATGCAGCATAATAGACTGGTATGACGGTCCTATGTGTCCAAGAGCTATTGAAATTATTCTTGTACTACTAAGATCTTTGAACAAGCGGAATGAAAGGCTTAATGAACTGGAAGCAATAGTGGCTCAACAACAGATTTAGCTTCGCAAACTCAAGGTCGTTTTATTCATAAGCTTGATAGTTCATTTATTATATATTCAATTAAAATGTTATTCGGTTTATGGTTAACATGTATCACAATTAGCTTTCCGGACCTTTTAGTTTCATTCAACGCATTATTTCCATGAAGGTTGTACTTTCTTCAAATTTTCAATTAAATGACAAAGTACGAATTTTATCATTTTTGGTTCTTTGGTTTTATAAAGGACTAACAATTAAAATTACAAGAAACAACATTGCTGCTATACAGATATCTTTGAATTTAATGGCCAAAAAGTAAATCTTATGTTTTTCTTAACAAACTAGACCATACCTCCTAGTTAACTTGCCAACTGCTTGTGCGCCCATAGGTAGTCTATAATTCTTTCACGGTAAGCAGTAGGAAAGCCTCCGGATCAGACACTGATACCGACATGTTATGTATCAATCGGTAAAGAAATATACATAACCAGACGCCACAATCACCATACTGACTTGTTTGTAAGGGCACACCATTCGCTGCCACAAAGGTTATTTTATAGCCTTCAAACGGTATACGCTTGTGTGCCTGAACGCCATTCCTAGCAAGATACCTAGGTATAACCTCAGAAAATGCAACCCTCATTTCTGACCACCATTTCCTGTTCTCGGGGTCCGGTACCCCAAGAGAGTCATACAAAGTAATCAGACCGCTTCTAATATTCAGCACACCAAGGTAGTAATGTTTATCAGGCTCGTTGATAGGGATAAAGACCTACATATACAATGTGGCTAAGTATAAATTACATTATGAATGAAACAGTAAAGTATACATTAATGTACTAAAAATACATACCCTCTCAATGTCAAACCACGGAACAGAATCACGATCACCATCGCAGAACCAGGGCCACACGAAATCCTCTCCTCTCGATTCACCCATTAGGGTTAGACATAAATAACAACAAACTGCAGTCCAATCAGCGTCATCTCGCCTAAACCTATGCATAAGCTCTATCCATATATCCAAGTGCTGGTATTGTTAAGACAAAATATATCAATATGGCTTATATGTCTTAATGTGTTCATAATGAAGGTTTAATGTTAATTACTCCATATGTAATTACTTACCACGTTTGTCAGCCATCCTCCTTTAACCTGACCCGATAAAGCTTGTCAGAATTCAATACCCACATACTGGTCTGCTTTTCCCCACGGAAAATAATGACATTCTTTATTTTGGGGTAAACTGTTAATATCGGGTAGATAAGGGGGATCCGTGACCTTTTTTTCCGGATAAACTTGGGCCTAGTCAAATCCTGCGGTTATAAATAGGAAGATCAAACATTGTAACGCATTCAACAATATAAGACAGGCAATTCATATTTTCAATCATATACATACCTCTTTGAATTCTGGTAGGTTGATTAGCTACTGCTAGACGGATGTTTTCATTTTTTTATTACGGTTTGTCACCATTTTATCATCCTAAATACAATGGCCATATTCAGATTAACTATGCATATAAAGAAGTAAATTTAAACGTATGTTACTTTACATGATACTTACATTAACCAACAACGTCTTTGAGACTTAAATGCAGTCACTACCATCTAACGTGGCCATCCCTGATACATCACTAGTTGCAACCCTCTTGCTTTTACGTCTTTTTTCATCAGGGGTTGTACTTGGTAGTGTTGTCCAAGGCGTCGACACTTTAGCTCCCTTACTTTGGCCTTTTTAGCCGCAACGCGAGATTTTCGCCCAATATGGGAGAACTATCATTAACAATGTTCTTGATCCCATATCCAGGCACATCCTCCTGTAATAATGGAAATTAGCCTGGTCAAAAAAGCTATGAAATGATTAAAATAATTAGGGAGGCAAACCCCAATACAAATTAAATGGATGTGACAACTAAACCCAATATATTTTCGCCCAAAGCTTTACCATTGAATATTATTTGAATAGTGACAAAAGTAAATGCCTGATTTGACATTTAACTTCCCTAATAGGGTTATATAAACAAGCCCATGCAACCTCTATTTTGCACATTCATCTACTAGCACCAATCTTATTCAATACCATTATTTTAATGGCTCAAGTTACCACTTCTGCCAATTTGGCAACCATGTTTCAGCAAGAGGCTAGTGAAGAAGAGATCTAGGGTTCTTTCTGCCGGATGAATGGCATACAGCTAAGTGACATAATGAGCCACAGAGAAATTGTCATTGACAACATTGAACAGTTAGGGAGTCATCCTAAGGTGTTACTAGCTGTCAGCTATTTAAGGGAAATCCAAAGTGCAGATATGCAAAAGCTGAACTGGTTTAGGAGCATGGTCGTGAAATCTAACATCAGGCTTGCTCGCAAAAGATGGTACATCACCATGATGCTCACCAACTGGGAAGCCCGACTTTTATGTCTCAAGAACTGGTTTTAATGCTTTAGTGTTATGTTATTTTATGTAAGGTGTACTAGGATGTGTTATAAACTATGTCAAGTAACCTATCAAGTGTGGGTTGTTATAGCCTACACCTTTATGTATGTTTTAGAACTCTAAGACTTCAGTGAATGTTTTACAAAGAAAAGTTTCTGTCTACTTACCATTAAATTCTCCATCCACTCTATGTCTTTAATACTCTCTCCATCCATGTTGTCGTGCAAAACACCACAACCCTCCTACAATTATTTATCAATTAAATCTACAATTGTAATTATAAAATAGGGATATACAATTGATTATATACCTTAACTATCGTATCAACCACCTTTAGATGTTGTTCTTCTCCAAAGAAGTCATGCTTGAAATTTGTGTTCGTTACATCTACCTCAAAATTCATCTCTTCTTCTAAAGTTTTCTCTTGGTTCAAAGCATCTGGGTGGTTAGATTCCTTCTTATCAGTGACCTGGGATTTTGGTATCTTAAAAGTACTTTTAGTACACCCACGTCCATCCTCTAGTAGCACTTCTCCTTCCACACCATTGGCATGAGAATACGTTGGAGCACCCACATGTAACTTGAAAAGTTCCTTCAGATACAAAGTTGGGAAATATATTTAATTGTGATCAATAGTGTCGAAAAAATATTTATATGAAGATGAACTAATAACGTTATGTTCTCAGGTTCCGTGGTAGCTATTAAAAGGTCTTCACTACCAGCTTCTTCTAAACCATTTACAGAAGGCACAACTACTCCAACGTCGTCTTGCCGTATTTCATCCGTATATGTGCCTTGTTTCTCATTCTCACCGAAATCAAAACCAATATGGTCCTGCAAAGAAACGTTCAGGATATTAGCCCCGACACATGTCATTGGGTAATACAATCAATGCTAACTTCATATATTATATTAGCTTACACAAACTTGAGACGGGGTAAATGCATCGTTCAAGTTGGGTAACGTCGGATCTTCCCCAGTCTCCGTCAACAGCGAAGTAGACGATGTATGAAATATAGGCGGGTCAACAAAAGCGGCTGCTAGCTGATGCCCAATCGTTTGTGATGGATCCTCCTGTGTTTGGTTAAAAACGTACTTGGATGAATCACCCCTTCGTATAGAGCGCTAGAAAAAGTGTCCTTGCTTGTGTTAATGACCCCAGAATCCATACACAGTCCTACAAACTGAACAACAAACAATCTTACAACTTAATTTATATATTCATTTCAGCTACTACTTACACTCTAATGTTTGACACAAAAATTACCTTCTCTGCAACAGACTGAAAATTATTTATGGACACATCTGCATTACCACCATGACATTCATTAACACGATCAGATTCGTGATCTACAACATTGGAAATATCGCTGACACTCGGCACACATAAGAAAACGTTGGGACTCAGGAAATATAGGGATAAATCACATACAAAGGTATAAAAAACTTGTTGTCATTTCTATTACCTTCTCAAATAAATCAACCACTGATCTAACAACGACTTCCTTAGCGACTGAACCTTCCGACATGTCTGGTCTAGTTTTGTCAATAAAACTTCGCACATTTAACAGCCTTTTCTTAATGTCTTGTACCGCCTTCTTCAACTCTGGGTTATCAACATCAGCAACACAATTCTTAATGACCTCAACACTTGATCTTATTTCTTGTACATCAATTTCAATTGGGTATTTGTCTGAATATGGTTCAACATGGCTTCTGTCACTACCTTGCTCAGTCTGAGGGAACTCCAATAGAAGGCGCTCACCACATTCTATGTCCCCTTTTTTAGCAGGGGAAAGGAAGTAATCAATACTCTCAGAATACCAAGGCTGTTCAAGCTCGATTACTGTCGGACGGAAAATAAAACCTGAATCGGACCACACCTCAAACAGTTTCTCGTAATGAGCTTTCTCAAATTGACCACCACTAGTCCATGCTAATCCACGCGGTATTACTTTATGGTTTTTATTCCACCAATGGCTACTATTTCTAAAGATCTCTAAAACGTATATCTACATTACAATTATAACAATACACATAAATAATCGACCTTATTAGAATTATATAATCTAATCAAAAATTAATATCTTTCCTTTCCGGTAACTTCTTACCTTCAGTGCCCAGACAAATCCGTAGAGAGCGTACGTCTGCTCCTTGTTAGACTCGTCATTCTCTTTCTCATCCTCATCATCAACATTATCTAGCGACTTACACTTCTTCTTCTTAACCTTCTTCTTCTTCTTCTTCTCCTTCTTCTTCTTCTGATCCCTCTCAAGCTGTGTCTCGTCATTCACTTCTCTTCCCCATCATCAACTTTATTTACGAGCTTACACGTCTTCTTCTTCTTCTACTCCCTCTCAAGGTGCTTAGCTACAACATTAACCATCCGTGTTTAGAATGTTCTCCATAAATACTCCCCCCAAGGATATCCATTATACCAGGCTAGGTCTTCTACTACTTCCAATACAATATCAGGCACGTTGAACCTTGGCTCTCTACCCATAAACATCATAGTTTTTATTAAAATTAAACATACACGCACAACATCATCATCAGACATAGCTGCCCATGCTTTACGATTACTTGTTAGTGATAACAAGTCAGTGCCTAAAACTTTTTTTTTCAACATGGAAGCTTTACTATGGAATATACGATCACAGAAAGGGCTATCTGGGAGACCTTTACATGTTTCTTCTCTATGCAATTTCCCAAATTTGAATCAAGTAATTAAACAAAATTCTTCATGACCAAAATCAAACGAACAATCACCTATTTTATAACTTCTGGGGGGGGGGGGGGGGCATGTGTCACATATTTTTTCTGCATAAACTTGGTGCTGGCAAATGTAATTATATAAATGATTATCGGGATTAAATTCCGGTAAATCAAGCCATTTGCCAAACACGGTAGATCTAAACATCCTATTATGTTTTGAATTAGAAGCCAATAAAGTCTTTAACATACGTAAAGTAGAGAGATTGGATCGAATTGTAACCTTCGCATCAAATACCTCAATACGGTCGTCCATAATTAGTACACCTTTCAGTGATCTTGGTTCTGAAACGCTATAGTCGACTGCCAGTAATTGGCCGTTGTGCAATAACCCACACTGACGATGTCAATTGATTTACATTGTACATCGTTTGGTAATGACTTTTTTGGGGTTTTTGATTAGGGTTGGGGCGGGGGGGGTGGGGGGGGTGGGGGGGTGGATGTGGAGGAAGACAACTGTCGGCCTTAATTTGGTAAAGTTTAAGAATGGAATGGCCCACAAGGTTGCCTCGAAATAAAGTATAAACATCTGGGTTGCCTCACACTTCGAGCGTATAAATTATTTTTTTGGGTTGCCTCGTAAAATTATTTAAGTTGCCTCGAACTAGGACCATATAAAATTTAACTTTTTTGGGTTGCCTCGTATGTTTTTTTGGGGTTGCCTCGAAAAAGTATACGGAAAGTGATAACACATACGCTTGAGTGGAAATCCATGTGTCGGCCTACTATTGAGTTGTCTCGGTTGCCTTGGTTGCTTTGTGACATTTTGGACCATCTAACCAATATTGACCATTTTGAGAAAGTAACATTTAAATGAGTTACTTAAGAAAAATCCTCTTAATTTTTTATTTTTTCTCAGAATATGTTTCTTTTCTTCTGGGTTGACAAACATAATGCAACATGACTTATTTGTTACACTTTTTAAGTACTCACAAGTCGTTTCATGAGAATATGACTGATTCCCATTTAGTGCATATTCTTTTTTATTAAACAAATACAAATGAAAAGGTAATAATAAGTATTGATTTAAAATAATTTTATAGTTGTAAAAGACAAACGAGTAACAAGTTTCTTCGTAAACTTTTTTGAATTGCAAAACTAATTTTATAAAAAATTATATTTTTAATTTAAATGTTATAATATTGTTATTCATAACTCGTGAAATATTCTTTTGAACCTTCATCGCCTCAAATGCAAAAAAAAACTAAAACTATCCGTTACAAAAGGAATAAATACGTGGTAACTTTCTATGCATGGTTTATATTTCCCCAAACCGGCCCAATAATTATATAGCATGACACATTCACACTAGGCTAGTTAGCTGGGCCTAATTACAGCCCAAATCTCATATACCAACTACTATGCTGACTGCTGTTCAATTTTTTTCTTTTAAAACAAAGTTACCTTGAATTCAACTGAAGTTTGATTGAGTGTGAAAATGGGATTATATGCTTCCAACGGTCTCACTGGTATTATTCTTATTACGATTATTAGATTAACAAATTATCACTCAATTTGTAGTTTCCCGTTAACATTCACAACAAGTAAATGACACGTGTTATCATGTAATTGGTCTAACCACGTCAATTTCTAGCTAATAAGTTGTATTTTTAAGAGTAATAATTAATATTTATTGTCGATTCTCAATTTTATTTGGATTTTGTTATAATCTTTTGCTACGAGTGGTATCTAAGTTCATTTTTGGGATATGTTATTGTATTGTTTGAATTGCAAATGTCTAAGATATGGAGCAATTAGTAACTGAGCCGAAAATTGTGCACTAAACAACCGAATAAAGGACATTTGGTTCAATCGGCGTATTTGATTTATTTCGATCATTGGTGTTCGTATCCTAGAGGTAAGAAAGGCATCAAAAAGCCCATTATTTGCTTATATCAGCTGAGAAATCGATTAATGAAGTCAAAGTTTGTGTATTTTGATGGGGAAAGCTTAACAAAATAGTGATTAACAATGTAGGGAATTTGAGAATCATACTTGTGGGCTTGTGGCGATCTACTAGAAGGTAGAACGCTACAATGGCAACAAGCCTATATAAAGGAATTCATTGGCAACACAGATTTAGCGAGGATTTTAGAAGTAAATTCGTTGACGTTAGCAGTTCTAAACCTTCAATTAAAGTCCAAAATTTGAAATTAAAGATTTAGGATCTATACCTTTCAACAAATTGACCCCTAAGCTCTTCCACGATACTAAGGTATTGTCAATAACTCCTTCGTAAAAGATTTATGCACTAGAATGCTATGCCCTAAGTAGTTGATTACTAGTCTATATTTCAAATTCTTTGGTGTATTAGGAATTATGTCAGTAAAGCTATGCTAATCAATTGATCATATGCTATATTTGCTTTTGGAGCGACATTGTATTGGCTTTCTTGTTGTCTTTGCCACCTTTAGGACGTGGACACTCTTCTTCGTAACAATTTAAAAGTGTGATGAACCTGAGGTCTTTATTCGGCTACATAGAGACTCAAGTCACGAGAAATTTGACACTCGTTGAGAATTCTGTCAATAATTTTCTGTTTTTTGTTGATAAAGCTAATATTTATTCCATTGTCGCGAGTGAAACATCATGTGTATCCTTGGTTTAAAAAAGCGCGCCTTTTTGCGCCTAAGGCGTGAGGCGAGGCGAGGCAATGGGGCCATCGCCTCGGGACCCCTGATGCGCAGCCGTTACAATAAGCGATTGGAGGCGGTGCTTTTTTACGCCTTAGAGGAACGCTTTTTACCGCCTCAAGTGCTTTTTGTCTAAAAATGACATTTAAACTCAAAGGGTTTGAGTGGACTTTTAAACTCAAAGGGCTGTTTGTTCTAAAAATGACATTTGGACTTTTATTAGTCTAAAAACGACATTTAAGCTCAAAGAGTCTGAATTATGAATTTTAACAAAGTCGCAATCGTTGTGTACAAAGTAAGCGCCTCGCCTACGAGAGGCGTGCGCTTTTGCCTCTCGCCTGACGCTTCTCGCTTCGGACCCTTAGCGCAACGGACCGCTTCTCGCTTTTTAAAACCAAGTGTGTATCTAATCTTCGGCTCACTTCATCATACTGATCCGTATATTTGGCACTATGATACCATTAGTGGAAAATTTTGATTGAATGTAAACACTAAAAGCCAAAGAACAGCTCTGTGCCTCTGCTAAGTTATCACATTTGAAATAGTTACTCAACAGGTGTTCTGGCCGATTACAAATGACATTTGTTCTTGCTCTTTCTCTATTCTATCATTAGGATTTTCTAACTGAATGCTTTAAGTCTTGAGGAATGCTACATCCACATACGTTTTACAAAAAAAAATCCACATACATATGTGTCACTTAGTTTATGGATTGTGAAAATAGGAAGAGAAAACATGATACAACATTATTGGTCCATCTCATTTGCCACATCATTATGTGGGAGTTTGTTTGTAAAAATTATGTGGATCTAGTATTTCTCTTAAGTCTTTAACCTGCAGTTGTTTTTATTAATTCAGGAAACAGAAATGTCCGTGGTTGTACGTTTTTTGAATAGGATTTGATTTAGTTCATTGTTTCTATACTGCGTTTTCAGTGGCTCATATCATGTGATTTCTTTGAGTTGAAATTTTAGTTAACTGGACAGTGTTTGGATCTGCATATACTGTTTGAATTTGTGAAACTTATTGTCTGAGACTTTTGAGTGTTTGAATTTATGATACTTATCATAGAGATCTGTCCTAAAAATATTTCCTATTATAAATTGAATTATAACTGAAATATTATCTTCTAAACGTGATGGCAATGATTACAGTAGTTTGAGATGTCTTGTGTTTCAGACTTGCAGGATGCAAAAGAACATCTCTCTTTTGCCTAGTTTTAAACCAAAATTTGATATTTTGCCCAAGTAGATAATTCGAATTTTCACGATTGTTAGACTAAGTTTAAAAGGCACTCTTACGTATTTTGACGTGAGACATGTCCATGTGGGTATTTAAAAACTTTTATAACATGGCGAAGGAAATAGATTGTATAATTTGAACATTTTATCTCTCATGAACTCTTGAAACTTGTTCGACGCACCAGTTTTTTGGAGTTTTAGAACTTTGACAATAGAAGTTGTATGATTCATTCCAGCTTGTGGCTTAATTTTTTCTTTCTCAACATTATGCAGGGGATCTTTTTTAACTGAAGAAGAATGTAGCCTATGTAGCATCTTGCGGCCCACATTGTATCACATGAGCACATTATCATAGAAAGAGATGTTGAGTATTCATCAGGAACAATAGCAAATGTTGGTTCAGAAAGTAACAACCTTGTTAAGCCACTTTCTTAACTTTAAACAGTTGAAGCAGCTTCACACAGTTATACTCGTTCATGACCTTAACCAAATTGACGGATTGTTGATCCGTCAACTTATAAGCTATCAATCCACTTACTCTCAAAGTATTTCTCATTATCTTCGATTAATCCTTCTCCATTCAAAACAACCTGATGCGGGTTCAGCAACATCCATCATTCGGTATTTCTGCACCCACAGCAGATTTCATGAAGCTTTTGCTTTATATGTCGAGCTGCAAAATTCGGGTTTCGTACCGTCCACATTTAGCGCAGCATCTGCTTTGAAGGCATGTGCGCGGGTGCGTTATAAAAATGGTGGGATCATGATTCATGGTCAAGTACATAAGTACAGGTTTTGTGGTGATGTATATGTGGATACTGCTTTGCTCGGGTTTTACACGAAAGTTGGTGATATGGAGACTGCGCAGAAGGTGTTTGACGAAATGTCTGAAAGAAATGTGGTGTCGTGGAATTCGATGATAGATGGGTATTTAAGATCTGGGAATTTATCAATGGCTGAAGGATTGTTTTCTAATATGACGAACAAGGATGTTGTTTCATGGAATTCTATGGTGTCGGGGTATTCGAGAAACGGGGACATGGATAAAGCGTTAAGGTTATTTGAAGAAATGCCGGAAAGAAAGTTGAGTTCTTGGAATGCTATGGTTAGTGGTTATGTAGAGTGTGGGAAAATAGGTTTAGCACGTAATTTTTACAATTCCATGCCTGAAAGAAACTCAATTTCGTGTATTACTATGATTGGTGGATACTCAAAGTGTGGAGACGTAGAGTCTGCTCGTGAGTTATTTCATGGGATGGGTAAGAAGGATCATTTGCTGTTTAATGCCATGATCGCTTGTTATGCTAAAAACAGTCGACCAAAAGAAGCAATTCAGCTATTTAATGAAATGATTGAGCCAAATGTAAAAGTCCAACCCGACAAAATGACATTAGCTACTGTGATATCCGCTTGTTCCCAATTGGGAGACTTGAGTTTCGGATCATGGATTCATGACTTTTACATGAAACAAATGGGAATAGCAATGGATGATCACTTATGTACCGCCTTAGTCTACTTATATGCAAATTGTGGTTCGATAGATACAGCTTTCAACTTATTTCACAAGTTGAACAAGAAAGATGTTGTGGCTTATACATCCATGATTTTGGGGTGCGGTCTCAACGGAAAAGAACAAACCGCTATCAAATTATTCGATGAAATGATGGAGTCTAACATCCGTCCAAATTTAGTCACATTTACTGGAGTATTAACAACATTGAGTCATGTTGGTATGGTTGAGGAAAGCTATTATTGTTTCAACTCCATGAAAAAGTACGGGGTTGTACCTACACCAGACCATTATAGCCTCATGGTTGAAATCTTAGGTCGAGCAGGACGGTTAGAAGAAGCACATGACTTGATTAAGGGCATGCCGATGAAGCCTCACGCGGGTGTTTGGGGTGCATTGCTTCTTGCGTGCAGTACACATAACAATGTTGAGCTAGGGGAAACTGCAGCCAAACATTGCTTTGAATTGGAAGCCGATAGTAGTGGGTATGGTTCACTTCTTGCTAATATATATGCAGGTGCCGGAAGGTGGGAGGATGCTAAGAGACTAAGAAAGAGTATACAGGAGAAGGGGTTGGATAAAATTCCAGGTAGTAGTTGGACGGATCATGTGGCAGCGTGACATGGAAGTAGTCAGGTTGGGTCGAGTCATCCACACTTGTCCACATTATCGAGTATTATAGAAATTTAGGTACAATTTAGGTAGATTTTATTCTAGTAGCAGCTAATTTTTCGTTCGTTATTTAGTATAACATTTACCAAGTTGATTACTTGATTCCCTTTTTAGCAGATTTGTTGCAGAAATTCTGAAAAAGAAGTAAAGGGTCAATTTTGTTGGTAGGATGTATAACTTAGAGGGGTTGCAACTATGATGTCCATTTAAATGCGCTTTTTGCTTGCTTCTCACTTCTTATCATACACTTGTTTTTCCACTTTGTTTCCTTAAGTTTACAACTATTACCTTTAAGCTTGTGACTTAAAGACCATATTATCGATAGCGAGAAGGTGCAACATTTCCCATTCACTCTGTCGCTCATGCTTGAACTTTGTAACCGTTCCTTCAATGTTAGATGCCATACTTTGCATTAAAATATTATTTTTTTGGACTTGCAAGATATACAGTTTTTCACGTGTTAAAGGATATCGTAGTTTATTGGAAGAATGAGATATTTCGTGGTGATCCAAATTCAAATCTTACAGGCGGTGCAGGTTTAACATTATAAATGCTTTAAGGCGCCTAGTGGCTAGTAGCATGAGAAGCTCTAATGGCGATTCAAAAAACAAACCCCACAAGTAGTTTGAGTTTAGCTTAGTAACATTCGTCAAAGTGCAGACACCTTCCTGAGCGAAGTCCTTATGTTACCTTCCGAAAACTGTTCTAAGGATGGTAGGTGGCGCATTCTTTGTTTTCGATCAACGTTTTGCAAGAAAATGATACATAAATTTTCTCATTTTAGCTAAACTCAAATCAATGTCATTTAAATAGTTTAAGGGACCAAAAGTTGAACAAACCAAAAGCCCAAAGCCATAAAAGAAAAATTAGCTGGAAAGTGAAGTAGCCACATATAACACATGGCAACTCTTGTACCTGATGCATCAACACTTGTACATTCTTTGGTACAATTATTTCAATCCTATTAAAAAGGAAGTGGCAAACAAAAAATAAAAACTAGTCATATTTTGTTTTGTGTGAGTGTGGTTTCTCCAAAATCTTGAAAAAATGGAGAAAGCACTGATAAAAGTTGGAAGTATAAAAGCAGGAAGTTTTTGGGTTTCCAAGAAAGCTAAAGAAGAAATCACCAACATTTCACAAGATCTTTCTGTATGTACTATTACTACATGTTTAGGATCTGCATTCTTCTTATTACTGTTTTGTTATATTGTGCTTTTTTAGTTTCTTATATTTGTTTTCTTGATTGATTTTTATATGGATTTGTTTTTATTTGTTATCTTGATTCATTTTGATATAAATAGTTTAAAAAATAGCACTTGTGGGTTAATTTTGATTATAGTTTAATGGTGTTTAATTGTTATGTGGAATGATAATGTAGGATCTGCATTGGTCTTATTAATATTTTCTTGATTCTGTTTGTTAGGTTATGGGTGTGTGTATCGTTTTTCTTTTCTTGATTCATTCATTAATGGGGTTGTTCATAAAGTTGTGGACAGCTAAGTAAATCAGTATTTATGGGTTAATTATCTTGATTTTAGTTAGAAAAATTAATGGTTAGTGGAATGATAATGTAGGATCTGCATTGTTAGAAAATTTAATGAGTTAATTATCTTAAATTTGATCTTGGTGTTATTTAGAAACTATTATGGTGTTTAAATTGTTAGAAAATTTAATGAGTTAATTTTCTTTTCTTGATTCATTCATAAATGGGGTTGTTCATAAAGTTGTGGACAGCTAAATAAATCAGTATTTATGGGTTAGTTATCTTGATTTTGATCTTGGTTTTAGTTGGAAACTATTATGGTGTTTAAATTGTTAGCGGAATGATAATGTCGGATCTGCATTGTTCTTGATTGATAAAGTTTGGGTTTGTTTGATGTTATCATTTTGGTAATTTTGATTTTAATTTTACTGGTCTTTGAGGGAAAAGAAATAAAACTAATTAGTCAAGATTGTTGGCGTTGATGAGAGTATTGAATGATAGTAATGTAGGATCTGAATTGTTGTATAACTGAGAGCATATGTTCTTATTCTACTGAGATAAAAGAAAAAGACGGGCAGTCTGTTTTTGACTTTTTTGTAATTTTATATTTGAGTGTATCCGAATAGCGAGACTTTATGGAGAAAGAATCTTAATTGATGCAGTCAACTAATTAGTCAAGTTGGTGTGCATAAGATTTGTTTTTCTGGTTTTAACGGAAAGTGTGTTAGCCAATAATAAATGGAATTCATTGCCGTTTTAAATGGTTTGTAGGGGGGCATTTTGTTTTTCTGGATCGTAATGTTGAATCTAAGATACACTTATGTAATCTGCATAACGTGATCTTAATTGTGGTGTTTGGAAGTCTCTAGTTTAGGAGTGTTTGGTAAAACAGATTAAGATTATGATTTTTTTATTTTATTTGTCACTAAAATAATCTTATATGGATAAGTGATTTTGATTATTCATTGTACGTGTAAATTTGCCCAACTATCTCCGACTTATAACAAATGATTATCTGATTTCCGATCCTTGAGTTTGCTATCTAAACGCCTTTACAAGCTGTTTCCTTTCTTGGTTTGGATCTGAATTTCAACAGAAACAATAATGATGATACTTTGCTGTGGGGTTCCTATTGTATGTGTGTGCTAACCGATTACCACATGATCTATGAAATTAATAAATTCGATCAAAATTACCAATAATACACAAGAAAAGGTTTTCTGAAATATTAGTTAAAGCCTTGTGGGTTGTTAAAATCTTTGTTTCTGGCGTACCTGAAATGATTTTCTTTCATGTTTGCAGACATTCTCAAACACTGTTGAAAAGAAGGCGAAATGGGTATTTGACAAGCTAAAAGGTATTAACTTACACTGTATTGCACATGTTTATCTCTGACTCATGAAAATAGCAACATCTGTTTTGTTAAGTTAGCCTATAGCACTAATATGCATTAGTAAAACTATACGATAGGTATGCAATCCTTAGCAGAGTTTATAACCTTCAAACTAGTATTTAGTTGAAAATAAATCACCGAGCATATTTTCATTCATCAATAAAGCAAACCTCTTACTTCCATCATCAATAAATCACAAAATGTAAAAGATCTTGAGGTTTCAATTAATCAGAATGGCAGATTCAGTGTTTTCTACCATGGCAACTCTTGTGACAATCTTTTTTGGGGAACACTGTAGAGTTAATTTCATTTTTATAACGATTTTTTGAGTCTATGTATGCCTTCCCTATGGATGCATATGTTTTCTCGTGTGCTGATTGTTTTTTTTCTTCACAGGCAAGCCATTGAAACCGTTGCCCGATTTCCTTAGAGAATATAACCTTCCTCCAGCATTGTTTCCACAAAACATAACATGCTATGAATTTGATGAGTCGAAGCTAAAGCTCGTGGTTCACTTACCGGCTCCATGTGAGGTGACTTTCAAGGACCAATCAGTCATAAGGTATGCACCTCGCGTCAAAGGGCTAGTTTCAAGGGGAAAGTTCACAGTAATTGACGGAATGAAGACGAAAATGCTGGTTTGGGTGAAAGTAACAAGTGTAGCAGTGGAGAATTATAGGTCTGATAAAGTTTGGTTCACGGCTGGTGTGAAGAAATCAAGGCCTAGAGATGCTTATGAGACGCCTCGTGATGCTATTCGAGTTAATGAATATTGAAAGGTAAAAGAACTGATTTTTTCTGATGTGGTTGTACTTTGGCGATGTTAATATGTTACGGTTATGACCTTATTCATTAATATGTTACGTTTATGACCTTATTCATTAGTAGTTCAATGTTCTTGAATAAACTTGTTCTCTTGATGATTTGCAGATGTTTCAATATTATATTGTTCGTTATGTCCTATTAAAGGTAGCAAAGTACGAATCGTAACTCAGATGCTATAAATCAAAATTAGTTTATACTTATGAAACAGTATAACTTAGGTCTTGAACTTCGGATTGATAGTAGAATACCCTGGACGTGATCTAGTTGACAGTCAAAAACCCAATGTCTGATATGAAATCTTAAACAGTTGTTCGACCCTTATGTACATGGCTTGAGAGTTGAGACGTTGTTGTTGGTCTAAGGGTCTGTAATGCATTAGTGCATAGAAGAGCCTAGTTCAGAATTATCATTGCTTCTTCTGATGAATACTCAGATCCTAAAACATATGCCTGCAGCTTGACCTTTTTGGGTCAAAATTAAGACAGCAAGTACTAACTATATAAACTAGAAATGGCATATGCAGCCAGCCCGTCTATTTTGCAATCTCCTGATAGGCAGTTATTATCCATGTATTCGTATATCAAGGATAACTGGTTTCCTTCAGCACAACATCCTTTTGAGTTTTGAGTTTCACAAGACCTGGGTTTTTTGTGGCACTGCAATCATGTGAATATCATTGACTAATTACTGCAATTATTGTCCCATCCTATAATAAGTCCAATAAAGTTGAAAATCGAGCGTGTTAATCGTCACATTAACCATGTACTAACTCCTTATAAGTGGCCTACCAGCGCCTCCAATCTCTTTCACTATTTCCCCTGTGCATTAAATTATCATACACAATATCAAATTCTTGTATAAAGTTTCATATGCATCCATTATTGTAATATAAAGTGATGGTTAGAACATATAAGTTTTATAATCATATATTGCGCGCTAATTATTTATAAATGTTTGGGCAAAATTCAACCGTAGTTGAATTACCTTGACATAAACATCAAATGCAAGCTCCCAAGGTTGTTAATGTGCTGTCTTGGGTGAAATGACCTCCTCATAGTGTAATATAAGCTTATGAATTTATGATTGCAGAAATATTAAATTCTCCTGTCAGGGACCAAACCTGGACATTTTATACTTGTCTCTATTTGCTCTTCTAGGAGAAAGGGTTTGTTTGTTCTTTTTATACTCTCTTTATTTTTATTATCCACCTTTTATATTCTAATTATTCATTACTAAAAATAAATAAAATTATTTAAAATTATTATTACAAAATTTAAAAAAGAGTTTAATCAATTAGCTAAAAGCAAATTGTCATTCTGTTAAAAAGTAAAGTAAGAAAAAAAAACTGTAAAAAATATATTTTTTTCTTAAAGTGTGCAATTTTTTTTTTCTCTTTGATTAACCGAATTAAAATATGACACTTTCTCTTTGTGAATTTTTGTTTGTTGTTATTTTCTAGATGTATCAATTTTCGTAACCGAAAGACTTAGGTGTAGTAACTTTAAACCAATCATCGTTTAGAAATTTCAAACCCCCCAACTTTATAGTCATTGCTCTTCTCGAAATCAACTAAGTAAGGTTTTGCTTATTAAGAGTCGCACATCTTAGTTGAAAAGTTTGAAGCTGATTACATCTTAATCTCTAAATAAATGAACGTGACTCAAATAAAACTGTTGTTTTGTACAGGGGCTCAAGACAAGCTTGTTTGGCATTATGATTCCAAAGCGGTTTATACGGTTCGGTCCGGATATCGTTAAGCGCTTAATTAAAAAAAAAAAAGAAACATGTATTGCTTCTTCATCCGGATGTCCAACTAGTGAGTTTTGGAAACAAATTTGGCGTTTACAAACAACTCCAAAACTCAGAAACTTTTGGTAGAGAGCTTGTTCGAATGCACTTGCTACGCGTAAGGCTTTATTTCGACGCAAGTGTGCAACATCTCCGACATGCCTCTTATGCCATTCTTCTCTTGAAACGGTAGAGCATATGTTATTTGAATGCGAATGGACTAAACCTGTATGGTTTGGGTCAAACTTGGGCCTTCGATTAGACGGTTTATCAGGTACTATTACTTCTCGTGTGATATCTTTGTTGCAACCTTTCCAATCCAAAGATGCTTCTACGAATTTCTTATCTTCTTTTGCAACACTTGCATGGTCTATTTTGAAAGCGAGAAACCGCTACATATTTGATCAAGTCAATGTTTCTCCTGCATCTGTTATATTGGAAGCTCAGATCAATGATGATGTTTTCAAATCAACTCTTAATTCTGACACCAATTGTATGTTGAAAATGAATGGCATCCCGCATGAAAGTTCACGTAAGTGGCTCCCCCCACTACAGGTCTCGTGAAGCTTAATTGCGATGCTTCTTTTAAAAACTCAATTGCCGCTATCGGGATTGTTGCTCGAAATTGTAATGGTACTTTGTTGAAATGTATAGGTGAAAAGTGTCATAGTGAATCAGTCCTTGCTGCGAAATTGAGTGCCATTCGATCAGCTTGCACCTTTGCTGCTACAAATGGATGGGATAATGCTATCATCGAATCTGATTCTCAATCGGCAATTTCAATTTCTTGTACAGAAGACGTGCCACCATGGGCTTTAGCGGCTTTGGTTTCAGATATTAAGCATTAGAAATCTCGAATGAATTTGCAGTTGTGCTGGACTTTGTGTGCTTGTAACCTTGTTGTTTATTATGTTGCTAAAATTGCTTATGATTTTGATGTAAATTTCATGTGGCAATCTTCTCTTGTGAAGTTACCTCTATAGCGAGGAGTGATGCGTTGTAATGTTTTCGTTTTTCTCTTGTTAATGAAATTTAATATTAAAAAAAAAAAAAAAAAAAAAAAAAACCATTTCAGTTTTGTTGAACAATCATCTTGTACAATTTACATCTCACATTGCATTCACGTTGAAGATTATTTTTACTGAAAGTAAATAACAAATTTGATAATATAGCTAATTAAAAGTTAAAAATGATAAAAATATCAAAACATATATTCAAGCTCACTTCTATATGAGAAAAATAAGTATGTCCGAGTTTAGATTGAACTTTTCAAAACATGTAACTAAATAGGTCGGTTTATGGTCGAGTCCTCTAACAAAATATATAATAATGTTTAAGTATGATTTTTAATACATGTTTAAGAGAGGATTTAGCAATGTTTCTAAATCCGGTCAACTCGGCCAGATCAACCGGTTAGTTCGGTTCCGGCTGAAAAATGGGTCATATTGACCCGGGTTACGTATTTTCAAAAACCGGCTCGACCCGTCGGGTTTGGGGTGACTCGGGTCAACCCGGTTCTCAAGACCCGGTCGGGTTTCGATTTTTTCGATTTTTTTAAATATGTAATTTTTACGTATTTGCGACGAAATTTTATTTTTACATTGGTGAACAATTTATTTTTTCAATATACGGGAGTTTTAATAGTTTTTATATATAATTTTTGTTAATAAAAAAAATATAAATTTTTTTTTAGAAAACCGGGTTGACCCGGGTCAACTCGGACCCGATGACTCAACCGGGTCAATTTGAAAACTGGGTTTTAAAACATGGGGATTTAGGATGGTTGTGTTGCTTGGTTTCCCATGTTGAATAGTAAGGATCTGATGGTAAAATTTAGATCATGAAGCTCGGGTAACACTTGAACAAGCCATCTTTGTAGGGTGTAGGAGTTAATGTGTGTAACGAACTTATTTGTGGAATGTGTGAATGCTTTCTATTTATAATGAAGCATTAGGATTTTGAGGTAATCCCTTTAACGAGTGATCTACGGTTATGAGAAGGCCACACGTTAATCATTCAGCGAGCGGACAAGAAAGATATGTGTCACCATTCTCCTTGGCTCGTACAGTTTGGCACTAGTTGTGCATACATCGTTAGTGACCGTTGGGATACGATGGTCCGTTAAATGAGTTGCGTAAGGAGTGGGGTTTATACTCTAAAGAGAATATTTGAGGCTTGCATACTACTTAATTGAATATCACTGTATGTTCGAATTACTAACTACCAACTCGCCGTTAAAAAAAATTACGTAAAAAAAAGTAATTACCAAGATAGGTGTGACATGAGTTTGTAGGTAGGCTGCCATCAACTAGTTGGATTTATGTTTGGTTTGATTCGAGCGTGGGCTTGAGGGATACACTATCAAAAATGATTTTGTTTAAACGTATTTATAATTAGTTTTAATGTACGTACACGTATGAGATTTGAATATAAAAGATAAATTAAGTATTAATTTTGTTATTGCGATTTTATATATATTATGTATATTTTTTAAAAACATATAATGTTTATATGTTTGATTATGTTGTTGTTTTACTGTACAATGTGTAAATTAATATAAACTCGCCTTAATTTTTATTTTTTGAATGTCATACTTTTTTTACTTTCGATATTTCTATTCTATGTAGTTATCTCTTAATTATAAATCAACAAACCATTTACATCAACCTTACACGTACACGATTTATAAATTCATGATTCTGTAATGCTTAATATCATTCTATAAAACAATATTAAATATTTAAATACTTAAACAGTTACGATGCTCATGGACCCACAAATTTTACATAATTTTTCATTATGTGATAATATTAATTGATGACTTGTATAAATATTTGTTGCGCAAAAGATTTGACTTTGTTTAACTGAAATGTTAGCTATCATTTTCTAGACATTGTGTATTTAGTAATACATAACGCTCTTTAAAAAAATATGTTTTTGTAATATGTGAAATCCCGTCTATTTATTTTCACCTCACACCGATATCTGAGGTTCTGCATTCATTTTGATATTTATATTCATGTTAATAATAATTTACGTAGATTGCATTGCTTTACTTTGTTAAGTGTTAAAATAGAAATATACAATAGTTCGTGTTTTTATTTGAATATTTTTAATCACGTGACTTGTTTATTTTTTAATATATGTTGTTATTTTAGGATTTAAGTTCATTTGGATACCAAACTTATCTAAGACTAGCATAGTACCCGCGCAATGCAGCGACGGGTACCCATAACTATTTTTTTTGGGAATAAATGTTACATTTTAACTCATCAAATGTATATTCAAAGTAAAATGAAAGTTATAAAAAAACAAATCAAATTAAAATAAACTCAATATGAATGAAAAACTTAAATTTAACAAAAATATATTAAAATGGATGTTAAATCAAAGAGCACGAAATTCTAAACAGTATGACGAAATTAGATTATAAAAAAATTAAAAAATAAAAAGAAATTTTAATTTAAAGTTAAAAGTTTTTTAAATAGTTTGTTACAAATGTTGTTAAAAAAGTTGTTACAAAAGTTTGTTTCAAAAAATGAATAGATGAGATTAATTTACCAAATATGATCTAATGGTTTAAATCTAACATTCTTATATTAATTTTAAGCTTGGAGTTAGGTTTGGTAATTTTGGGTTCGGGATAAAGATCGGAGTTAGGTTTGGAGTTAGTCTCTTTATATAATAGTATAGAAGTATAGATATGGGGGGACTTATCCCCACCTTTCATCTCCCTTCCATCTAATGACTGGGATTAAATTTTACACTGCATGGTATTTCGGTCATTTCACTGCTTACTATATAAGTCTTTTCTTACTCTACTTCTCATAGAAAACACACATCATCTCATCCTTTGTCTCTCTACCCCCGATCTAGTTTCTCTCTCTACAAATCCATCATCAGGATTCCATAAACCTATCACGAATCCACCATCACGAATGCATTACGAAGCGATCATCACGAATCCATCATGAGTCGATTGATCCATCACCAGGTTAGATTAGTTACATCTATTCTTATTTTAGCTTATTTCATTTGAATAATCTTATTAATTTATCATCATATAAGTTTATAAGCTTTTATCTAGCTTATTTTGAATAAACTATCTGAATTTAATGTTATTAATTATAAGCTAGCTTATTAGTCGATTTATGTGAATAATTAGATTATTGTGATTAAGCTCATTCATGTGAATAACCTGCTTTAAGTGAATAAGTGTATGAGTTAGAGGATATGAAAGCATGTGAATAAGTGTATGAATTAGAGGAGAGTTATGTGAATAAGCGTATGGAATAGATGAGAGTTATGCGAATAAGCTTAGAGATTAGAGGAGATTTATAAATAAGCTAGCTTATTAGCTTATTTTAGTGAATTATGAGGTTTATAGGTATGAGAGGTATGAATGAGCTTATGTTAGTGTGAATAGGCATTTTAATTAAGTTGCTGATGTAAGCTATAAGTTTGAGGTATCATATATGATACCTTATTAATCATATACGATAGTTAATATGATATGTGATATATGATAGATTTATCATATATATGTTATATGAAGTATCATATATGATTTTCTAACAAATCACGGAAAAATCAGACTTTATAACTAATTTTGCACAAAATCTCTTTAAGCTCGTCAAACCTGTCTTATATCATATATGATTCAGTTGTTGATATCATGGTACCTAATATGTTATCTCCTTCCTTTATAATTGCAAAATGTGCTAAAAACAATGAAGGGATGTTGCAATTGTCTGGGTTGAAGCAAAAGCAAGAGGACGTGCACGTGTATGTGTGGAGGTGCGGTTTACAACATGTAGGAATGAAGAAGCAGTTGATTGTTTTTATTAAAGAAGTTTTGTAATTTATGTTTTTTAGAAACCATGTATGTTTTAGTGATTTAGCATATATGATATTTTTAGTTAACATTTTTTACTTAGGGTCTGTTTGTTTAGTCTTTTTATTAAGTCCTGTAAAATTAAAGTGTCTGTAAAATTATATGTTATCTGTTTGTAAACAGATATATGACTGTTTGTTTTGTGTGCTGAATATAGAGTCTAAATCAGAGAAGTTTACTATTTTGTCCTTTTAAATTAGTTAAGTGAGGGAGTTAGAGGGTAAATATGTAAAATAAAGATAATAAGTTATGACTTAATACAGAAAGCACCCTCCTGCTGGCTTTTTTCAGAAAGTCGTTAGTTTATTTTAAGCACAAAACAAACAAACTGCTTATGACTTAATCCATATTCCTATTTTTTAATTAAGACTCTATAAGTCATTATCAAACACTACCTTAATGTATCATATTTGATATATTGTACAAATCAAATATGATGTATCATGTACTTGTTATATGTATATATGACATATGTTTTAGCTATTTATCACATAATATTTCATTGATTTATCATATATGATACTTGTAGTTTATATTTTTACGCGATGTATCATATGTGATATGTTGTACACATCGTATATGATGTTTCATAAATGATAATCTATGAAACTTTCTTTTTGAGTATCATACATGATACATATTATCATATATGATAACGCGTTATCATATATGATAATGTTGTTGTAGGAAACTATGTTTACTTTTAATCAATAAATCAAATTACGATAATAAGGTTAACAAAAAATAAGAGACAGAAAATAAATAACAGTAATGAAACAGTAAAAACTAAGACGAGGCACGTGTTTAACATTGTAAGAAACTGTGTATACTTTTAAACAATAAATCGAATTACAATAATAAGGTTAACATAAAATAAGAGACAAAATAAATAAGAGTAAGGAAAACAGTAAAAACTAAGATGAGGCACGTGTTTAACACACTTCCCTTAAAACAGATTCGCCGTCTGTTTCCCACAGTACAACATCCAAAGCTGTTGTACAGCTGGACTTGACTTACTTACCTGAAAGATCACGGAAGCAATGTGTGGTTCTGACTGAAAAAGAATGCTCGAACTTTGATGCAGAAAATCTGCGCTTTTTGATGATATCAAAGAATGAAATTCGAGTTTAATTTATAGGCACTATATGTTTTGGTCACCAAGACATAATATTTGTTCCGAATTAAAGTGATATAAATATATGTTATATTATGAACTTATTCACTCCTAAATTAAACAGGCATGAAAATCTATTATTTTAAAACAGATTCGCAAATCTTTTAATACACAAAACTGATTTCTGTAAACTTAAGAAATAAGTTTTTATCTATTCCTAAAATAGATTACCAAAATCTGGAAGGAAAAATTCGAATGAGCAGCAAAAAAGATACCGAATCCGCCCACACCCAGACGAATTTCGGAGCTGCATTCATGTCCACAGGTTGCGCGACCATGCACGAGTTCAGTAGTCTCGAACCCATTTTTGGCCTAGGAATTCCCACTTTCTACACCACCCCCTTGCATGTGCGTATGTGTGGGAGTACAACCCACAAATGAATATTGAAGGTAGAAAGCAAGGTTTCTTTATAAACATGTTTTCACTTCATGTTTTGAGCGATGTGGGACAAATCTATTTCCACATATTGTGTTTCACATGCCTCACTTTGAGACACGATATCTCTTTCATACTAACTCCATATTGGACATACTTTAACTCGTTGCGAAGCTCTCTTCGTGGAGAACGCAAAGCTAATAAGTACTACGGATATATATATAACATATACATATATAAAATTATGTTCAAAGTATTGCAAAAACCCATTTTGCAAACATTTATTCCAACAATCCCCCACATGTGTG
This sequence comes from Glebionis coronaria, assembly GCA_025667525.1. Lineage (NCBI taxonomy): Eukaryota > Viridiplantae > Streptophyta > Magnoliopsida > Asterales > Asteraceae > Glebionis > Glebionis coronaria. The sequence goes on from JANFOE010000914.1 coordinate 742,909, forward strand.
GAGATCGGTCGAAAACACACAAAAGTTTAGGTGAAATTTCTGCGGTTAAGTCTTGCATAGGATAGGTAAGTTTTTCCCTTTGAACCTTCTCTTGTGAGATTCACTTAGTCGCCTAGATCTGAGTAGATGCGATGTCTTTGAACTCATCCTCTGTTTACATAGACGACAATACACACTCACACAAGACTCTTCCTGACCATGTCAAGTCCTCATATTCGTGCTCATTATGGTCATGAACACTAGCCTTGTTCTACAAGAGCTCTTAGAAATTGCGCCCCCACAATTTCCTTCGAAGCGACCCCACTTCTCTCTCACATAGGTGATTTCATCTTGAATCATTAAAAGCATATGTCTTATGATTTCATCTTGAATCATTTTGATTTATTATTTCATCCTAAATCGTTAAGCCATATGTTTAACCTCTCAACAAGTCACATTGTTCTAGGAATGGGCTAGGAAAGTTACTATATTGAGTAACTCCCCCACATTAACGTGACTTCCCCCACATTTCTATGATTAGTTTGTCCTATTGAACCCAGATCTTGGGATCTCCAGTCAACTAAGTTAGGTTTTCCTTCATATAAACTCATTCCTTTAAGGGCTTTAGTCCTATTCCTTTAGACGACTTACTAACTAACTCTCTGTTAAGCCTTTCGTAAGCGGACCCGCGATGTTATCTTTTGACTTCACATAGTCAATTGAGATAACTCCTGTTGAGAGTAGTTGTCGTACCGAGTTATGTCGACGACAGATATGTCTAGACTTTCCATTATACATTTTTCTATGAGCTCTGTCAATTGCCGATTGACTATCATAATGTATACTAATGGCCGTCTTCTCCGTATTTATCTAACGTGATAAATTCCGATTCCATCGTGGACTTAGCTATTACTGTTTGCTTGGAAGACTTCCAAGATATAGCTGCCCCTCCCAGTGTAAACACATATCCACTGGTCGATCTAGAATCCTTTATGTCAGATATCCAATTTGCATTACTGTATCCTTCAATAACCACTGGATATCTAGCATATATCAGTCCATAATCACGACTGTATCTCAAATAATGAAGTACCCTAGTCATAGCTTTCCAATGTGCTTCACTTGGATTACTAGTATACCTACTCAACTTGCTAACAGCATATGCTAAGTCAGGTCGGGTACATGTCATCAAATACATTAACATGCCAATAATTCTTGAATACTTTAATTGGGAAACACCAGCGCCTCTATTTTTAGATAGATGCAAACTGGTGTCAATTGGAGTTCTAGCTAGGCCGTAATCCCCGCATTATGAGTATTAAGAATTTTTTCCACGTAATGTGCTTGACTTAATGCAAGTCCAGTCTGAGTTCGTATGATCTTTTTTGCAAGGATAACATCAGCCAAACTCATATCTTTCATGTCAAACTTTGATTTCAACATGTCTTTAGTAGACTTGATCATCTTGTAGTTACTGCCAATGATAAGCATATCATCAGCATAAAGACACAAGATTACATAACCACTATCTGTGTCTTTGACATAAACACACTTGTCACATACATTAATTTTGAATCCACTCTCTAACATGGCGTGATCAAACTTTTGATTCCATTGTTTGGGAGCTTGCTTTAAGCCATACAATGACTTAACAAGCCTACAAACATTGCTCTCTTGTCCAGGAGCCATGAAACCATCAGGTTCGTTCATGTATATTTCTTCTTCTAAATCTCCGTTTAGAAAAGCCGTTTTCACATCCATTTGGTGTACTTCTAAGTTTTTTAATGTTGGAAATACATTGTTACGTATTTAGGAAGGATCGACCACTCCAACAATAGTAGTAGTCGAGCTCGTAGGTAGAGGTGATATCACGAATAGTAAAACTAGGCCAAGACCACTTGTGGGCTTGGCTTGGGCCGGTCCATGTCCATATTATGGACATGGGTATATAAACCTTGTAAATACTCGTTTTACTTCAATGTTATTTTACACTTTTCCTTTATCTCTCTAGTTTATCTCTCTAGTTCTATTTACATCACTTCCATATATTTTATAATCCAAGGATTACGTAGATCTACAATTGGTATCAAGAGCCATGTAGTGATTTGCTTAGTGATTTGTGTTTGTGTTTTTAGTTTTCATTTGATTTTTTTTATATATTTTGTGGGTCTTTAAAGATCAACAAAGCTCGTCCTAATTATTTTTTTCCCAAGGACAATTCCATAGCTAGAAATAGTATTCGTTAAGAAAGATTGGGAATGATTGTGAACGTAGCTAAATGCCGACCAAGTACTAAAGCTAGCACTGGAAAAATCACAACAAGGTGCTAGTAATGATGTATTGGTAAGCATTAAAGGGATTGAAGAATGAAAAAGAAATGTAATAAATAAAGGGTATAAAGAAAGAAACCCTCCTTACAACTTAGGCAGAAACTGGGTCAACACACATATTTATTTGGACCATTTTAATGATTCTCAACATTGCAGACAAGACGTCATGGACCTAGTGATGTCGTGCACACCCCCCCCCCCCAACCAACTCAAATATCTCTCAGAAGATATTTTTTTAATGTCACGAAGTTCAACACGCTATCTATTGATTTATCACTCCGAATAAATTGATATTGAATAGGTGGCAATCCTTTCCAGCCATCGCTCACTAAATCGAAACGCACTATTGAGTCTAGAGCCTCGAGATCATTAAAAGTCTCATTAGGACACTTTCCAATTATTCCTTGCTTCTCCACACACTGTGAAAATTAAGAAAGATTTTATAAGTCCTACGCAATATTCTTGTAATACTGCCAGAACATCCGAGTGATACGAAAGTATTACAATGAAGATGGAAATCCTGCTTGAGCCATCATCAAACAAGCTCATGGTAGGTAACACGTGCGGTTCTTTAAGAACCAATCTTGTGGTAACTGGAAAGAAACGATGGTTTGATTCTTAATTGAATTCGAACTTGTTCCAGGGCCTCTACGCAAAATCTAAGTGATCTTGCCAGAACACTCAGAGTGACACTTTTTAGTGCTCAAAGTGATGAGTGGAAATCCTTCCAGTGTCAACATCAAACAGCACTACGGTAGGTGATAAGCACGATTCTATATGGATCAAGCTCGTGACAACTGGAAAGCAACGATGATGCGATTCTTATTTGAATCAAACTTGTTCCAGGTACTTGTATTGACAGATTTAATCATAAGGATAACTTTATCCAAATGATTTTCTCTTTATGTTCGCAGTCAGCCTTGAGACGGTCGAATAAAAAGAACAGGTTCACCGCGAAACCCTGTAAAGGAGGTTCATAACTGAACCTACATGCCACATGTACGATATTTAATATCGTTCAACGGTCTTTATCGATCAGAGGTAAAATGCTACCTAATTAGGTTGAAATGTTCAAGGCCATTTCATCTGTGTCTATGTTTTGTTGCTAACTGTCTTATGCAGCATAACAAGAAGGCGGCGTCGCGGTGTACAACCCAAAAAAGAAGTCGTCCTCACATGCTTAGGCTTTCTGCACTAAAGATTTCAAAAAATTCTAGGAAGTTCTACACAAAGACTTTCGCTGTATCAAACTCTGAAACTTTCAAGAATTCAACAAAGTATAAGTATGTGGGACATGAAGTCACGAGGAGGAAATTATCACAAGAAGGAAAGGTCGCACATGAAGATGATCTCAAGAAGCTAGTAATATCACATACAAGTCAAAGGTCAAAAGAACAAGCTTCAAGCCTAAAGTCAAAGATCACGTCAGCATATTCACAAGTAAACAAATGAAGTTTTCAAGTACAAGATCGAAGAATCAAGTATAGCATGCTAGGTTTAAGATTTTGTAAAATGGTGTGACCTCCCTTGGGGGGAGATTGTTGGAAATACGAAATTCCTTAGAAAGTCTCGGTCACACCACAGCTAGCTTGTCTAGATAGAGACTATGAGATCAAGACTAAAGACAAGCACTGTATGCTAGATTCAGGATTTTGTAACTTGGAGTGACCTCCCTTAGGGGGAGATTGTTGGAAATACGTTTTTACGTATTTAGGAAGGATCGGTCACTCCAACAATAGTAGTAGTCGAGCTCGTAGTTAGAGGTGATATCACGAATAGTAAAATCGAGCCAAGACCACTTGTAGGCTTGGCTTGGTCCGGCCCATGTCCATCTTATGGACATGGGTATATAAACCTTGTAAATACTCTCTTTACTTCAGTGTTATTTTATAGTTTTCCTTTATCTCTATAGTTTCTCTCTCTAGTTCTTCATCTCTCTCTCTCTCTCTCTCTATTTCCATAACTTCCATATATTAGATAATCCAAGGATTACGTAGATCTACACTTAATGCGACAATAGCAAGAATCATTCTAATATAAGTTATTCGTGTAACAGGCAAATAAGTATCAAAGTAATCTACACCTTCGCGTTGTCTAAATCCTTTGATCACCAATCTTGCTTTGTACTTGCCAGTGGTGCCATCGACTTTCATCTTCTTCTTGAAGATCCATTTATAGGCTACTGGTTTACAACCAGGTGGTAAATCCACGATCTCCCAAGTATGATTTTGTAAAATAGAATCTGTATCACTGTTAATTGCTTCTTTCCATCGAGGCCCTTCCGAGGAATTTTGATAGTCGTAGAAATACGTCTTTTAGGAAAAAGAGCGTATAATGGGCAAGTATTAAACTCGACGATTTAGGAAAACCGACGAATCGAATAAATACGGGTTCGTTCTCGAGGAGGTGTGTGTATTAATGTGCCAATTATGTAAAATCAAAAGTTTGGATTAGTGTCTTTTTTAGATGAGAAAAGAAAGAAAAACAAAGACGAGCTACGACTACAACTAAACTACGACGAATGACGTAAAACGCGAACGTAGATACGTAAAACGTGAAAAAAAATAAAAATTTTAAGCTAAAAACAAATTAAAAATGAAAACTAAGTCTAAAATAATATAAATAAGCATAAAAATCCAATAAATAAATTTTAAAACCTTTTATTAATTAAATATTCAATTTTTAATGCTAATTAAAGCCCAAAAATTAAATATAATTAAGAAAAATCCCAAAAAATTATTTTATTGAACAACTAACTCACTTATATTATTTAAAGACTAAAAAGTATTTTTCCTAAATTTTAAAGACTATTTTTCTATTTTTAAAACTCTAAAAACTATTTTTAAACTAAAATAATGATTAAAAATAATAAAATAAAGCTAAAAATTATTTGACAATTTTAAAAATCCTAAATTATACTAATGAACAGTAGAAAAATGAAAAAGTTTGAAAAATTAAATATTTTTCACTAAAAGACAAAACAATATACAATTAAAACCCTAATTAAACTAAATAAAATCTAAAAATTAATTAAAAAGTGAACAGTAAAATGTTTTTGTACTAAAAGTCTTAAATTATTTTTCTAAATATAAGAAAATTTTTAAAATTGAAAAATATTAGAATTTTTCACTAGAAGACAAAAAACAGTTAATTAAAAAGTAATTTAAAATGCTATTAAATCTAAAAAATGGAAAATGAACAGTAACTGAAAAATAAATTAAATAGAAAAATCAAAAATAAAATAAGAAAAATAACAAAATTAGAATCACTGAAAAATTCCAATTTAAGGGCACTAAAAACAAAAAAGTCAGATTATGATAGTGACATTTGACTCCTTTTTGTCTGTTAGCTTAGCAGGGGGAACTATTACCCTAGCAGTGGGAAGTTGGTTCCCACTGCTTTCAATAGAATTCAGGTCTGGGCACTTTTGTGCTAAGATCTTGATGGTTACTTGGTTTTGTGGGCAAACAAAGGCACCCCCACAACCAGTTGGGTTGTGGGGAGTCAAGAAAAAGCTAAAAACACAAGGTTGTTTCACAAAATCAAGCTCAAAAAGCCCATATACAGTTACTGTTATAGGTATAGGGCTGTTGGTTCTTTTTTCTGATGTGGGGTGCACTTGGGTGAGTTTTGGATGGCCAAAACTCACTCAATTTACTCACAACCCTCACCAAATCAAGTATCAAATTCTACCCTAACCTATATCCTATTAAGCTAAAAAATCTGAAGACCAAAAACTACAAAAACAAGGCAGTTAATGGCTTTCTGATTTTTGGACTATGTTTTCCCAAAACTTGCATGCAAAACTTTCAAAAACGTACCCAATCCAACACCTAAAGCTAAAAAAACACAAAGCTAATTAAGAGGAGTGTATTTAAACAGATTTCAAACCAAATACACTTCACCCATTGATTTTAAAACAAGGATCCAAACACCCCTTTAAATCAGAAAATTGAAAATTAACTAACAAACTCTACTCTAACATGCACCAGATCATTTCACATATATCCTAACCTGTTCTAATCCAGCAAATCAACAATATCCAGCATTTGACCTAACATCTAACAGCCTAATTCTATAAATCACTAAAGCCCAAAAACTTTTCAAGCAAGCATAGAAAGATACAATTACTTACCTTGTGACCCTACATCCAGGGATCACAAAGGCTGCTTGTGCCTTTTCCATCAAGGTCGGGCTTGATCTGATCATCTTCAGAAAGAAGCTAGTTGGTATGGATAGGAGATGATGATGATGAGTCCAAGAAAAGGTCACCACATCCAATATACAAAATTTGCACCTGCTAAGACTAAACAAGACAAGAAAGAGAGTGACCTGGAACACAACCTTAAAGAGTATAAGCTTGGCTTATCAATTAAGCCAACTTATCACTTTTGGCTTAACAAAAACTTTAAAAAAAACGGATTCTTTGAAAACCTTTTGATATAAGTGAAAACTTTTTACTCCAAACTATCTTTTAAAACATTGAACAAGATAAAACTAACAAACATTGAATTGGGAACTCAGATTATGCAAATTAACTTTTTTCATTTTCATTAAAAATTTAATATTACAAAATCTGGAACAATGAACAAGGTCACAGACGACCTTGTTATATACTACTATCTAGGATGAAAACCCTAACTAAGAACTTCCAAAAACACCCCTGAAAGATTCTAGGCATATGCTTGATAGATGCTTTAATTTGAAACTGGTTCTAGATCATTCTTGCTGTGCCATGTGATGTAGCAGGGTGAAACTTGATCCTAGACATCCATTATGTTGTGGGGAACACGTTTTTGATCTTAGCCGTGGATTTGGTCTTTGATTCTCTGGCACTCTTGACATCTTGTGAGGAAGCTGAGCTGGATAGGGGACCAGGGATGAGGAGTCACTTTCTGGGTTGGGTGACGTGTTGGGTGTGGGGTCATGAGCAAAACCCCTATGATTAATTAGATGGAGGGTGAGGGATTAGGTTAATTAATCTGGGATTTGGTTTAGGGTTTAATGGTGAGGAGGGTGAAGTTAGATCCGATTTGGGGTAATTAAGTTTTTAATATTTTGTTTAGTGGGAAAATCCAACTGATTTAATAATCAGTTGTATTTTGTGGGTGGAGTTATGACGTGGAGTGAAGGGTGGACATGATTGGTGGATGGGAGTTGGGTGGGGTGATGTGGCGAGCTGAGAGTGGATGGGAATACTAGGTTATCGGGTGGTTATAGTTAATGGGTGGGTTTGGTTAAAAGGTTTGCAAAAATGGCAAAATTGACCCCTCCCCGTTATCTTTTCCTTTTACAGCTTTTGCATTACCAGTCCTTTGCCCTTTCATAGTTAGTCCTTGTGTAATTTCACCCATAGTCCTTTGGTTAACCAAGTAGATTAAGGGACTTACATTGCAACTTTAATCAATTCTCAAGGGCTTTATTCAAACTTCAAGTACACATCTTGTATAAATTGATTCTTGGATGACCAAAGTTGACATATCCCAAAAGATGAGGGACCAAACTTTACATTCTTCAAAACTTCAAGGGTATTTTTGGAAATTCCATTCTTGGGCCCGGTTCTTTGTGCGACTTCATTTCCCGTGTTCGTTTTTGCTTCATTATTGTGATCTTTTGTTGATTACACGATATCCGTACCTAAAATACACAAGACACAAATACAAGCATATATATGGGTATTTTCATGATATTTTAAGCGTTTTAAGCCCGATATGGACGATGAGACTATGTATAATTGCAGTCTCATCACTCCCCCATACTAAACCATTGCCGTGTCCCCACGCAATGCTAGAATTAAGTATCTTAGCACTTCCGAAATTCATTTTATGATGACCTTTATTGAAGACATAAACTTTAATAAACTACTACATGTGTTTTAGACATAATGTAATGTTTTCATCACGAGAACGTGACTTTTAGGATCATAGAACAAGAACACGTAAATGCTTTGTTAGAAATAATTTCGTCGTCCTCGATTTTCACCCAATTCCATGCTAAGCGTGTAACAAGATCATTGTTATTATAAGTTAGCAACACGATCACTTCTCATTAGTGTTAATTACGAACCTAGACTCCCTTATTCCTACTTGGTATCTCTTATATTTTATTATGTCTTAATGATCACGAGGATACATCATTGACTTATGCGTGAATAGAGATTAAGTCTAAAAATAGAGTTTTAACGGTGTAACCAAAATCATTAAATTAATAATTCATCCTAATAGACAACGATGTCAAAAAATTAAGTCAACAAGAAGGATCGATAAACACGGTTTTATAACGGTTTTGAACATGAGACTTGTTACCAAGACTTTTATACGCCCCCTAACGGAAGGGCCTTATTATCTTTGGTTTACCTCCATCTTTTATTCAACTTCGCCATGAAGCTTTTATTATGACTTCGGTCTTGCGTTGCCTTTTATTATCCGCCTCATCGGTGGTTTTATTAGCCAAAGACGTATATCCTCACGCTAAGGCGAGTTTTGGATCTTTAAAGCTTCGAAGATTAAGGCTTGATTCACTTTCAATTTGGGCATAGATTTTTCGGCCTTGTAAGCTTCAAATTTTTGCTTAATTTAGGTGAGCACTTGAGATCTTATTATTAGGTGAAGCTTTCGATTATTCGGGTGCCAATACTTCAAAACCGTGACACTGGCGATACCTTAATGTTTTCCCAATTTAATTACATGGAAGCTACTAAAACAAATTAGAAACCAACAATAGTGACTAAACCGCTAAATCAATATTTATTAACAATTTATTATACAAAAGCGTGGGGAGAATAAGCTAATAATTAATACACATGAGATCGTGACGATTACGAGACTTATAAATAACTCTATCATTCCTCGTCCTCATTTAAGAGACTTAGCCTAAAAAGTTAAGAAATCGAAGCTAAGTGCTCAACACGCACGGTCGAGTCAAAAAATACTCTTATTCTCACCATCGGAAAACCTACATTCGTGTCTTAAACACTTATGAAAAATACGAAAAATTTTAAAATTTGGCCATTTTTAGCCTTATTTGCAACAAAATGATAGCAAAAAGATGAAATTTTGGATTGCGTGTTGACGTAAGCAAGGTGAAGTATCTACTCACCCCCATACTAAAACTAAACATTGTCCTCAATGTTTCGAGTCTAGGGGTGAAACACCCCCATACTAGAGACGTAGTCGAATGCTTAATCTCGAGCATGGAAAGGGTAAAACGAATAACCTAAAAGCCGTTTATGAATTATGCTAATAAGATAGACGTTAGAACATAAAAGGATATCATCGGATATCGGAATCTCCAAAGGCAACGATCGAAGCTTGAGTGCTACGTAAAACGAACACGAGAGGCTTCAATGATGTCGATGTACCTAATGAATCACAATCACGAACAACCACGGAACAAAGGTTGGAAGGGCACAAATCCTCTCACATTAAAATAATTAGAAAGCAATAATATGTGCATGGATAAGCATGGGTTTCCCCCACGAGGCACCTTATTTTTTATAACCGAGTCAAAAGCTCGACTCGAATCCCCATAAATGTGATCATTTAGGGATAATCATGGTTCGGTCATTTGGTGGGACTTACATGTAATCAAGGCCCAAAAGCAACCGTGTATAAAGGCAAAACCTCTATACCGGGATCAAAGATCGTGTCTTCGTTTTCGGATGATAAACGAAACAACACGACTTCAAGTAACAACGTCCCAATGGGACACAAGAAAATAGAATGAGAAGAGAAGGGTGGGACATTGGGTGGGCAAACAAATCGAGTTACTCGAGGTAAACTCATACCGTAAGTGTAGAAGGATCTTCTAGTGACTACTTCGGTAAAAGACCGAGATTTTATCTTAAACGTGATACCGGGGTCAAAAATCTCGTCCTCGGTGGAGAAGTGTGAGGGAACAAATGGGGCTTCCCCCATACTAGATCCACACAAAACGTCGTCAAAAGAAGTAGACGCGTTTGTAGCAAGCTCAATTAAGCGAGGTGATGACGGAGTTAACTTTGGAAAATTTTTAAAATCAATTTTAAACTCATTCCCTTTTTCATTTTTTAACTCTTTGTTACGAAAACCCAAGTTGATTAAATTGAAAATATTTGGTGTTTCTAAAACTATTCTAGGCACACTTAAAATTTCCACATTTATCTTGAAGGCGGGAGGAGGATTTGAATTTTTAAAACGTGAATCGACTAATAAAACATCCCCCTCCGGGCTAACGCAACGGTCCTCATCAAACTCGAAAATAGAAGGCGGATCATCAAGAATACGTTTGATCTCGGAAAAATCGCCATCGGGATCAAAAACGTCTTCTCTTCCTCGTGGAAGAGGTTGAGCAATAAAGTTTTCGATAATCAAGTCGCTAGCTTCAACCGTCGTGAAACTAGGAAAAGAAGGCTCTTCGATTGAAGATTTTGCCTTTGTCGTTTCGACCTCGACATCGAAAAACGTATCAATGTGAGCAAGGCCATCGGCGGACTTCTCATATGATAAATCCAAAATCTCACTCGATGTGGGATTAGGAGTAAAAGGCTCGTCTCGTGACGATTTTGCCTTGACGGTTTCAACTTTGTCCTTCGAAGGGATCGAACGTGGGTTTTCGAACATTTTAGCAAAACTACTAACACGTCCCTTTAGAATTAATTTTCGCTCATCTTGTGAAAACGAGGGTTCAATGATTTCCTTTAAAACCTTTTCACATTTTTCTTTTTTAAAATCATTTAATGGAATTTCTTCGTCAAAATTAAGTGTATATTGATTTAGAAAATCCTCAATAATTTCATCCTCATTAGAAAAATTAGGTTTAGAATGTACAAGATTTAATACTCCCAAGTATCCTACGAGTTTTTCCTTTGGTTTATTTTCAAAAACATTTTTCAAAACTTCGTTAGATGACTTTTTCGTTTCCTCTACGTTTTTGCAAGACGATGAAGGTTGCACGACTCTAAAATTCGAGAGATTGGGATCAATACGAGACGTACGAGTCTTAGGAGTCGAAAGAACTTGAACCTCTCCCTCGGAATTAGGATTGGTGTTATTTGACAAAGAATTAAAATTTTCCACTAAGCCCTCGAACATTAAAAGAATTTTATCTCTCTCATTAGCATGATTTTCCTTAATGTTATCCACGTATCCTTTCCACATCTCTTGACTTTGGTCATACAAACGTTGTTGCTCTTCAAAAAGGGTGTCATAATCGTTTTCCATTTTTTTGAAAGTGTCCCTTTGGGTTGACATTCGTTTATTACAAGTTTCCTTAAGGCTCTTCATTTGTTCTTCCACCATCGTTAATTTCTCATTATTTCGTTTCACAAAATCATTAAAGGCATTATGAATAGACTCATCATTGCAATTAAAAGACGAATCATACGGCGAATAAAACAAAGACGATGGGTGACCTTGGTCGTAAGATTGAAAATTGTTACCATGATCACGTGGAGCGGGGTTATAGATATAACCCCCTCGACCTCCAATAACCTCACAATAAAAACAATTGGCACCATCGGGCGGGCCTCCACAATATGGACACGAATAATATCTACCATTATTTGACATGATGCAACGAGAATGGTGTCATGAGAATTAAACACTTGAGGGTTAGAAATAGAATTAATGGATATGGGTAAGAATAATATTTTTGATTTTTGATTGTTTTTAATTTTTTTGGATTTTTGTTGTATTACGTAGACTCAAATCTACAAATCTCTCCTCGAATCGACTTTCTCGATTAAAGGACCCTCAATGAATGAAAACGATCACGTGAAGTGAACACCTTCGATGACTTTAGAACGTTGGTGGAACACCAAAACGTTCAAGAGGGTTTAATCTTGAAAACAAGAAAATATATATACGTAGATAATACTTTGTTTGGCAAACCCTCGATTAGCCCTTTTTCTCAAAACACGCATAAGCAAGCGGGGGAAATGAGGCGGCGCTAAGCACTTAAGAGCCTTTTTCCTTTAGGTCGTGAAATACAACCGCCTTATACCCACCTTATAGTTTGTGTTAATTGAAATTAAGCCTCACGAAAGTATTTATCTATTTTGCCTTTAAACTTTTGCTTTGGATTCGAATACAATGATCGAGTGATGAAATCCCGAATCAAGGTTGCGTTTTCACGCTTTTGGAGTACTTGTATATTTATTGTTCTACGTAAGTACAATATAGTAATATATTCACAAAGAAAAACGAAAACAATAATGGGATATCTACAATATAGTAAAAAGATTGTTGTGTGTTTAGTTTAGGAAAACTAAACACAATTTATTTGGATACTATAATAAAAAAATAACAAAAATGAGTATGTACGATATTCACGCTTTCCAAAATTTGAAAAGCAAAAACACACCACTCACACAAACACGATACTAATAATGGCACACTAAAAACACCTCCCCGGCAGCGGCGCCATTTTGATAGTCGTAGAAATACGTCTTTTAGGAAAAAGAGCGTATAATGGGCAAGTATTAAACTCGACGATTTAGGAAAACCGACGAATCGAATAAATGCGGGTTCGTTCCTGAGGAGGTGTGTGTATTAATGTGCCAATTATGTAAAATCAAAAGTTTGGATTAGTGTCGTTTTTAGATGAGAAAAGAAAGAAAAACAAAGACGAGCTACGACTACAACTAAACTACGACGAATGACGTAAAACGCGAACGTAGATACGTAAAACGTGAAAAATTAAAAATTTTAAGCTAAAAACAAATTAAAAATGAAAACTAAGTCTAAAATAATATAAATAAGCATAAAAATCTAATAAATAAATTTTAAAACCTTTTATTAATTAAATATTAAATTTTTAATGCTAATTAAAGCGCAAAAATTAAATATAATTAAGAAAAAGCCCAAATATTATTTTATTGAACAACTAACTCACTTATATTATTTAAAGACTAAAAAGTATTTTTCCTAAATTTTAAAGACTATTTTTCTATTTTAAAAACTCTAAAAACCATTTTTAAACTAAAATAATGATTAAAAATAATAAAATAATGCTAAAAAATATTTGACAATTTTAAAAATCCTAAATTATACTAATGAACAGTAAAAAATGAAAAAGTTTGAAAAATTAAATATTTTTCACTAAAAGACAAAACAGTATACAATTAAAACCCTAATTAAACTAAATAAAATCTAAAAATTAATTAAAAAGTGAACAGTAAAGTGTTTTTGTACTAAAAGTCTTACATTATTTTTCTAAATATAAGAAAATTTTTAAAACTGAAAAATATTAGAATTTTTCACTAGAAGACAAAAAACAGTTAATTAAAAGGTAATTTAAAATGCTATTAAATCTAAAAAATAGAAAATGAACAGTAACTGAAAAATAAATTAAACAGAAAAATCAAAAATAAAATAAGAAAAATAACAAAACTAGAATCACTGAAAAATTCTAATTTAAGGGCACTAAAGAAAAAAAAAGTCAGATTATGATAGTGACATTTGACTCCTTTTTGTCTGTTAGCTTAGCAGGGGGAACTATTACCCTAGCAGTGGGAAGTTTGTTCCCACTGCTTTCAATAGAATTCAGGTCTGGGCACTTTTGTGCTAAGATCTTGATGGTTACTTGGTTTTGTGGGCAAACAAAGGCACCCCCACAACCAGTTGGGTTGTGGGGAATCAAGAAAAAGCTAAAAACACAAGGTTGTTTCACAAAATCAAGCTCAAAAAGCCCATATATAGTTACTGTTATAGGTATAGGGCTGTTGGCTCCTTTTTCTGATGTGGGGTGCACTTGGGTGAGTTTTGGATGGCCAAAACTCACTCAATTTACTCACAACCCTCACCAAATCAAGTATCAAATTCTACCCTAACCTATATCCTATCAAGCTCACAAATTTGAAGACCAAAAACTACAAAAACAAGGCAGTTAATGGCTTTCTGATTTTTGGACTATGTTTTCCCAAAACTTGCATGCAAAACTTTCAAAAACGTACCCAATCCAACACCTAAAGCTAAAAAAACACAAAGCTAACTAAGAGGAGTGTATTTAAACAGATTTCAAACCAAATACACTTCACCCATTGATTTTAAAACCAAGATCCAAACACCCCTTTAAATCAGAAAATTGAAAATTAACTAACAAACTCTACTCTAACATGCACCAAATCATTTCACATCTATCCTAACCTGTTCTAATCCAGCAAATCAACAATATCCAGCATTTGACCTAACATCTAACAGCCTAATTCTATAAATCACTAAAGCCCAAAAAATTTTCAAGCAAGTATAGAAAGATACAATTCCTTACCTTGTGACCCTACATCCAGGGATCACAAAGGCTGCTTGTGCCTTTTCCATCAAGCTCGGGCTTGAGCTGATCATCTTCAGAAAGAAGCTAGTTGGTATGGATAGGAGATGATGATGATGAGTCCAAGAAAAGGTCACCACATCCAATATACAAAATTTGCACCTGCTAAGACTAAACAAGACAAGAAAGAGAGTGACCTGGAACACAACCTTAAAGAGTATAAGCTTGGCTTATCAATTAAGCCAGCTTATCACTTTTGGCTTAACAAAAACTTCAAAAAAAGACGGGTTCTTTGAAAACCTTTTGATATAAGTGAAAACTTTTTACTCCAAACTATCTTTTCAAACATTGAACAAGATAAAACTAACAAACATTGAATTGGGAACTCAGATTATGCAAATTAACTTTTTTCATTTTCATTAAAAATTTAATATTACAAAATCTGGAACAATGAACAAGGTCACAGACGACCTTGTTATATACTACTATCTAGGATGAAAACCGTAACTATGAAATTCCAAAAACACCCCTGAAATATTCTTGGCATATGCTTGATAGATGCTTTAATTTGAAACTGGTTCTAGATCATTCTTGCTGTGCCATGTGATGTAGCAGGGTGAAACTTGATCCTAGACATCCATTGTTTTATGGGGAACACGTTTTTGATCTTAGCCGTGGATTTGGTCTTTGATTCTCTGGCACTCTTGACATCTTGTGAGGAAGCTGAGCTGGATAGGGGACTAGGGATGAGGAGTCACTTTCTGGGTTGGGTGTCGTGTTGGGTGTGAGGTCATGAGCAGAACCCCTATGATTAATTAGATGGAGGGTGAGGGATTAGGTTAATTAATCTGGGATTTGGTTTAGGGTTTAATGGTGAGGAGGGTGAAGTTAGATCCGATTTGGGGTAATTAAGTTTTTAAAATTTTGTTTAGTGGGAAAATCCAACTGATTTAATAATCAGTTGTATTTTGTGGGTGGAGTTATGATGTGGAGTGAAGGGTGGACATGATTGGTGGATGGGAGTTGGGTGGGGTGATGTGGCGAGCTGAGAGTGGATGGGAATACTAGGTTGTCGGGTGGTTATAGTTAATGGGTGGGTTTGGTTAAAAGGTTTGCAGAAATGGCAGAATTGACCCCTCCCTGTTATCTTTTCCTTCTACAGCTTTTGCATTATCAGTCCTTGGCCCTTTCATAGTTAGTCCTTGTGTAATTTCACCCATAGTCCTTTGGTTAACCAAGTAGATTAAGGGACTAACATTGCAACTTTAATCAATTCTCAAGGGCTTTATTTGCAAGATCTTCAAACTTCAAGTACACATCTTGTATAAATTGATTCTTGGATGACCAAAGTTGACATATCCCAAAAGATGAGGGACCAAACTTGACATTCTTCAAAACTTCAAGGGTATTTTTGGAAATTCCATTCTTGGGCCCGGTTCTTTGTGCGACTTCATTTCCCGTGTTCGTTTTTGTTTCATTATTGTGATCTTTTGTTGATTACACGATATCCGTACCTAAAATACACAAGACACAAATACAAGCATATATAGGGGTATTTTCATGATATTTTAAGCGTTTTAAGCCCGATTTGGACGATGAGACTATGTATAATTGCAGTCTCATCAAATTTACCGCTTCTTGATAAGAAGTGGGGTCAATTTCTACTATAAAAGAGACAAAATCGGGTCCAAATGATTTCTTGGTTCTCGCCCGTTTGCTTCTTCTAGGTTTAACCTCTTCTTACTCGGGTTGATCTTGTCTCTCATCTTTGAGATCATTATCATCTCGTTGTCTCTTATCTTGGACAACTACATCGTCTATTCTAGATGTGCTTCTAGTTTCCTTCTTTAAACATCGAAATATGTTTTCAAAGAAGGAAGCATTCCTTGATTCCATTACTGTGTTCTTGTGTATATCTGGATTTTTCTAATCATGTACAATGAAATGATAAGCACTGCTATTCTTAGCATATCCATAAATATACAATCCACAGATTTAGGTCCAATCGTTTGCGCCTTAGGTGTCGGCACAACTACCTTGGCTAGACACCCCCACACTCGTAAGTATTGGTATGATGGTTTTCTTCCCTTGCATAGTTCATATGGGGTTTCCTCTTTATCCTTACGATGTATCTTGTTTAAAAGATAAGTAGCCGTTATAATGGCTTCCCCTCACATGTCCCGGCTTAAACCAGAACCTAACAACATGGCATTAACCATTTCTTTCAAGGTACGGTTCTTCCTTTTGGCAATACCGTTTTGCTAAGGTGAATAAGGAGCAGTGAACTCGTATCTGATTCCATGTTACGCACATAGATCCGCAAACAGAGACACATATTCACCTCCTCTATCACTTCGTACAACCTTAATTTTCCTACCAAATTGATTATCAACTTCAGCCAGTTCTTATGTGTGTTAGACATGGTGAACTGAGAACCATTTATGAAGTGTGACTAAAAGTCAAACACTTAAGATTCTTTCTCAGCTTCTTTCTCATCTTTCAAATCCTTGATTTGTTGTTTAACCATTCTGATCAACTCCAAAGCATCAACAGACTCTTCTGTAACTTCTAATTGTTGTTTAAACATCCTTTCCAACAATCTTCTTTTGAAGGGGTAAGTTTTCTCTTGCAGCATATAGTATGTAACATCATCTACATCCAAAATATGCAATCCACATGACTTGTAATATCTCAAGTAACTAGGAACTTGATCCTCTAATACCTTCAACATTTCTTGATCACAGTTGTGTGGCTCATACATAAAGAGAAATTCCCTATATAATAGTGATACTTCAGCTTTACCTGCACTGGCTTCTTGAACTAACCTTAAAAGATCTTGAATATTTTGTCTGTCAAGAATGTGAAGAATATCTTCCAAAAGTCTGAATATTCTTGTTGTGCCATTAGTTCTCTGAATTCCATGAGCTTCAAGTCCTTGATCTGTAGAGTAAATCCACTTAACAATGGATGCTCTTTTTGCAAAAATCTCTGTATCAATACATTGATCTTCAAGTACTTCCTTAAGCTCTCATCATCATCACTATCTTCTGCTGTTGTTTTAGCTCTCTTAGCTTTCTTCTTTAGCTTTGTTGATCTTTTCCTTTTAACACTCTTGGAA
This sequence comes from Glebionis coronaria, assembly GCA_025667525.1. Lineage (NCBI taxonomy): Eukaryota > Viridiplantae > Streptophyta > Magnoliopsida > Asterales > Asteraceae > Glebionis > Glebionis coronaria. Next base: position 760,582 of record JANFOE010000914.1, read on the forward strand.
ATTCCCTCAAGTTCTGTTGAACCCTCTGCCAAGCTTGTATGTACCGTTTCCTCAGTATTTACTGTTGTATGTACTGTTGACTGTGTATGTACTGCTTGTACATTTTCAGTCTGAGCAATACCTTGAGTTTCAACTCCTGTATTCATTCTTTGAGCAGTATCTTCCTCCCTTGAACTTACTTTCTCCTTTCTATTCTTCCTCACATAAGTGGTCTTGATAGGTGGAGATGTACTTGTAGGTTCAGCAGTACTTGGCTCAATTCTAGGAGTACTACCAAATTGTCTTTGTTGTTGCAGATGTTTCTTGAATTCTTCAACAACTTTCTTGTCTGCTTCAGATCCAATCTCAACAAAATTCAATTCAGTCCTCTTACTTTGCTCATAAAAAGTCTTGATTTCTTCAAAATTCTTCTTGACCAGCTAAATATGAGTAAATCCTTTTACCTTCTTTAAAAAGTTCATTATCTGATTTCTAATCTGCACAGTAGTTAGAGGCTTAATCTTTTCTTTCCTTTTCTTTTCAGCAAAGAATCTTTGTTGCTCCCTTACCAGATCATCAATCAATTTTGATTTCTCTTCTTCATCATATGCATCTCTCTCTTCAGCTATCAATGAGTCTGCAAGAAGCTCACTAGCATGTATCTCAGCTCGAATCCTGTCATACTCTTGTATGTTCCATTCTTGCTGTATCCTTTTAGCTTCTAGCAAATCTTGCTTTGCTGCAAGTTCTTCCTGCAATTCATTTTCACGAATTTGTGCTTGCATTCTATAAGCAAATTCCTCATCATGGTCTATTTGATTAAATCTGTACATGACTTTGTTTATATCATCATCTGAATCACTTTCATCTTCAGATTCTGACAATAATTGCTTCTTCCCCTTATCCTTTGGATTTATCTTAGGTAACTTCTTCTTCAGCTTGGCAGCTACTTATTCATTAGCTAACTGTTGAATGACTATACCTTTTGTAGGGTGTGAAGCTTGAACTTTCTTACCTTGAATTTGATCCTATGTGGCAAGAACTTCTTGTTGTGTCTTTACTTCTGCTTGCTTAGTCTTCTCAACTAAATTCTTCTTTAAATCAAGCAGCAATTGGCCTAAAGTCTCATTTTATCCAAATGAAATTTGAATTTCTAGTGAAGGATGATCACCAGCGGTACTTGTAATCGGCTTAGTTGGCTTAGCAGTACTTGGATCTTCAACAATGTCAGCAGTACTTGCAGTCGGCTTAGTTGGCTTAGCAGTACTTGGATCTTCAACAATGTTGACTTCACCAGTATTTGACACACTTGTTTCTTCAATCACTTGTGTATCCCCAGATACTTTTTCTTCCATAGAAGCCATCATATCAACTTGCACTTCTTCAGTCTTATCTGATTTATTGCTTTGTGGTGATGGAGTAGGAAACTGAATAGAAATTTCCTCCAACTTCTCATAGAAAGCACTCCAATTCGCTTGAAGTGGTGATTGAACTGATGGTTATGGCTGAGTTGCCAATGTTTCTGCAACTTGTGGCACCTCTGGTTGATTTACCAACTTTTCTTGAATTTGTGGTTCCTCTGGCTGAGTTACCAACATTTCTTGAACTTGTGGTTCCTTTGGAGTAGGTTGTGGGTCTTGCTGTTGAATCTCCATATCTGAAGGTCCATCCACACTAGTCTCTAAACCAGTTCCATCTTTATAAGTCCCCATGACATCTTCATCCAATTCAAAATTGATGTCATTTCCAGAGATCCTTGTTTGATTATCAGAAGAAGGTGGTTGTTCTTCATTATTCCTTCCCCGTTCTTCATTATTCCTCCCCTGTTTGGTTGCATTCAGTTGCCTTTTCTTGTGGTTCCTGAATTTTTGTTTCCTGATTGCAGATTTCTGAACAGATCTATACTGCCTCATCCAAGATGACACTTTGTTCCTTAACTTGAGTAGGCTAGCTTCCAATTCAGCAATTTTCTTGTCTTGAACAAGCTTTTCTTTCTGCAATACTTGTACCTGTTGGGACAAACTTGTACACAAAGCAGTTAAATTTGCAACATCCACCACCTCTGGTGCTTGTGCTTGTGGTGAACCACTAGCAGCAATAGAAGCAGCAGGTGTGTGGATCATCTCATTAGTGTTTGGTGGAACACCAACATTGTGAGAAGAATATTGTGAATCTTCTAGAGAGTGGGAGCTCTGGTGAGAAGGAGTTTGCTAAGAAGCACTAGCATTGCTAGGTTCCTCACCTTCTTAATTGGCAGGTTGGGCTAACATATGAGCAAACAATGGTGTTACTGTTCCTGTAAAGGCATTGCCTTGTTTGGTCAAGAAAGAAAAAGTTCTCTTTGTGAATGAAGGAACATCCCGTGTATCAGTTAATGCTGGTAGGTTAGGTATTTGGTCACTAACTAAAGTCTGAATGAATCTAGGATACATTAAAAACTTCTTAGTCCCTTCCAAATTCCTAGTCATGCCTTCAAAAATTAATTTTGAAAAATTAAAAACCCTGTTATTTGCTAGACAAATACCAGCAGATGCCAATGCAGCAGGTATTTGATCAAAAGATGTACTTTTTGAACTTAAACAGTGAATAATAGCATGAAAAAGCAATTTCCATTGAGGTGAAAATAATGCTTTAAAGAAAGTAAGACTTTCCCTACCACCCCCATAGTCCATGGCTGCAAGGCCATCATGAATCTCTGTATTATTAAGCATACTAAGTCCATTTTCGTCATTAAGTCTCAAACTTTCTCGTAGCAGTACCTCAGTGACATATATATTCCTATGATTCACCCTAGCCTTAATGCAAGGTTGATCAAAACGAGTACCTAACACAGCAGTATCCCAAAATTGTTCAACAATGGGTATAAAGACAACTGGACTTACAGTGAGTGCGAAGCGAACATGACTTCGAGATAGGAAACCAAGCATCTCATGGAAACCAAGAGAGTCATCATTCGTAGCAAGATTCGCAACCAAATTATGCTTAGAGATTACTTGTAAAGCAGCCATTAGTATTTTTGATGATCGAAAGATTAGAGAGAAGGTTATAGAATCAAGAGATAAAAATAAAATATTAGGTGAATCAATTGTGTAATTGGGGTAAGTATTTAAGTAAATAACAAACCTAAGCGCGAAGAAACCGCCAAATTTACAAAAGAGACCCTTAACGGTACAACGGACATGTGGCGGTACATGGAACATAAGCGGTACTTGGTTTTGTGCTAGCGGAACTTGGAGTAACAACGGTACCTCACAATTTTGACCAGTTCATGCTTTCCACTAGACATGTAACCTCTTTTATCTTTTTCTATAAACCTGCTATAACATCAAAAACACAAAACATAGACTATACAATAAAAATTATATAAAACTAGTACATCTATTACCTCCCCTCAACATATGCAGCATGTTATTGGTTGAGCATACCAATGTGTGTCACCAAGAATTCGAATCTCTTTGCATCAAATGCCTTGGTCAACAAATCAGCTACATTGTTTTCTGTATGAATCTTCAAGAATTGAATAAGCTTTTTGTCATAAGCATCTCTTCTAAAGTGATGTCTTATTTCAATATGCTTAGTCTTGGAGTGAAATACTGGATTCTTGACAATGCATATAGTACTTTCATTATCAATGTAAATCTTGGTGTTCATGAAGTTAAACCCATAGTCCAACAATTGATTTTGAATCCAAAGTACTTGTCCACAGCAATGAGTAGCAGCTACATATTCAGCTTTAGTTGTAGAAGTAGCAACAATGGTTTGCTTCTTACACTGCCATGATATGAGTCTTCTGCCTAGGAATTGACTACCTCCTGTTGTGGATTTCCTATCATGATTTGCTCGAGCATAATCACTATCTGAGTAAGCTTCCAATTCAAAGGTGGAATCTCTAGGATACCATAATCCTAAATTAGGTTGACTTTTAAGATATTTAAAAATCTTCTTCACAGCATATAGATGTGACACCTTTGGATGAACTTGGAATCTTGAACAGGCGCACACAACAAACATTATATCTGGTCTTGAAGCAGTAAGATACATCAATGAACCAATCATTGATCTATAGAGATGAATGTCAACATCTTCTCCATGTTCATCTTTTGATAAAGATTTCTTGGCTTCAAAAGGTGTGCTTGTACTCCTTGTATCCATACATGAAAATTTCTTTAAGATTTCAGCAACATATTTATCTTGGCTGATAAATATTCCATCTTTTCTTTGTTTGACTTGCAGTCCTAAAAAGAAAGTTAGTTCTCCCATAGAACTCATTTGAAATCTTCCTTTCATCAAAGCTTCAAACTCTTCACACCATGTCTTCTTGGTAGAACCAAAAATGATGTCATCAACATAGACTTGAACTAGAATGATGTCTTTGTCATTTTTCTTGATGAACAGAGTTTTGTCAATGGTTCCTCTCCTATATCCATGTTCTAGCAGAAAGTTGGATAAAGTTGCATACCAGGCTCTTGGAGCTTGATGTAGACCATAAAGTGCTTTGATAACTTTGTAGACTCTATTGGGGAGTTTAGGATCTACAAAACCTGGAGGTTGTGAGACATATACCTCCTCTGAAATAGTACCATATAGAAAGGCACTTTCACATCCATTTGATAGACTATAAATCCCATATATGATGCGAAGGCCAAAAGTTACCTAATGGCTTCTATCCTTGCCACTGGTGCAAAAACCTCATCATATTCTATCCCTTCTTCCTGTCTATAGCCTTGAGCAACAAGTCTTGCCTTGTTCCTCACAACAACCCCTCTTTCATCCTTCTTGTTCCTGAAGACCCATCTAGTACCAATTACTCTTTTACCTGAGGGAAGATCCACAAGAATCCAAACCTTTTGTAGCTCAAATTGTGTTAATTCTTCTTGCATGGCATCTACCCAACTTTCTTCATCAAGAGCCTGAGAGATGTTTTTGGGCTCTACTTGAGATAAGAAACAGGCAAACAAACAATGCTGAGTATCTTTATGATTTGCTCTCTGCTGTTGTTTGACATAACTCACTAGTGCATGAGTTTCAATATTGGTTTGCAGTTGTCTTCTAGTTTGTACAACAGATTTTGGATCACAAATAATCTGTGTAGTAGGATGGTTGTTGTTGACTTTATGAGTGGGAATAGAACTGACTAGAATTTCTGTTTCCAAATTGTTGAAATCCGTTACTGCACCCTGCTCATCATAGGAAGCTTTGGAGAAGATTCCTTCAGCTGGACTGGCATATAAGTCTTCATCGTCCAATGCTTGTAAAATCTCCTCTAGTGAGTCAGCAGATTTAGCAGATTTTGACTTAGCAGTACTTGTAGATGAAGTACCGCTAGGTATAGTATGTATTGCTGAGTGTTGTGACTCAAAAGACTCTTCTCCTGAATGCTTATTAGCAGATGTAGCATTCTTTTCTTGATATTGAAGCCTCTGAAGCTCCTGGGAGGCTTGATCATCATTTAATGGCATGGTTTGCTTCTTGGGAGTTACAGACATGGAAATAACAGTAGGCATGTTTGGCACATAGATATGAATATCATCATCTGATGAAGAAACATCTTCTTGAGTACCTGCATTAGTTGCACTTGACTCCTCACCTGCATTGTTAGTTTGACAATCCTTTTGCAAAGAGTAGTAATCCATTGAGTTAGTTAGATAATCTAAATCAAACATCCAAGCATATCCTATTCCTGGAACACTGGGTTTATTTTCTAAGAAATTGACATGAGCATTTTCTTCAACTTTCTTAGTTGCCAAATTGTAAACCCTATATGCTTTACTTTGTAATGAATATCCTACAAGATATCCTGGATCAGACTTTCCATCAAACGTTCCCAAATAATCAAGAGTATTTAGTATGGACACATGACACCCAAAAGGTTTTAAATGACTTATGTTAGGCTTTACATTAGTCAAGAGTTCATAAGGTGTTTTGTTTTGAGGCTTAGTTACTAGGACTCTATTAACACATAACATGCAGTATTGATTGCTTCTGCCCAAAAGGTATTTGGCAAAAGTGAATCAGCCAGCATAGTTCTAGCAGCCTCAATTAATGTCCTATTCTTCCTTTCAGCTACTCCATTCTGTTGTGGAGTTCTAGGATTACTAAATTGTCTCTTAATTCCTTTAGACCTACAGAATTCATCAAAATCAACATTCTTAAATTCTATTCCATTATCAGTCCTAATGATTAAAACCTGTTTAGTGAAATGTTTTTCAACTAAAGTGATAAAATCCTTTAGTAATTCACTTGTCTCACTTTTAAGGGCTAAAAAGAAAACCCAACTGAATCTACTATAATCATCAGTTATGACTAGAAAAAAGGTCTTATGACTAATGCTTCTGATAGAAACTGGACCAAATAAATCCATATGCAAGAGATGCCAAGGTTTTGTCACAGTGTTTACAGTCTTGGTTTTACAAGAGGCTCTATGTTGTTTACCTTTTTGACAAGCAGCACATGTGAAATCATTTTGAAAAGATTTGTTAGGTAGACCTCTAACTAAATTTCTTTTTACCAATCTATTAAGATTCTTGAAATTTACATGACCTAACCTTCTATGCCATAAGTTTGACTCATCTAAAGAAGCCTTAGCTAGCAAACATGTAATACCACCTGTTGGAGTAATAGTATAAAGATTAATGGTGTACATATTTTCTTGCCTGGGTACTTTAAGCAGTATTTGAGATTCCTTGGGCATCTCAAAGTCTTTGGACAACACCAAGCAGTCTTTGTCTGTGAATAGCACCTTGTTCTTCTTATCACACATTTGTGATACAGAAAAGAGATTGAACTCATTCAATTCTTTTACAAAGAAGACATCTTCAAATTCCAAATTTCCTGTGTTGATTTTCCCTTTGCCAGTGATTCTACCTTTGCTACCCCCAAACGCTATTGGACCTCCTCTGAATTCTTCAAATTCAGCAAGAAAATCTTTGTTCCCTGTCATGTGTCTTGAGCATCCACTATCTACAATTCCTCTATCTTTTAATTCATCAATGAGATGCCCCTGCACACAAATAAAACTCATTAGTTTTTAACAGGGACCCAAGCCACATTTGGCTCGGATCTTATGGGACCTACACATTTAAGAGTTTGTACTGAAGCATTTCCAGTAATGCTACTTTTACTCTTATACTTCATGGTTTCATTTATGTAGTCAAATTCATAGGGTGACTCTATGTGCTTTGACTTCTTTGACTTAAGTACTGCTTTAGCGGTACTTGCTTTAACACATGGTATATCTCTTTTAGGAACCCACATTTGTACTGGTTTGTTCTTGTCCTTACTTCTAGGTGTTTTAAATTTTTCAAAAACTTTCTTAGAAGTCTTGGAGAACATTGGTTTTACAGACTTGAAACCAAAAGTACTAGAGTTTGGTCTAGCAGTACTTGTAGGTTTTGGCTTGCCGGTACTTAGTTTACCAGACTTTAAGGATACAAGTCCTTGTTTCATAAGTACTGCCCTAGGAACAAAACTTTTGGTAGGATTATTTTTAACCTGTTTAACTACCCTTGTGTGATCAAACTTAGGTTTGTCATCTTTAAGTTTCTGTTTCCTATAAACCTGTGCATTTTTCCCATTACTGTTTTTCATGACCCTTTGTGTAGCCTTCTGTTTCACAATTTTATCTTCATGTAATGTATAGTCTTTGATAAAATGACTTAGACTACTACAAACATAACATCCTTTTCTTCTTAAAGAAGACCCAAAAGGTTGTTTTGACTTTACTTTTTCAAAACCTAGCCCACCCCTTTTGGTTTTAGTATGTTGTTCATTGTTTTCCAATATCTTGCTAGGAGTTTTTACCTTCTTGGGAGCAGAACTAGTCTTAGATTCCTCAGAAACAAAGTTGTTCATTAAAGGTGGATAAACAATATTCTTGGTCACATCAGTATTTTCTTGAGACATAGTACTAGAGTTAAAGACATTATTAATCTTAGGTTCTTCTGACTCTATACTAGTATAATTACAAGAGGGCATGAAAATTCCTGATACTGGTGGAGGAACTGCCTTCATTCCTTCAGCATATCTATCATTTTCAGGTGTATCATCTACCTCACTAGAACTATCAAAAATCCCTTTTGATAAGTCTTTGTTAGTTAAGGTTATCCCAGGTTGATCCTCAATATATCCTAGGCGTGTTTTATCATAATACCCCATTTGTGAATTAATCAATTTTCCCAATCCCTTAGAGGATTGTTGCCAATGACTAATCACTTCTCTCTCATTACAAAGACTGGTTTTTAAAGCTTCATTTTTTGAATTTATTTATAAAAGTTGTCTTTCAAAAGCTTTTATTTCCACATCTTTTTCCCTCATTTGAAGAGTCAAAATCCTTATTTTCTCTTCATAGTTTTGTTGAGCCTTTTTGTACAAAACTATATTTTCTTCTAATTTAACAACACCCTGTTTAAAAGCCTCTACTTCTACAGTGCATGTGTTAACCTTTTGATACTGTTCCTCTAGTTCTACTATTAGACTATTAAATTTAAGAATACAATCTTTAGAACAAGGATGTACATTAGTATCTTCATGTGAGAGAGCCATTTATCCAAGCTCTTCTTCTTCTTCTTCTTCTGCCCAATTCACCACTCCATCTACAGTAACCAATGCTTTGGTTCCTTTAGGACTCCTGCTGTTTCCTTTTGGAAAGCTTTCAGTTATTCTTGGACTGGTTCTATAGTTGTTCTTGGACTTTAGATTGCTAGTTTCAGCTTTATCTCTATTGCATTCTCTTGCAAAGTGTCCATTCCTTCCACAGTTATAGCATTCAACTTTAGACTTGTCATATCCTAATGGCTCATTAGGATCAACAGTCATTTTTCTTCCAGTCTTCTTGAAGAACCTATTAGATCTTACTGACACCATAGCAGCTTGCCATTTAAGATCCATCTCTTCAACATCAGCATCATCCATTTGGAACAAGTCATTGAGAGTTAATCTTGGCCTGTTGTCTTGTCCATCAAAGAATGAGAAGGCATCATTGTCACTAAACAATGGTGAAGACCTTCCATGTGGATTTTGAGAGACCATTGGACCGCTTTCAATACTTTGTGGGTAAGTACTGCTTGTAAGTCCTCCAGCGGTATTTGTGAAGTATGTACCGCTGCTAGATCCACTAGCGGTATTTTGAAAGTAAGTACCGCTGTTCCCTTCTGACACAAAAGCCAAATTAGACTTTGAAGCAGTTGCTGTCTTTACTTTAGTGTCTTTCACATCCATCTCATATGCTCTAAGATTGTTGTAGAGATGATGAAACGGAATTGTTTCCAAATCATCTCTTGTGATGAAGTGCATAGCCATTGCTTTCCACTCTGGTGGAACACTTCTTAATAATTTTAGATTAGCTTCTTCATTAGGAATTACTTGTCCATAAACTGCTAACTGAATAAGCAACTTGCTGAACCTTCCATATCCACCATGTATTCCCTCTATACTGGTAATTGAGAAGTTATCAAATTCTTGTTTAAGAACAATCTTCTTAATTTTCTTAGATTTGTCATTGCCTCCAAATCTAAGTTTTATAGCATCCCACATAGCTTTGGCATCTTTATAATGATGAAAGCTTGGTAGGATGTCCTCAGAAAGAGCCATAGCCAAAGTAGTTCTGGCTTTTCTTTCTCTGATCTCTGCTTGTATCTGCTCAGCAGTCACAGCAGGTAGAGCATAGCATGTACCGTCTGGCAACCAGTGTAGCTTCTTTGGTGTGTTCCCATTATTGATAAATTGCCACACAGTATGATCTGTGTGATTCAAGTAATGTTCCATCTACATAGCCCAAGTCTCATAATTGTCACCTTTGAGAACTAAGAGTTTAACAGCAGACAGAGTATGAGAAGGTGTTGGTGTAGAGGTAGCTACAGCATTCACGACTTGAGCACCTTGTGCTGGTGGAGGATGCACAAATTGTGGTTGTCCCTGTGGAATAGGATCAGGGATCTGAGCATCATCCAAGTGAGCATTATCACCATCTGGTTGAGACATTGAGATTTGGAATGTGTGGAGTGTATGTGTTGGGACATACAGATTTGATGATTACAAAACCTATAAGCAGAGATGAAGACAGAAGAAACAATAAGGACCTAATATGTAATATTAGGTTAGCTTTGATAATAAGCTAGGGTTGTGATGTAACCCTAGTACCTCTATTATATAAAGAGGATTAGGCACACATGGTTATTCACTGAATTGATATACAATGTAAACTAAAGGTGTGTGTGCGTCCTCCTGGTGTCAAGCCTATAAGGCACCAGGAGCTAGTAGTTATTAGTATTTTATGAATAATAAAGCCTTGTTCATAACTTGATTGTGTTCTTTATGTTCCGCTGTGCTTATTACAATCATTGTTATTATATCCCAGATGAGTCTAGATCCTAAGACTCAACAAGTGGTATCAGAGCTTGTTGGCTCTCGATCTGGTTGATCTACAAGGTTTTCATGTTATTTTCTGTTTTTAAATAAATCAGGTTGCTAATCTAGGGTTTTTCCCAACAAACCCTAGACGATTATTGCTGATCTATCATATGCTGTTACTATGATGTTGCTGTTGTAGAATTGAAGACGGCTGCTGTTCTTAATGCTTAGGGTTTGTTATAAAACCCTAGATTCGTTTTTATGGAGGCTGCAGGTTCATGGTATTGACTGTGATTATACTAGCTTTGGTGAGTTGATCCTTGATCAACAATGAACCCTAGTATGATCTAAGGTGAAGGATCAGTGTTGATGCTGTTATTTGGTATTCTTGCTGCTGACCAATGATTCGTGTCCTGGTCGTTGATCAATGAGGCTCCTAATGTTTTTCTATATTTGTAATATTTAGGGTTTTGTCAAAACCCTAGAAATTACATGTTCGAATCTGATTTACAGAAAGTAAATCGTTGTAGTTCTAGGACAGACAGCAGAAGGACATAATTGGCAGTGGGGGATGACGCATGTTAGTACTCTTGCTGTGACGTCTGTGTTTTATCTCTGGGAAGCATCACGTGAGTTGCTTGCTGGGCCAAGAAGAAAAGGTGTTGTACCGATCATGACGTGTCTTTCTTCACACTGCGCGTGGACTTACAACAGACGTGGGACTAATGGATGTCAAAACCAAGGTTTGATCATGCATGGTCCCAGCATTTGTTTCTTTTTGGACGTAATATTGGCAGTTTGGTAAACACGTGTGCTTCTCAATGGAATCTGTTCACTCATGCATAATATATGGAAATAAGTTATTTCCTACGTATAACTTGGAACAAAATATGGGAGGTATTATTATGCACGAGATATTTGGTTTCCTATTTTTGTGTCCCTGATTTCTTGGAGTATAATGTGGGATTGATTTGTTGAACGTAATTATGGGAGTGAATATGGCTGGTCATACGAGGGCAAAGAACTTAGTAGTACTGGTCCCGTGATTGTTTATTTGTCTCCCATTACAACAGACGTCGGACTACTGATTGGCCACGAGTAAAGATATGCAGGACGGATGCCTTGCTGATTTCTACGAATAAAAGGTACTCACTTCATGCACATTGTTTATGGTATTATGGATATGTGATGCGAAAGTTTGGACGGGATCAAACTTTTAAATTCCTGATTTTAAGGACAACATCGTGGGTACATATACACAGTATAATATGGTCTACAATGGTCAAACGTATGAAGCTGCTACTTCTTAGGGATTGCTTCTTAATTCCTAAAATAGATTATTCACCTATTTTCGTGTTTTTATTTATGGGCTGGATGGATTCTCTATTTTGGACGTGATATTCATTGGATGAAAAGGTCCACAGATGTGATTAAAAACAGTTATGGCATGCATGATTTCCAAAGGTTTTATTGCCTGCGTGATTTTTGGAGGTAAATGCACATTTATAGGACTTTGTTTCTTTCCTTCTAAGACGTGTGCTGTGCTGTCCATGGAAGATGTATGTTGCGTATTTTATGGGATACAGGAATGAAACGCGTTATTGGCTAAAAAGGTGGGAAAATATACATTATATATGATTTAAGGGGAAGCATGGTATCTACTTATGAACGTCATATATATAATGCTACAGTTATGAGAATGTGAGATTCATGTGTGGGTCAATAAGTGATTCCTATTGTTTAGGGATTATTTTTTTATTATTCCGTAAATACCTCCGTAAATGACGTGGTCTTTTGAAGATACAGTTTGGTTTTAGGAGGAAAATAAGGAAAAGATAATATTTACTTCCCTTTGAACATGGGAGATAATGAAGACGTGTGTTGGTGGCTGCTTTATAGGGCTGTTCGTATCTTACATATTGTGCTACTATACATGTATGGGCCAGACATGCATGGGCTAAGGAATGATGGATGTATCGTCCAGTTATATACCATTATATTTGTGACAGATATTTGTGGACGTGGGATACATGCCTGATGGGCTCATGTGGTTTGGATATGGGCTGAATGTGCATGGGCTTTAAATAATTATTCGAAATGCCTCGTTTCTAGGTTTCGTTTGGATATGGGCTGACTAATCCTTCCAGGTTTGCAACAACAAAACAGCTCGAGCAACAGATTAGTGACAGAATTGTATGTCACTAAAGGTATTGAAGGAAGATGTGTTTAAATGGCAACAGCTTTCTCGACAATGTGGTAACAATATGTGAAGAAAAAAAAAAAAAAAAAATATAGAACGGGGTTCGAGATGCTACTAGTAGGTTTTCGTTGGTCACTCCTACTGGTGAGCTATGGTTACTTCTGGTCATTGAGGTTGATGCTTGATTATTTATTTGATGTTGTAGTTGAGTTTCACAAATTTGTTTCTTATTCTATCCGCATTTAGGTGAGCAATACACCTTGTCTTTGGACTAAATATATTGTTACAGCTCAACTGGCTAATAGTTGTGAAGGTTAGCAGTTCCCATGTACCAAAAACTGTTGGTGAGCAATACACCTTGTCATTTTGATCAAAATTATATCATTTTGACTAAATATATTGTTATAGCTAACAGCTGGCTCATAGTTGTGTGGTTATCAGTTCCCGTGTTACAAAAACTGGATAAAATGCATGATATAAGACACAAGTTTGGGAGGTTCCACTTCTTCATCAAATTGGTTCTACTTGATTTTCTTCATCAGTGATCACTCCAAGGTACCTATCGGATTGGACATGCATTTCTTCAGGGGAAGCATCCATGGATCAAGGGGAAGCTTAGTCTTCCTGGAGGATTCCTACTGGTCGCTCCTACTGGTCGTTTCTACTGGTAGCTCCTACTGGTCGCTCCTACTGGTCGTTACTACTGGTCGTTCCTACTGGTATGTTATGTTTTCTTCTGGTGGTTTTGCTGGTTCCTGCTGTTCGTTTAAAAAAAAAAAAAAAAAGGGGGGGGGGGGGGGGGGGGGAGTTCATCTTGACGAGGGGTATAGATCGTTTCGGAGTTCAGTTTATGCTATAATTCTTAACTGGAACAGTTACACGCTCTTTTACAAATATTTGGGGGGCATATGATACCATACAGTTCATGATATGATCATCACAAAATTAGCATGATCATAAGCATCGAGTGGTTTCTGGTTGATCCGTCAGAGCTCACTGAGACTATCGGCCATTGCATGTGATCGCCATGCATATATTTACTACAAGAATTATTCAAAGACATTTTATTACATGATATTGTAATAAGCATGTCTTTTTCATACTGAAGGAAGATATGATCTATGCCACTGGGTTCAAGATTCAAGAGATGGTTAGTATGATTGTTTATATACTTAACCATCTACATGCATCACTTAAGGGGAAGCGTCTACGAGTTGCACAAGACCCTATTTGCTGATTACAAAAAGGGGAAGAATAGTTAGATGTACAGCTTATTATCGTGATGACATGTTCGAGCATTGTTTCTTCATGCACATTGTTTTGTAATATCAAATAGGGGAAGATTGTTGGGACATACAGATTTGATGATTACAAAACCTATAAGCAGAGATGAAGACAGAAGAAACAATAAGGACCTAATATGTAATATTAGGTTAGCTTTGATAATAAGCTAGGGTTGTGATGTAACCCTAGTACCTCTATTATATAAAGAGGATTAGGCACACATGGTTATTCACTGAATTGATATACAATGTAAACTAAAGGTGTGTGTGCGTCCTCCTGGTGTCAAGCCTATAAGGCACCAGGAGCTAGTAGTTATTAGTATTTTATGAATAAGAAAGCCTTGTTCATAACTTGATTGTGTTCTTTATGTTCCGCTGTGCTTATTACAATCATTGTTATTATATCCCAGATGAGTCTAGATCCTAAGACTCAACAGTATGGGGTCGTGTTCTTCCTTTTCGGAGTTTCTCAACAAGCTCTGATACCACTTGTTGATCCCTTTGGTTGGATCTATATTCTGTTAAGAATTAATATAGTAGTTTGTAATCAAACTAAAACACTTTGAGCACTCTTACTAATACTCCCTCCGTCCCATTTTATTTGTCCCCCAACAAATTTTTTGTAATTTATGATAGATACATTGAATGTAGACATTTTATGCTAAAAAGACAAGTTTATCCTTTGAATACATTAATAGTTTCCTTTTAAGAAATTAATAGCATGGGTAAAATTGGAAAATTAATTAATTATGACTTCTTATTTAAAAAACTGGACAATATTTTGGGACAAACTAAAATAGTAATGAGGACAATAAAAGTAGGACGGAGGAAGTACTAAATAAGTTATGCGGAATCTAACTTATAAAGCACAGAAGAACAGAGTTACTTTTAACTATTCGATTCTCTTATTAATCGACTTGTATGAGGTACATGAAAGACATTGTACCTATGTTCCTTTTATAGAGTAAGGAACCCTAGAAACCTTAGAATATTATATAAAGATAACTATATCACAGACGATATATTATCAATATTCTAACTATTTAGGTATATCACATAAGATATATGATAGGTGTGTAAACACCCATCCTTTTACCACTTAATTCGGGCTAAAACGAGACCAAAACACGTATTTAATATCATTTGTTTGGAATTATGCGTGGTTTTTGTGTTTATTATGTTTTCAGAGCCAACCGGATGAATATTGAAGAAAACATGGGATTGCACGGGTTTTACTGAAGAAAAAGACTCAAGATAAAGTCTATTGTCCAAGAGATGCAAAAGATTTGAAGTCACTGGGCCTATTCGAAGATTTATCGAAGAAAAGGACCAAAGATGGAAGATTTATATAAGTCGAAGAAACTCAAGTCTATTAAATGAAGAAATTAAAAGACGAGTTGAATTTAATCGACGACAAATCCCGAATCAGAATTAAAAACGGAAACTTTTCTGAAAAGACGAAAAGACACGAAGAACGGGAGAAAGCCCACTCACCAACCAAAGGACAAGACTATAAATAGCCTTCCCCTCACACATTTTAGCAAGTTTTTCTTTCTTCCTCCCCACTCCTTCTCCTGGTTCGTATAACACCACCACCACTAGGGTGAGTGGTGATTTTTATCTTTAGTTCTTTAATCTTGTAATTTTAACCTTTGTTTCATCTTGTCAAAGCATCAATCATTCAATACCAAGTTCTTGTTTAATCTTTCCAATTAATCTTGTTCATCTTCATCTTTATCTTCAAGTTCTTAAGTTTTATTTTTCTTGATTTGATTTTCAAAAGTTGTTTGGATTTGTGTTTTTATTAGTGGGATTTGTTGCTTATGGTGTCTAAATGATTTGTGTTTAATTTGGTAAATCCTTTTTAAGTATTTGATTTGATTTTGATAAAAAGTTGTATCCCGTGTTCTTCGTATACTGTTACTGTAACTGGGTTTCCAGATCTTCCGAATCAAGCAAAAAGTTCCGAATGAGTCCTTCATTCGGAAACTTCCGAACCAAGCATTAAAGTTCCGCATCAAGTCACTTTCATTCGGAAGTTTCAAACTTCCGAATCAAGGAGAAGTTCCGAATCAATCTGAAGGTTCCGAATCAGCAACTTCCGATCCAGCAAGTTCCGAATGAACATTCATTCGGAAAGTTCCGAATCAGCCATTGAGTTCCGGATGAGTATGTTCCGAATGAGCAAGTTCCGGATGAGTGAATAGTATCTTCCGGATCAGTTAGTTCCGAATCAAGGTTTAAAGTTCCGGATCAGTTATTTTTGAGTATAGTTACTGTTTTACTGTTGTTTCTTCACTCATATTTCACAATTTACTTGTTAACTTTAATTTTAATTTGATTTTAATTTGAACTTTAAATTTTCAACCAAGTTTTTGTTAATCTTAATTAAAGTAATTGCCTTTGATTTAAATTTTCATTTCCACTTCTTATTAGAATAGAAAACCAAACCCCTTTATTTAGTAACCAAGAACAATCATTCCACTTAAGACCTAGATCAATTCGAGAGGATATCGAGACTAAAATTGAACCTAGCAAAACGCAAATATCAAATGGCGCCGCTGCCGGCTCTTCTCGTTAAGATCAACAGTTTTTTGTGAGAACTTGGATTTTGGGATCCGTTCCCCGTGAACGTTACTTTTTCAAAAAATTTCAAAAATCCTAAAAATTAAAAAACAATAAAAACCAAAAATATTTTTGCTTTGTTTTTCTTTGTTCGTTCTTTTGCAGGTGTATGCGCACTCGATCCACGTCTTATCAAGAGCCCGAGCCTCTCGATAACTTAGACATGGCTGGAGTACAAAACAACAATAACATACCACCTCCGAACAACAATAATAACAACAACAATCCGCCTTTCAACAACATGAATAATAACAACAACAATGAGCACCTTCCGGATAATCGCCCAATGATTGAATTGCTGCAAGCTCATGTTGATGGCAACACGGATCCAATTGTTATACCACCAATTGCCGCCAACAACTTCGAGCTAAAGTCAGGCTTTATCCAGATGGTCTCAGCTCAACCGTTCTTGGGACGCCACATTGATGACCCACACGACCATATCAAGAGATTTCTACAACTCACCAACACGGTCAAGTTCAATGGTGTTCCACAAGAAGTGATAAGGTTACAACTTTTTCCC
Source organism: Glebionis coronaria (assembly GCA_025667525.1). Lineage (NCBI taxonomy): Eukaryota > Viridiplantae > Streptophyta > Magnoliopsida > Asterales > Asteraceae > Glebionis > Glebionis coronaria. Next base: position 777,539 of record JANFOE010000914.1, read on the forward strand.
TTTTCTTTAGAGGGACAAGCCCGGCATTGGCTTGCTAAGGAACCGCCACAGAGTATTCTCTCGTGGACGGATTTGGAAACAAAGTTTATCAACTACTTTTTTCCACCCTCTCGTACTACCGCTTTGCGGAATGAGATTATAAACTTTGAACAAAAGTACGATGAGTCATTCAGTGAATCTTGGGATCGTTTTAAAGATCTTTTAAGAAAATGCCCACAACATGGTTTTACCAAAGTACATCAAATCAATACTTTTTACAATGGTTTAAGCATGAGTGACCAAGATTCACTGAATAGTGCCTCGGGGGGTAATTTATTGGCTAAGACTTCCAATGCTGCTTGGGATATCATTGAGAACAAGTCTCGTGTGCAAACCAAGAGCGTTAGGACCAATGTTGCTAGTGCTAGCACTAATGACAGCGACAAGCGATTAGACAAAATCACTACGCTTCTTGAATCGCTTGTCACCCACACCGTCAGCAACAACAACAGCAACAACGCCAAAAATGCACAAGTGAACGCTGTCAGCCAACCTTGTGAGATATGCGGTGGTCCCCACTCTTACACAACTTGTACCGCCACCCAAGATTACCCTGCTGAGAATGCGAATGCGGCATATGGCACCTACCAACAACCTGCTTATCAAGCTAGACCTCAAGGTGACCGTAACTTGCTTAGCTACCGCAGCAACAACTATCTTTCACCACCTGGCTTTCCTCCTACCAACCCAAACCAACAACAAAACCTTAACCGCCCTACTCAACAACAACAACCTCGACAACCATACATCCCACCTCACAAGCAGCAACAACCACCTCAACGTAACAATCAAGTATACCAACAACCTGCTTACCAACCACCTGCATACAATGCTCCTTCCAACCAAACTAACACTACATTACACCAAGAGGTCGCCACCTATATGAGGACCAATGATGTGATAGTGGGAAATCTCCAAGAAGAAGTGCGCAACTTGAAGGCAGATCTGGTCAAGCAAGGAAATGATTTGAGAGCTGATATGAGAAACACGTTGGATAGCCAGACTAATGATCTGAGGAACATGATGGCTAGTTTCTTCCAAAGTAGTCAACCCTCTTCTTCGGGTACTCTTCCGAGTAACACCGTTGCTAACCCAAGAGGGGAGATGAAAGCAATCACTACTCGAAGTGGTAAAGGTACCAAGGAACCCGAGCTTCCTATACCTCCACCGGTGGTTGTGACTAAGGAAAACGAGTCGCCTGCTCCTATTCCTCACCCTTCTCCTTCCCCAATTTCTCCACCTCTTCTTTCTACCCCTCCTCCACCCGTGGTTGTGAGTGATCCTATACTCCCAAAGCCTTCATCTTCTTCCAATATACCTTATCCTTCAAGGTTGAGGAAAGAGAAGCAAAAGAGCAAGGATGATATTCAGGTTTCTAACTTTCTTAAAATGTTTAAACAACTGAATTTTAATATCTCCTTCGCTGAGGCTCTCGCTCACATGCCCAAATACGCCAAAATGTTTAAAGACCTTCTGAGCGACAAGGAAAAGCTCCTCGACATTGCCAACACCCAACTTAATGAGAACTGCTCTGCAGTGCTCTTAAGGAAATTGCCAATCAAACTTGGTGATCCGGGTCGTTTTCTTATCCCTTGCAATTTCCCGGGAGTAGAGAATTGCATGGCCCTAGCCGATCTAGGTGCCAGTATTAATCTCATGCCTCTAAGTGTTTGGAAGCAATTATCTCTCCCAGAGCTAGTCCCCACCAAAATGACTTTGGAATTGGCCAACCGTACGGTTGCTTATCCAGTGGGGATAGCCGAAGATGTCATCGTAGGAGTCGACAAATTCACCTTCCCTGCTGATTTTGTTGTCGTCGACTACGAAATGGACCCCCGTGTGCCACTTATTGTTGGTCGTCCATTCTTGAGGACCGGTCGCACTCTCATTGATGTTGAAGCCGGTGAGCTTATCATGAGAGTGGGTGACGACAAAGTAGTCTTCAACATGGGAAAGTTGTCTAAACAGCCTTATTCATATGAGAGCGTTAATTGTATTGACGTTCTTGATGAGGCTTGTGAAGAACACTTTAATGATGCTTGCAAAAGTATTCCTACCTCTCTTCCCACTGTTGAGACCGTGTCCTCCATTGATTCCTCGTTGTCTCTATTTGGAGATAGTGATCTATTCTGGAACAATCTTGAAGATACCATGGGAGATGTGAATTTACCTACTAATGATTCTCCCACCGAGGGGGATGAAGACATGAGTTTCTTTGACAATCTTCTCACCGAAGACAATCCTTCGCCTCCATCTCCCACGGTTATTGCTATCGATACTCTGACTTTAAAAACGCCTCCCGTCGAAAATCCTCCGGATTTGGAACTAAAGGAGTTGCCGCCACATCTCGAGTACGTGTTCCTTGACGACAACAAGAAGTCACCCGTCATTATTGCAACGGATTTGAAAGATGAAGAAAAGACTCGCCTCGTTGCTGTGTTGAAAGCTCACAAGAAGGCTATTGCGTGGAAAATCTCGGATATTCGTGGAATTGATCCTCACTTCTGCACGCACAAAATTCTCATGGAGGACGACTTCAAGCCCACTATTCAAAGCCAACGAAGGGTGAATCCAAAAATACATGAAGTCATCAAAACAGAGGTTATAAAACTTCTTGATGCGGGTATGATTTACCCTATTTCGGATTCCCCGTGGGTTAGTCCCATCCATTGTGTGCCCAAGAAGGGCGGAATAACCGTTGTTCCCAATGAACACAACGAGTTGATTCCCACTCGTCTCGTTACTGGGTGGAGAGTTTGTATAGACTACCGCAAACTCAATGATGCCACGAGAAAGGATCATTTCCCTCTACCTTTCATGGACCAAATGCTTGAACGATTAGCCGGTAATGAATACTACTGCTTTCTTGATGGTTTCTCGGGTTATTTTCAAATACCCATCGACCCCCAGGTTCAAGAGAAGACTACATTCACTTGTCCCTATGGCACTTTCGCTTACAAAAGAATGCCTTTTGGCTTATGTAATGCGCCCGGGACTTTCCAAAGGTGCATGTTAGCTATCTTCCACGACATGGTTGAACAAACCATGGAAGTCTTCATGGATGATTTCTCGGTCTTCGGGGATTCCTTCTCTGCTTGCCTTGCCAATTTAGAACGTATGCTAAAGCGGTGCGAAGACACTCGCCTTGTTCTAAATTGGGAAAAATGCCATTTTATGGTAAAAGAAGGCGTCGTGCTTGGACATAAGATTTCGAAAGCCGGTCTTGAAGTAGACCGTGCTAAAGTTGATGTTATAGCAAAGTTACCTCCACCTTCCACTGTGAAGGGTGTGAGAAGTTTCTTGGGTCATGCGGGCTTCTACCGTCGATTTATCAAAGACTTTTCTCAAATTGCTCGCCCGATGACCCACCTCTTGGAAAAAGATACTCCTTTTATCTTCTCCAAAGAGTGCCTTGATGCCTTCAACTCGCTTAAGGATAAGCTAACTAAGGCACCCGTCTTGGTTACCCCTAATTGGGAGCTTCCTTTTGAGTTGATGTGCGATGCTAGTGATTTTGCTATTGGAGCGGTTCTTGGACAAAGAGTGAATAAACACTTCCAACCGATCCATTACGCTAGCAAGACAATGACTGGGGCACAATTGCATTATACGACAACCGAAAAAGAGCTTTTAGCTGTTGTCTATGCTTTTGAAAAATTCCGCCCCTATCTTGTCCTTTCCACCACCATTGTGTACACCGATCATTCCGCGTTGAAGTACTTGTTGACAAAGCAAGATTCCAAACCAAGACTTCTTCGCTGGGTTTTGCTGCTCCAGGAATTTAAAATCGACATCCGCGATAAAAAAGGAGCAGAAAACTTAGCCGCGGACCATCTTAGTAGACTTGAGGATCCTTACCAAGGGGATCATCCGACCAAAGAAATCAATGATTCTTTTCCCTTGGAGACCTTAATGTCTATAAACTCGAAGTCGAATGAAACCCCGTGGTTTGCGGACTTTGCAAACTACTTGGCGGGTGGAATTCTCAAGGAAGGGTTGACGTCCCAGCAAAAGAAGAAGTTCTTTACCGACATCAAGACTTACTTTTGGGACGACCCTTACCTATTCAAACAATGTGCTGATCTGATAATTCGCCGATGTGTTGATGGACCGACAGCGTCGGACATCCTTGATGCTTGCCACAAAGGACCCACCGGTGGTCACTTTGGTCCCAACTACACCGCTAAGAAAGTGTTTGATTCGGGATTTTATTGGCCCTCCATATACCGTGACGCTCACGATATGGTTAAGCGATGTGATGTTTGCCAAAAGCAAGGCAAAATCACACATAAAGACGAGATGCCTCAGAATTTCATTCAAGAGTGTGAAATTTTTGATGTTTGGGGTATCGACTTTATGGGGCCATTCCCTTCGTCTAAAGGAAACAAATACATCCTTGTAGCCGTTGACTACGTTTCAAAGTGGGTTGAAGCCAAAGCTTTGCCTACTAATGACGCAAGGGTGGTTTGTAACTTTTTGAAGGCTCTATTCGCTAGATTCGGTGTGCCTCGCGCCATTATTAGTGATCGTGGGACTCATTTCTGCAATGACCAATTTGCTAGAGTCATGGCTAAGTACGGTGTAAATCATCGTCTTTCCACAGCCTACCACCCACAAACTAATGGCCAGGCTGAAATATCAAACCGAGGGCTGAAGCGAATTCTTGAAAGGACCGTGGGAGAGCATCGTGCCGCATGGGCTGATAAACTCGATGATGCTTTGTGGGCTTTCCGTACTGCTTACAAGACCCCGATCGGCTGTACGCCTTATCGTCTTGTGTACGGGAAAGCGTGCCACCTCCCCATTGAGTTGGAGCACAAGGCTTATTGGGCCTTGAAGTGGGCCAATTTTGATATAAACAAAGCCGGTGACCTACGCAAGATCCAACTCAATGAGCTCAATGAACTCCGTAATGAGGCTTATGAAAATTCTTTGATCTATAAGGAAAGGACTAAGCTCATTCACGATTCTAAGATTAAAAACCGAGAGTTCCATGTTGGAGACAAAGTCTTACTTTTTAACTCTCGGTTAAAAATCTTCTCGGGGAAGCTCAAATCTCGTTGGTCCGGCCCATTCACCATTGCCCAAATATTTCCATATGGTACTCTCGAGCTCGCTCAACCTGATGGACCAAATTTTAAGGTGAATGGCCAACGAGTGAAGTTGTACTTTGGTGAGGACACCTCTAAGGAGGTGAGTCCATCCCTCACCACGTTCCCCATGAACTAATTTTGGGTCGAGTCAGGCTCGTGACTCGGTTATCAAAAACAAGCGCTCCTCGGGAGGCAGCCCGAGTATCTATCCTTGTATGTTTTAATCCCCTAAGTGTAGGGGGGGACTTCTATATGTATTTGCCTTTGTGTGGTGATGTGATTACAGGGATAAGTGCACTCTTGGAATCTTTGAAGAACCGTGCTCCCGTGTTTATCCGAAATCCGGTTCTATCTCTCAACTATCGTGATTCAATTTTCTTCATACTCATATTTGAAATTGATCACGTTAGTCGTCTCTTCCTTAGCTTGAGTTAACCAACGTGCACAATGTCATAAGTGTAGGGGAAACTTTTCCCACATGCTTAAACATTGAGGACAATGTTTATCTTAAGTGTAGGGGGGACTTCTATCGAAGTTTTAAGTGGACTTTTCCATGAAAATGCCTTCAATTAACCAGAAAATCCTATTTTTCAACATTTTTCAAATTTTTTATTAACTTTGGCCATTTAGTCGTAATTTTTAAATTTTTATCGTTGCTTTCATATGTATATATTCCGCAATAAAGTCAAAAAATTTAATAAAGTGGTGTAGCTAGTTTAGAAGTCTTTGACATATTAGGCCCGTTGCGTTTATTTCGACTTAACCCGAATAGACTTATCCAAGTTTATTCTAGCTAGTATCCTTAACCATATAGACCTTAATTGGTTTATTAGGCTAAGTGTCCACGAGTCTCATTACTTGAGATTTTAAACTGTGGAGGACGAGAAATGATAGAGTCAATTATAAGTCGGTATTCTTGTGCAAGCCCACTTGGTGTAATTATTTGCCTATTCTCCCATCACTTGCTAATAATTTATCTGCAATAAGTAAGGTCGTACGATTTGAAAAGTTACTTAGCTTCTAGCCCAAGATCGTTTAAAAGTTGCTCGGTAATGATAAGAGTTCATAGCCAAGGCATAACTTATGAAGCGGGGCGCGAAGATTGGCGAGTCCGAAAAGGCCCTAACAAGGCATGAGGATTCAATTTTATTGCTGAAGATCCAAAGTGATGTGAAAAGCATTATTCCTAAAGTCAATATGAAGGATCAAGACTCACGACGAAAAGCAATCAACTCCCATAAAGATCATGGAGAAGTCTATCCGAAAAGACCCTAACAAGGTATGAGGATAAATAGATCCAAGTCCGAAAAGGAGGCGGATCGTTGTATCTCAAAATCCCAATTAGAGATTGAAGAAATAATCATGAAGTCGTGGTCAACAAAGCTGGAGAACCCCTCAAAAGTCTCCAAGTGAAGAAAATCTATTATGATGAGAAGACCATTATCTCAAGAACGTCTCTCGAAGATATGAAGTATGAAGTACATGCCAAATATCGGCCCGAGAAAGGTCTCAAATCGTGAACCAAGTTATGCCAAGATATGAACTTTTTGATATCCCGAGAAGCAGTTTTAAGAGATTTTGTCCTTTAGCTAACTATTGATCAAATCGTCCTACTTTGCTTTCAGCCCTAATAAACTATCGAAATAAGTCCAAAAATGCATCTTCATGATCATTCTAAGACAAAAATAAAATATAAGAGATACACCTAGGAATAAGGGAGTTTGAGCATTTAATTAAGCCATGTGTGTAAGTGTTTGAATTGCTAATTTATAATAACAATGATCTCGTTTTTAAGCTTAGTTTGGGGAACATGAAACTTGAGGGTGATAAATCTTCGCAGCACCAAAGCCCTAATGTAAGTCATCGATTTCTCTACAAGTTATTTCCATGTAGCTATTTTCAAGTGAAAATGGTTTTCTATCCCTTTGTTACCTTTGAAGTTTCATTTCTTTAAATTTTTGTTTAGTAGAATTTAAATAAGGCCAAGGTTGATTAATTATGAGAAAAGTGTAAGCTTGCTTTATCACTAAGCATTGCATGAGGGCATGGCAATGGTTAAGTGTAGGGGATTTGATAGGTGTGTAAACACCCATCCTTTTACCACTTAATTCGGGCTAAAACGAGACCAAAACACGTATTTAATATCATTTGTTTGGAATTATGCGTGGTTTTTGTGTTTATTATGTTTTCAGAGCCAACCGGATGAATATTGAAGAAAACATGGGATTGCACGGGTTTTACTGAAGAAAAAGACTCAAGATAAAGTCTATTGTCCAAGAGATGCAAAAGATTTGAAGTCACTGGGCCTATTCGAAGATTTATCGAAGAAAAGGACCAAAGATGGAAGATTTATATAAGTCGAAGAAACTCAAGTCTATTAAATGAAGAAATTAAAAGACGAGTTGAATTTAATCGACGACAAATCCCGAATCAGAATTAAAAACGGAAACTTTTCTGAAAAGACGAAAAGACACGAAGAACGGGAGAAAGCCCACTCACCAACCAAAGGACAAGACTATAAATAGCCTTCCCCTCACACATTTTAGCAAGTTTTTCTTTCTTCCTCCCCACTCCTTCTCCTGGTTCGTATAACACCACCACCACTAGGGTGAGTGGTGATTTTTATCTTTAGTTCTTTAATCTTGTAATTTTAACCTTTGTTTCATCTTGTCAAAACATCAATCATTCAATACCAAGTTCTTGTTTAATCTTTCCAATTAATCTTGTTCATCTTCATCTTTATCTTCAAGTTCTTAAGTTTTATTTTTCTTGATTTGATTTTCAAAAGTTGTTTGGATTTGTGTTTTTATTAGTGGGATTTGTTGCTTATGGTGTCTAAATGATTTGTGTTTAATTTGGTAAATCCTTTTTAAGTATTTGATTTGATTTTGATAAAAAGTTGTATCCCGTGTTCTTCGTATACTGTTACTGTAACTGGGTTTCCAGATCTTCCGAATCAAGCAAAAAGTTCCGAATGAGTCCTTCATTCGGAAACTTCCGAACCAAGCATTAAAGTTCCGCATCAAGTCACTTTCATTCGGAAGTTTCAAACTTCCGAATCAAGGAGAAGTTCCGAATCAATCTGAAGGTTCCGAATCAGCAACTTCCGATCCAGCAAGTTCCGAATGAACATTCATTCGGAAAGTTCCGAATCAGCCATTGAGTTCCGGATGAGTATGTTCCGAATGAGCAAGTTCCGGATGAGTGAATAGTATCTTCCGGATCAGTTAGTTCCGAATCAAGGTTTAAAGTTCCGGATCAGTTATTTTTTAGTATAGTTACTGTTTTACTGTTGTTTCTTCACTCATATTTCACAATTTACTTGTTAACTTTAATTTTAATTTGATTTTAATTTGAACTTTAAATTTTCAACTTTAAATTTTCAACCAAGTTTTTGTTAATCTTAATTAAAGTAATTGCCTTTGATTTAAATTTTCATTTCCACTTCTTATTAGAATAGAAAACCAAACCCCTTTATTTAGTAACCAAGAACAATCATTCCACTTAAGACCTAGATCAATTCGAGAGGATATCGAGACTAAAATTGAACCTAGCAAAACGCAAATATCAATATACTCTAACTATAACTATGACATATCTTATACAAAGATATATTCACCCTAATCATCATAGCAGTACTTACTTTATAAGTAGCAGTACTTACTATGTACCGCGTTAACACTAACGGTACTTACATAACACTAACAGTACTTGGAATATACTAACGGTACTTGACACTTAACAAATAATTCCCAACAAGTTTTGTATAGAACAAACTTGTCTATAGCTTCATCTTTACTTTTCAACAAGAAAACATAGCATTACTTTGTGCAATCGTCAATAAACGTGATGAAGTACTTATTGCCACATTTTGTGGGTAGTGATTTTAAATCACATATGTCTGTGTGTATCATATCAAGTGGTCGGTTTTTCGTTCAACCTATTTGAAAGATGATCTTGTAAGTTTGGCTTCGACACAAGTTTCACATTTATAATTTGAATCAATATGAAAATTTGGTATGCCATTAAGTTTAATCAAACGACGCATTAAATTAAAATTAACATGTCCAAGACGACCATGCCACATATTAGAAGACTCAATCAAGTAAGCAGAAGAATTCATTTTATTGATATTATTCTTAACAACTATTACATTGAGCTTAAACATACCATTCTGGGCATACCCCTTACCAACATACATTTGATTCTTAGAAAGAACAACTTTATCATACTAAAAAACAAGATGAAAACCAAACTTATTCAAAAGCTAACCGGACACAAGATTCTTGCGAATCTCTGGAACATACAAGACTTTAGTCAACTTGATCTCTTTCTCAGATGTCATTTGCTAAATAGCATCTCCTTCGCCCTTGATATCAGCATTCGCAGAGTTGCCCATGTACAGCTTCTCTCCATTGTCAACCGTTCTGAAAGAGTGAAACATACTCTTATCAGCACACACATAAAGGGTTGCCCCAGTTTCAACCCACTGATCACTGTTATTAGAACCTACCAGGTTAACTTCAAAGATTATGGCAACGAAATCAAACACCATATCAATCATGTCCACATTATCATTCACCATATTATCCTCGCGTGGAGTCACCCGCTTTGGCGCTTTGCAATTAGCAACACGATGACCTGGCTTGTCACAGTTGAAGCAATTTCCTTAGAACTTCTGCTTCGCAATTCCAGCTTTAGGAGAAAGGTACTCAGACTTCCCTTTGCTCTTCTTGTCGAAGCCAAACTTACAAGGTCATCTTTCAAATCGGTTGAACGAAAAACCAAACAACTTGACATGATACACACAGACATATGTAATTTGAAATCACTACCCACAAAAGGTGGAAATAAGTACTTCATCACATTTATTGGCAGAGCTCATAGCACAATGTATAATGGAAAATCTAGACATATATGTCGTCGACATAACTCGGTATGACAACTACTCTCAACAGGAGTTATCTCAATTGACTATGTGAAGTCAAAGTATAACATCGCGGATCCGCTTACGAAAGGCTTAAGCAGAGAGTTAGGTAGTAAGTCATCTAAAGGAATGAGACTAAAGCCCATAAAGGAATGAGTTTCTATGAAGGAAAACCTAACCCAGTTGACTAGAGATCCCAAGATCTGGGTTCACTTGAACAACCTAATCATAGAAATGTAGGGAGTCACATCTATGTGGGGGAGTTACTCAATATAGTAACTTTCCTAGTCTATTCTTAGAACAGTGTGACTTGTTGAGAGGTTAAACATATGTCTTAATGATTCAGGATGAAATCATAAAGCAAAATGATTCAAGATATAATCATAAAACATATACTTTTAATGATTCAAGATGAAATCACCTATGTGAGATAGAAGTGGGGTCGTTTTGAAGGAAATTGTGGGTCTAAGAGCTCTTGCAGAACCAGGCTAGTGTTCATGACCATAACAAGCACGACTATGAGGACTTGACAAGGTCAGAAAGAGTCTTGTGTGAGTGTGTATTGTCTTATACGTAAACAGAGGCTGAGTTCAAAGACATCACGTCTACTCAGATTTAGGAGACTAAGTGCATCTCACAAGGGAAGGTTCAAAGGGCCATACCTACCTATCCTATGCAAGACTTAAACGTAGAAATTTCTCCGAAACTTTTGGTGTTTTTGACCGATCTCCATTCATGTGGGGGATTGTTGGAAAAAATGTTTGCAAAATAGGGTTTTTGCAATACTTTAGACATAATTTTATATTTGTATATGTTATATATATTCGTAGTACGTATTAGCTTTGCGTTCTCCATGAAGAGAGCTTCGCAACGAGCTAAAGTATGACCAATATGGAGTTAATATGAATGAGATACCGTGTCTCAAAGTGAGGCATGTGAAACACAATATGTGGAATATAGATTTGTCCCACATAGCTCAAAACATGAAGTGAAAACATGTTTATAAAGAAGTCTTGCTTTTTACCTTTAACATTCATTTGTAGGTTTTTACTCCCACGCCTACGCGCGCGCAGGGGAGGGGGTGTAGAAAATGGGATTTCTAGGCCAAAATGGGTTCAAAGCTACTGAACACGTGCATTGCCGTGCGACCTGCGGACACGAATGCAACTCCGAATTCGCTTGGGTGCGGGCAGATTCGGTATCTTTTTTGCTACTCATTCGAATTTTTCCTTCCAGATTTTTGTAATCTATTTTAGGAATAGATACAAACTTATTTATTAAGTTTACAGAAATAAGTTTTGTGTATTAAAAGATTTGCGAATCTGTTTTAGAAATAACAGATTTTCATGCATGTTTAATTTAGGAGAGAATAAGTTCAGAATATAACAGATATCTATATCAGTTTAATTCTGGAACAAATATTCTGTCTTGGTGACCAAGACATATAGTGCCTATAAATTAAACTCGAATTTCATTCATTGAGATCATCAAAAACGCAACTTTTCTGCATCAAAGTTCGAGCATTCTTTTTCACTCAGAACCACACATTGTTTTCATGATCTTTCATGCAAGTAAGTCAAGTCCGGCTGTACAACAGCTTTGGACGTTGTACCCTGGGAAATAGACGGCAAATCTGTTTTAAGGGAAGCGTGTTAAACACGTGCCTCGTCTTAGTTTTTACTGTTTCATCACTGTTATTTATTTTTTGTCTCTTATTTTCTGTTAACCTTATTATTGTAATTCAATTTATTGATTAAAAGTATACACAGTTTCCTATAGTAGTATCATATATGGCAACATTTAAGAGTTACATGGATTATCATACATGATATTTCACTATCATATATGATTTTAATAAAAAGTTAAAAAAAACTATGCTTCAAATGATAAAAACATCAACAAAATAAGCATATTATCCAAAAGTTACATTCGTGGATGTTTCGTCATTTTCTTATTCAACAAAAGCTCAATGATATAGTAGCATTACAAAGTTAAATCATTACAACATCATACACATATTACTAAAATACAAACAAGTCAAATGACTAAAACAATGGATCTTGATTCCATGCATCAACAGTTTGATTGCAAACTTGACACTTGTCTTTTGTCATCTCATGCACATGTCGTTGTTTGTTCTTTCATCCGAGAATTTCATGTTCCACTTCATGACATTGTGTTTTTGTAGCTCACTTTTGCCTCACGACTCTTTTTTTTCACTTGTCTGGCCTTGAGATGATTAAGTTCTTTAAGATTCTTTGAAAACAACTTTTTGCACCCAAATAAAAAGACTTGATTTTAGTTTCAAACAGATTATCATATACGATATATTACAGAAGTTGAATTTCAACCAGATTATCAAATATGATATATTCTATAAGCTAAATTTCAACCATATTATCAAATTTGATAATATACACACAACTAGCTTTTAAAACCCATCAAAAGCTCACAGACTTACTTGTATTTGTTTTCAAACACATTATCATATTATCATATATTATACATCGGTTATCATATATGATACATTCGTATATCATATATGATACCTTTATATATCATATATGATACATTTACCATATATGATTTATAGAAGTATCATATTTGATACACCTGTTTAATGTAGCATATAGTTTCATTACAACTATCCTAATAAGCTTATTCACATACCACAAATTATGTTTATCCTACAGCTTCAACAAACTCAATTTATAAGCGTATTCACATAACTATATTCTAATTTATATGCTTATTCATATAATTCTCCAAGCAAGCTTATTCACATACCACAAATTATGTTTATACTACAACTTCAACAAACTCAATCAATAAGCTTATTCACATACCTATAGTCTAATTCATATACTTATTCATATAACTCTCCTAACAAGCTTATTCAATTAAGCTTAATTATAACACACCAAATAAGCTAACACATCCATAATCACATCAAAATAAGCTAAAAAGGAATAAATTGATAAGCTAAAAAAATCTATCATCTTATTTATATCAAATCTAAACTCGTATATAAATTCACACCAAATAAGTTTAAAAAGATAAGCTTATTTGCATCGAATATGCTAAAATAAAATTATATATCATGATGATATTACCTTATGTTAACGAATCTTTTGAAGGAGATGACTAAATTACGAAGGATATGATCAGATAATAGATCGGGATGGATTGAATATGTGATTTTTAGATCGGAATGATGGATTGAAGTTGTGTTGTGTGTGTGTGTTTTACAGAGAAGAAAAAATGAAGAAAAGACGGAGTGGGAAGGATTTAGGAGGCGGGGGTAGGTGGAATGTGAAAAGACCGAAATACCCCTCTGACTTTTTATTTAATAAAAGTGGGATTGATCTGAGCCATTTATGTATATTGGATAGATGGTGGGGATTGGTCCATTATATCTAAATGATACAAGGTATCCAAAATAACCTTTCTTTTATTTTAAATATAAAGTTTAGAGGGTATAAAATACAAAGAGTATTCTGTTTATTTTATAAAGTTACAAAAAAATATAGAAAATTATAAGTTTACATTCAAAATCATCTAATTTATTAAAAAAGTAACCACTAAAGTTTTATCAATCTCTTCCTCTTTTTTTAAGTTTTCATTTTCACAAATTTGACACATATATCTTTGTGTGTTTTTATCAAATTCCTTCACCAAAATTTTTAATTTTGACTAAATTGAATTAAATTTGAACTTTTTTCCACCAATCACATCACTCAATTTAATTTGCTTATGTGTTAAAATTCATTTGATTGGTTTAATTGTTTTTTTAACCTTCACTTTTCACTAATATTCTAAAAAAGTCAAAATCTTTTATTATATAAACAAAAATACGAAAGGCAAAGTTCAAGTGAGACAAAAGAAGGAAAAAAAAAAAAGTAAAAGTTACTAAGAAAAACGTTAACAGGTGTTAATGACATTAAAAGAATGGAAAATTTCATATATACCCAAAATAAACATGATAATTTTATATGTACCTAAATGATAAGTTTTTAATGCATATGTACAATGCCTTTTAAGCATGAATTAGAGAAATATGAAATTATGCTTTTTATTTTGGGTATATATGAAATTGCCCTTAAAAAAAAGCAAACACACTTTTTTGCCTAAACCTAATCTGAGTCCGATTAAAAGAGGCTGTTAAAACTCATCTATTGAAAAACAAACACCACCTAAGTAAGGAGAAAAGTTCTATAAGGAACATGCATCAAAAAAAGAACAAATGAAGCAATCTCCACCATCCAATATTAATCTTTTTAAATTTAATTAAAAAACACATTTTCATCCTATTTCTTAAAAATTAAATATCTCTCAAACCGTTAATCGTTATGAAAAAATAATTATACCGTCACGACGGGAATTAAATTATCTTTCCATAGATATGCACTTCTATATACTTTCGGCGAACTTTTTTTAAAAAATTTCGTAAAAAAATCACATGTAATTCTCGAAAAATTACATGTAATTCTCGAAAACTTATGTTTGATTAATTATTTTAAAAATCACATTTGAATTTGTAACGTCACATGCGATTTGTGAAATCACGTGTATTTTTTTGACGAGAATTTCAATATTGTAAAATCGTTAAAAGTATATGAAAATAACCGTCTATTAAATGACAAAAATATTTTCGTTATTATTTTAAAACCACACGTGATTTATGTGAATTACATTAAAATGTTTGAATCACATGTAATTTTGTTAATATATTAAAATGTTTGTTGCCATTAATATAAAATATATTCATTTTACCGGGGTGGAGTCCCCTTTACCCAAAAAAAATATATGTAAAACAAATTGGCTTCTGAATTACATGTGATTCGGTGATAATTACATGTGATTTTGCTTGCATTACATATGATTCAAGCATACCGAAACCGTAACTTTTTCTAACAAACCCACATTAGATGAATCACATGTGATTTTTTTAATCACGTATTATGTTTTCATTTATGTAAAATATATAAAACAAATTGGCTTCTAAATTACATGTGATTTTGTTTGAATCACATGTAATTCTGCTTGAATTGCATGTGATTCGGTGATAATTACATATGATTTTTCTTGCATTACATGTGATTCAAGCATTCCGAAACCTTAACTTTTTCTAACAAACTCACTTTAGATGAATCACATGTGATTCTTTTAATCACATGTAATCTTGTTAATATATTAAATTGTCTGCTTGAATTACATGTAATTCGATGATAATTACATGTGATTTTGCTTGCATTGGATCACATGTAATTCGATGATAATTACATGTGAATTTGCTTGCATTACATGTGATTCAAACATTTCAAAACTTTAACTTCTTCTAACAAACCCACTTAGATGAATCACATGTGCTTTTGTTTGAATCACATGTAATTTACCACGAATTACATGTAATGCAAGCAAATTCACATGTAATTATCATACATGGATCATAAGATAGCATACATGAATCACAAGACCATTTTAGATAGCATACATGGATCACAAGACCACTTCGGAAGGATGGATGATGTGAGGAATGGAGAGAAAATGTTATTTACCACGAACCACATGTGATTTACCACGAATTACATGTGATTTATCACGAATCGCATGTGATTTACTTGGTTTCTAGATTATTGGTATTAAAGTTGAAAATAAAAATCTATGAAAACATGTAACTTAAAAAAAAGACTAACGCGTCAAATGGGACGAAAGTTAGATGTAAAGTTATGTGAGTCTACATGAATCACATGTGATTTAAAGCAAAATTATATGTAATTATTTATAAAATCACATGTGATTTAAAGCAAAATTACATGTAATTTTGTATAAAATCACATGTAATTTGAGCAAAATTACATGTAATTATTTATAAAATCACATGTGATTTGAGCAAAATTACATGTAATTCACACAAAATTACATGTAATTTTCATTCAACACTAACTAACCACTTTATTACAAAAATCACATGTAATTCACACATAATTACATGTGATTTGCATTTAACACTAATAAACTATTTTATTACAAAAATTACATGTAATTCACACATAATTATATGTAATTCACACAAAAGTTAACGATTTACAGTGTTAAAAATTCTCGCCAAAAAAATTACACGTAATTTTCGAAAATTACATGTAATTTTTCGAGAATCACATGTAATTTTTTATGCGTAAATTTTATAAAAAAAAGTTTGCCGAAAGTGTATAAGTGCCTATCTATAGAAAGATAACTTAATTCCCGTCGCGATGGTATAATTAGTTTTTCGTAACGATTAACGGTTTGAGAGATATTTAATTTTTAAGAAATAGGATGAAAATGGGTTTTTAAATTAAATTAAAAAAGATTAAATCTAGACCATTAGATTGAACTTGAATGGATGGTTGAGATTGTTTCCTTCCTTCTTTTTTTTATGCATATTTTATAAGGATCTCACCTCCCTAAGTAAGTATGTCCTACGAACAGCATCAGTTTGAGTCAAAAACATTCCCTCAACGTGCCGGTACTATCCATAAGGGTGGTTACATCGTCATTAAAAACCGTGCATGCAAGGTCTGATCATCTCTTTTATTATTACTGTATTATTTATTATGGTTATATCAACATGGTATTGTCTGGTTTATTTTTGTTTTGATTTGAAATTTAGGGTTTTTATGTTTGGTGATAGATTATAAATTTAGGGTTACAAGTTAATTGCATGTACTGACTACTGAATGATCACTTGCACAGTTGCACTGACATAGATCTGTTGCATTAAATTTTTAAAAAGCTTATTTTTGAACTTACATGGTGACTCGTAAGTTTTAAATTAGCTTAAAGCATGTATGCTCATAAGCCTGATCATAAGCTAGGCTGTGGTTGTTCAAAGATGGATGGATTGGTTGTTTGTACTGTCCCTAGATATGATAACAATGAGTTTGAATCCACGGGATTAAACTTTATGGTTCGATGTGAATTCAGAATTGTGATTCATGACTTTGGATGTTTATCATATTACTATATATGAGTTTTTGCTTAATTACTAATTATATCTAGAGAAGAGAGTGTTTGGACGATACTCCTTTTTTAGAGTAAACAGTTACTTTTAACAGAATTATACTCTTGTTTGTCTAAGATGTCTCAGGTGGTATTAAGATTAGCTTATTTTAAACAGATTGAGCTGTAACATATATGATTCTTATTCGTAGGTCAGCCAGTACAGGTTTCAGTAACCTTACTTTTTGGGTGTTGGACGTTAATTGCATAAGTCATGTTTTACATTTGTAATAACACAAAGCCAAAGGGCTGTTTGTGTTAGTTTGTTAGTTAATAACCGAATAGCGGTTATAGTTGGTTATTATAGTTAGTTAATTCGGTTGTACCCTTTCGTGAAGGGACATGATGGTTCGCTGTGAAGCCTATATAAACACAGCATATGTAAACGTTTAAGGAGGTGTGTCTCATACAAACAATGTAACCACTTTATTTTGTTTAATATTAATGAATCATTCTTGTTAAATCTTGTTGAAATCGATACACGAGTATACCTGTGAAACATTGGTATCGGAGACGAAGGATCAAAACCTGGAAAACCAATCAACAGCAAAAGGTTTGCAAGATTACAAGAAGTTAGATTCACGTTTGATCAGAAAGATCAAAAGACACCAAGGAATACGTTGGGAACGGAAGAGTCTCGGTGGAAGACATGTTGTTTCAAACAGAAAACAACACCTGAACAATTGCCAACTTACATGGACAAGCGGTGAAGGGATGTTACAGGGAGTACATAGGCGTGGAGAATACTATGAGGGAGCACAGAGATCGGAGCATGAAAGGCCAGGAGAAGTGGCGGAGAATAGGAGTGGAACTGCAGGAATAGAAAGACCACAGGCTTTTTGCAGGCGATAAGTGTTGAAATAGTGGGTACGCCGGAAGATGGAACTCAAGGAAGACTGCACGAGGATGATGTCAAGATGGAAGGCAATAAGGACGAAAAGAATACCGAGTTATAGGATTTTGTGGAAGAGGACTTGGAATTCGAGATAAAAGAAAACAACAACGTGAAACGTTTGGATTGTTTGGAACAAAACCGAGAACAATAAGGGAGTTCTAGGGCACGGTTTGTGGAATAGGAATTCAAGTCGGGACAAAAGGAAGAAGACGCCAACGTGAGAACGAAGAGACGAGTATGAAGACTCGGAGAACAAGACTTAAACAATTAGGGGGGAATGTTGTACGTTAATTGCATAAGTCTTGTTTTACATTTGTAATAACACAAAGCCAAAGGGCTGTTTGTATTAGTTTGTTAGTTAATAACCGAATAGCGGTTTTAGTTGGTTATTATAGTTAGTTAATTCGGTTGTACCCTTTCATGAAGGGACATGATGGTTCACTGTGAAGCCTATATAAACACAGCATATGTAAACGTTTAAGGAGGTGTGTCTCATACAAACAATGTAACCACTTTATGTTGTTTAATATTAATGAATCATTCTTGCTAAATCTTGTTGAAATCGATCCTGTGATACACGAGTATACCTGTGAAACATTGGGCTTATAGTGTTTAGAACTAAGTTAATATCCTAACACCCCCTTAGTTTAGTTAATTTGCTAAGTTGACACTTAGTCTTGGATGTTCAATTTTATGACTTTCATGTATAAGTAAGTCTGCTACTAGCATGCACTGCATTTTTCTATACAGTAGAATAATTTGTTGAGATTGACTTACGCTAATGATGCTGGCGGTATTATTAAATTGGAACAGGTTGTAGAAGTTTCTACCTCCCAGACTGGCGAGGACGGTCATACTGAGTGTCACTTTGTTGCAATTGACATCTTCAATGGGAAAAAGCTTGAAGATGTCGTGCCCTCGTCCCATACTTGTGATGTAAGAAAATTTTGTGTTTGTCTGTATTTGTCCTTATTTCTTCATGAAGAATCCTTATAGAGCTTAACTTTAATTTTTTGATATTTGTTTTTCAGGTTCCTCATATCATCCGTACTGATTACCAGCTAATCGATATTTCTGAGGATGGATTTGTACGTTTCATTCTATTGATCATTCTGTAGCGTGTTAGTTAAGTTTTTATTCCACTCTATCACTCTAATTAGAAACAAATTTTCTCAGCTGACTTTGTTGACTGAAAATGGCAACACTGAGGATGACATGAAGCTCCCAACTGATGATGAGGCTTTCCTTGCCCAGGTATGTCATGACTTAAAACTTAATTCTGGGTCATTATGTGCTCGTTATTTGCTTAATCACACAATCTTCATGTCGACTTTAATAACAATTTTGTTTTTTGGTTTCCTAATAAATATGATGAAACCACTTCTAAATCAAGTTTTTTCATGCCTAGAGTTTGAAATACCATAACCCGGTCTTTAAAGAAAGCAATTATGAGTAGAAGTAAACTTAACTTTCTAAGCTTGTTCCTCTTTATTAGGTGGTTTAAAGTACTTACTCTGTGTATTGCATTCATATAATCTAAGCAAAAGGAAGGCTATTATGTAAACACAAAGAGAAGTACTATTTTGTTTTTACAATTGCATTTATTTTTTTGGAGAAATAGATGATTGGACTTTATCTTTTCAAAACGAAGCACTGCAGTTTTCATGGCACGTATAAATTAACAAACAAATATTTTTGTTGTTGTCATTTGGCCTGAAATAACAAGTTATATTATTTCAATTTACGGCGTATAATAAGTACCATAGGCAGCATGAGAAGATCATTAACAAGCTTGAAAATTTTTTGATAGTTGTGGTGTGTCGTGTTTAAAAGAGAATATGCAGGCTAACAGAGAAAATTGGCAGCACTTGTTGACATTAAGTTATCTTGGGTTATCTTGGTATGGGCCAAAACAAGCTAACCTGATAGATTTTTGGTCGAGTTTCTTTTACAAATTTTATGTGCTACGATTACATCTTTATTATGTTCATAATCATTATATTCTATATTTACTACTAATGACTTGGTTATCCCAACTGTGTGGGAAGTAGATCAAGGGTGGGTTTGCAGAGGGAAAGGATCTCGTTGTTAGTGTGATGTCTGCAATGGGGGATGAGGCGATCTGTGCTCTTAAGAACATTCTCCCACGATAGTATCATTCATCTTTATCAATTGATAAACTCGTGCAAAATCAGCAGATGATTTTCTATTGGAATATCGTATCTATCATCTGGATTTCTTACTATTGTTGATTATTCTATGTTTGGTCACATTAACATAGAATATTGTCACTTGTTTTCCATGCATGCTAAATTTTATTTCTTTTGCCGTGGTTTTGGATACTACCGCTGTCACATAATTATTGTCCACTTTTGACCTCTAGCCATATATGAGCCAATCAGCCACCATTAGATAGGCCGGATGCTTGCAATCATCCAAGTGCTTTTCAATTTGTCCACACGAGCTCTTTTCCATACACTTAATTATTTCGTTCTTGCCAAACGAAATACGAAATAGCAGCCACTAAGAGACGACATACAATGGTCACTACATTAATTTGTTTAGAGACCGGAAGTAACCAAGCCATAATATCACTCCATTTAGATGAAGCAAACTGGATATCTGCCTCCTTTAGAACATATGTGACGAGTATGAACACTCAAAGAAGGATGGTCGTGGGAATCGGGTTGAGCGCAGACCACGAAGCAGGTTTAAATCCATATGATATCGGTACCGACATCCGCCATCACCTCATTCTATCTTGCGTTTTAAGACGCTTTCTCAAAACGAGCCATAAATGAATAGCATGTTTAGGAATGTTATATCGAGAACAAACCAAGTGAATCCAATCAACCTCGCCATGTTCTCGAACACTATTCCATGCATGTCAGAACCGAAAATCAACCAACTCATCATATTAAGTAGGGAAATTAACTTGATATGAACCATGTACTCTTTTCGCCACGGTTTGTTGGGGGATATCGACAACAAACTCGAAGTTCGATCGTAGAACGTTTGATCGCGAGTTGTATCGAACACAAATAGCAAACACAAGAGACTACAAAGACATACAAAGACATCTGTTGTCGCATTTATAACAATCCAAACACACAATTCCAAGGTGATAGAAAATCTTGCATAAGACATAAGAACATCCTACCATAATAATGATAACTTTACATACCTTAATTAAACTAGTCGCATAATTACTTATCCGTAACACCTTTACATACCTTACTTATACTCACGTGAGGTCTTAAAAAAGTAAAAGGAAACTATTGGGCCGACTAAAATTGGGCGGTTCCAAGCTCCATAAAAGGAGACTTTAGTTTGGTTCATTAGTTGCGATGCGAAAGGAAAGAATGGTTTCTGAGGAGATCGAGTGGCCAGCGAATAAAGTTAGGGATACTTTTATAAAAATTTTCCAAGAGAGAAATCTTGTTTACTGGAAATCTAGCCCGGTCGTTCCGGTTAACGATCCTACGCTTTTGTTCGCTAATGCCGGCATGAATCAGTATAAGCCCATCTTCATGGGTACTGCTGATCCAAGTACTTCTTGTTGGGATATGCGATCGTTTAGCCATCGGAAATACGTGAGCCTATCGGGGGCACACACTCAATACGGAGAACACACTTTTATTTACGTTTTATTATTTATAATTAAACGTTTAATAAAGACTTCACTTATTATTTAATTAACGGTGGTTAAATTAATTAACGGGATTTAATTAATTTAATACGAGTGCGTTATTTAAATTTTGGAAGGAAATCGATTCTAGAAACCTCTAGGCCAATCGGCCGAATATATTGTATATAGGGGGTTCTAGAAGTTTTTTGGTTATTGGTTTTTGATAAGTAATATTCAAGAATATTTGATTAAGGTAATCCTTTCCTTAATTGGTTTCTTGGGTTGGACCTTAAAGATTTTGAGGAGGTGGAGAATGTGTATAAATACACAAACACCTAGCTCATAATTTTATCCCTCTCCCTTGTTCATTGTTCCGTTCGATCGCAACAAACCACACCAAAAACCAAACGATTTTCCCATTAACCCTAAAATCACATAAAGGTTAAACCTTTATAAGATCAATCCTTTTTTGTGGTTTTCTTATAAAGTCTTAAGCTTTATAACTAAACCCTAAATCACTAGATTTAGGTTTTAGTTCTCCCTTGGTGGTTCGACATGCATAAACCCTAATTAGGGTTTATGTGATTTTGGGTTAATCAATCTTGTAACGTTCTATAAACCGATCCTTGCGTAATCCAAATTAGGTTTTTGGATCTTAGGGTTTCTAGTTACAAGATGTATACACTTGTTGTTTGAGAAGTGAAGTTACTACTAGCATCGTAGTGATGTTCGTTTGACGTGTCGTGTGAGCAAACGATGGAGACGGTAATTTAACCGTTAAAGTTCGAGATCAAGATCAAGACGTATTAATTGATTTATTCAATTAATTAAAGGTTGGTTTTAAATTGTTTTTATTATGTGCTTAATCATGTATGTTATACTAGATCCATTCCGCTGCGTACTCGTAGTTAATGGTTAACTAGTATTTATAAATTCCAACAGTGGCATCACGAGTCAATTCGTATGGCATTCATGGGTTACACATAGAATAAAACACGCTTGCTTCGCTTTAAAATCTCTTTTATTTATGTTTTTATGACGACTACATGCATACTTGTCATAAAGTTTTAATCTTGATCTAGATAATGGTTAAAATTGGGTAGGTTAAATTGAACCGGCTAATAATTACGATTGCTTTTATTATCCGTCAAAGACTTTTGCATCTCACTTTTGTGATACTTTGCACGTCATCAAGTACCTTGCTCGAAAACTTGATGAGGGTCTTTGGTCCTCAATTTGGGGAAGACTCATTCGAGACTTGGATCTTATATGATTTACCGCTTTCATATAGAGTCTGTCTTCTGCTTCTACCCCCTTCTGTCTGTTTTTATGTGCTTATTTGTTTTCCATTATGAATTGCAAAACATAATAATTCGAGATTCTAGGAATCATAAAAACGGATGGTACTTATATCGAAACTAGCTTTAAAACTATGTCATATTAATACACCATATTTTCCTTGCGAATCGGTTATGTGTTATTTGTTAAAATCTTGATTTTTTGAACAAATATTAATATTGACATAAGAACTATGAAACTTGTTTTTATTATAATCGAATTGTTTTGCGAAATCATATTGTCACTCGAGTTGGGCTTACATACCGTAATGATGGCTTATAAACTATCTTCTCAACGACGTGATTTGCAAAATTAATTGATTTATAAAAACAACTTTTTTGTGCTTTACTAATGGTGAACTTGCTATTGCACTACGTGCTCTAGTCAAGCTATCTAGGGTTTGAACGATCTTTAATCTTTTCCCGTGTCATGTACATGTTTCGGCATCTATATGATAATTATCCCAAGCACTTGCGCCCTCGGGCGCATGAAGAGTAGGATATAGGGTTTGATCCTTCTTTAATCTTTTCCCGCGGTAACACGCCTAAATCAAAGTTAACCAAACGTTTTCTTAACTTGTGCTAAAAGATGACTGCATGCATCTTTTACACGTTTTTTGGCATTTGTTTTCTAAAACTTATGTGATACCTATTTGAATTTTAAGTCTATGCCACCCAATTTAATAGCACTTGTAGTCTTTTTTCGTCATCTGGTCAGACCTAGGGCGAATCATGCACCCAAGGCGATTTTTGTCACTGGTCAGACCTTTGCCAATTATTGCATGCTTTTAAATTGGTACGACTTAAGTCGAGTTCCCGGTCAGATTCGGAACCCGAGGCATAAGATGAGATGAAACATACTCATGACTTTATTACGTGTAGAACAAGTTTGCTTGAGATGTTCAATGGTACTCGAAAGAGATGAGATAACGTCCCATCCAAACACTCTACAACAAATAAACTTCATGAATCGTCTCATAAATCTAAGAGTTGCACTTGTAATGCAATTAACGCTCGTCGCTTACCTCTTGCCCTACTTACTATTAGACGGTCGGACCTCTAATATTGAGTGGGAGTGCAAGTAGGATCTTAGTCTTATTAGTAATTAATTGGGTAGTTAATTCTATTAAGAATTTAATTATCGAAAATACTAAATTGAACTTTCTAAAGTTCCGATTAATTGTGTTATTGCAACATAATTCGTAAACTAATGTTGTTTTCTTATAGAAAACAAACATTGTCTCTTTTCCTGGTAAGAAAAGCGAGACTCACTCCTATCTCTTCTCATTAGTTGACAAGAATAAGATAGTACCATAATCGAATCGTTATCGATTGCATTTAAACTCACTTTTATTATTTCATTATCCTAACCCGGTTCTGAAATCATTAAAAGATAACATATTTTGTGTACCTAATGTCTATAGCTACCAAAATAAATGACATCTTGCACTTGTCACGATGTATGAGTTTAAACCGTAAAGAGTAAAGAATTTACTAGCACTTCGCTAGGTATCTTTCTTGGACTCTTGTTATTCCTTAAAGTGCTAAATACCCTTGCGGCTATGTAGACGATAAAGGAGGAATTGCATGCTAAATAGTCAAGTTAATTGAAAGCATGAACGGCTAGTCCCTCATCCACACAAGTAGAATTTCATATACTTTGTTCAAATACCTAAGTAAATGTATACTTGTAGGAATTTTTCAAAGATAAGGAAGTCAATAAATTGCTATTCACTTTTTACTGGTAATGTAACATCTCTTATGTTGACAAATCCAGTGGGAGCGTTGCAGTTTATTACTGAAATAATATCCATGTAATATTGTCAATTTCAGTGGGAGCTACAAGATTTATTTTCTTGGTTAGTCATCCATATTATTTCGAACTTGCTTTGAAATAATTTATCACTTCCAAATATGAATGACCATTGCTTAAAGAAAATTGCATTTTATTTTATATGATAACACGCTGCCTTTCTGATGTCGCCTTCTGAAACGTTATCTATAGAATAATAATCCACAATTCTTTGTCTAAAGTTATGGTTCTAAATCTACTTATAATATCAACGACATTATCATATTGTTTACACAATCAACCACATGTTGTATTGCTTGTCTACATGATATGATGTTGTGCCTTACACAAGTGGGAGAAATTGCAAAGTGTGTGCAAGGAACAACATATTATTAGTTTCATTTGCCCAAAAGGTAAGAAAGCTAATAATTCTACTAGGACTTGAACATACAAGATGTTTGTTGTCCTACTACATTCAATGTCATGATATAGTGGAAAGCTACTTCGGTAATTTACTACATGTTATAGTAAATACAATTATGGTTAAGATATAATAATCATAATTTTGAAGTATAAAATTAACTTGAAATCACTATTGAACTCAAGAGTTTGCGTTCATGATTGCTTTAGTTAGTATAATTATGTTTTTCCTTGATAACACATAATTATAAAGTCCTTGAATTACTCACCGACTTATAACATAAAGTATGTAGTAAAATAGTTATGTCTTCTTGTTAACACATAAACATTAGATCTTTGAATTATTCAAAGACTTATAATGTATACTTGATATGTTATGTTTTCTTGTAAACGCATGAACATATAATTCTTGAACTACTATGTCTTCTTGTAAACACATGGTTTTCGCATTGTTCAAGAAATATACATTATAGCATGCACCTGGATTTAAAATACTGATATTGTAATTTGGTACATGACCCAATTAACAAGTATTTAATCCAAAGAGTATTAAGTTATCTATGGAATTCTGATGAAGTCTCACAATTCCAATACTCGTAGAATACCAAAATGTTATGGTATGTCTAAAGAGTTTAAACAAACTGTATTCATATAGTTTGATTTATGATAACTTTAATTATTCTACCTCCATTATCTATCAAGGTTAGAAAAATTTCTTGTGTCATTGATACACTCAATATAGTTCAAACCTAGAAGGTATTCAAGACAAACCACAAATTGAAAACCCCTAATTTATTAGGGACTTTCGGTTGTTCCACTCAAACCAATCTAATCTTAAAATCTCTTGGGGTTTTTCGATTTCCTACACTTCCGTGCTTGACGATTGTAGTGTTGGTGTTCCTCCTAGCTTGACGTAACACAAACCTTTCCTAAGGTTAACTGGTTAAAAGAGTGATACAAGAATTAGGGTTCATGCTAGAAACCCTAATTAGGGTTCTTGGGAGAAATTCCAAGATGTCTTGATTAAATTCTTTAATTTGTTAATATCTTATGAAGCATACTATTAACAAACTTGAGATAAGAATTTAAAATGTGTTTTGTAGTCTCTATTAAGAACAATTTATTATTGCTTAAATACTTAGTATTTAGAGAATGATCTCTACTTACAAAAGTAAGTGGGAGTTATAACAAATCTTGAAGATATTCAAGAGCAAAATACACAACCTTCAAAATCCACTTGTTGATGTCATATTTTGGTTAAGCATGGAAATGTCAAACCAAAGTAAATGTTACTCTCATTCATAAATCTGCAAAGATACCTCATCACTTGATTGATATTTTAATATCAATGCTGAGGAATATAAGTTAAGAGATCTTTGTAATCTACTAACTGCTAATGAATATTATCATATCTTGAATCTGATAAATGTTTTAGAAATATGAATGATAAGATGCAGTCCTTAAAGGGAAAATCAATCTCCTAAATTTGATTGATGTTTTCTCCTAATTATAAACCTATGAGGTTGGATGGAGTTTCTTTTGAAGAATGACTCACAAGGACAAAATGGTATACATAATTAATGCATGGCTAAGAATAGGAAGCTTTTAATTATACTCAAGCAATTGACTATGATTGAATCATTATTCTATGCACGTATTGATTAAATAAAGATTATTGATTGTCATATATGTTTCTATGTAAATGGAATATGTCAATTAAAACTTTATAGTTTCCCTTTATGATTACCTTTTAGCGAGGATGGTGTATAATCAAAAGGTTTATGAATCTATAAAATCTTTATTGAGTATACAAGATGATTAATTCAAGTATGGATTAAATCATGCATCTAGAAACTAAATCTAGAATTTAATTCAATATGATTTCGATTAAATTTAGACGAGGTTGGAGTACACTTGACATTGAGTGGGAGCACTATGTTTTTCCTTAAAATTCATATGTTGTATAACATATTGAAGACATCATTCCATTTAAGCTAGATGTAATCCTTAAGATTGGAATGAAACTTCATTTAAGAATTTATGGAATAAAACAAATGGCTTTGGAATAAATGTTTATTGTCATAAACATATGCGGTAATTAAGTCCAACACAATGCAATACATCATTCAAAGCGAGTCTTGATTGATATATTTCACTTGACATAATTTATAACATGAATAGAAACCTTATGTTTTTAACTAAGGATTCATTATGTATATATATTATATTGTGTATATGACTTGTTGTCATTTTTGTACAAGAGCAAAGTGAGATGACAAAAACAATTTCTAATTGAGAGTTTTTAGATTGTTGTTAAAACAAATGTTTACGAATTATAAAGCATATGATGTATGTGTACACTGATGCTAGAGGATAATCAATCTAGTAAAGTGAGATGTTATCATTTATGATAAATCTACTAACTAGATGTGCTCACAATGAGCTTTGTTGCATTACACATTAAGGAATAAGAATACTTTACATTTTAAGAAACTGTAAAGATGACTGTCAGCATATCGTTGATGTTAAATACCTTATGCAAGGATTGACGATATCCCCTACTATGAAACTTGCAAATAGTATGAGCATGTAAGAAAAGACACTCATCTTGTTTTCCAAATCTTTCACAATTGAGAAATTTGAAACAAGTATTCGGAAACTTTACTTAGATAACTATTTAGCTTTCTTGTTAAAGAATAGTTGAGAATGTTGGAAACATTTGACGTCAACTTGCTAAATAAGTTTCATGCATATCTATTTTAGTATTTGGATAATTGGGATGGTAAGACAATAATTATTTTCCGATAAATAAAGATACTTGGTATTTGTTATTCATTCATATAATTATTGTTGCCCTATGTTTGTATGTTTAAATCTTTGAATATTTGATTATTCTAAATATGTCCATTGTCGGTTAGCAATATGGGAATATTGTCTACATTAAGACAAATATGAGTGTTGGTTATATTCGTTGAATATATGGACGGTTCCTACCAAACTCATATGTTATTCATAAGGGATGCATATTGGACACCCCGAACTTTCGAATCGTTACTTTTGGATCCTTGTCATGAGTAAGATTGCGAAAATGGTGATTAAGTCATCATCCTTAGACTTGAGATGCAAACAAGTTTGTGCATGTGTGAATATCACTTCTTGATTCTATGTCCAACGCTAGTTCGCCAGACCTAGTTATAAAGACTTTAATTGGAAGTGTTGTGAAGCAGCATCCACAGACACTTGTAGTCAATATAGAATTTGTTCCTCCACTTGATATAGTGCAGTGAAGTACCACTGGGCCCTCTCCATAATTAATCAGATAATTGTGTGGCCGCACCCAAAGTGTAAATCAAGATGATACTTGTTTACGTTTGGTATATCTGAATTAACTTCTATAACGAGAAACTATAATTTAAACTTCATTGAATCAGTTAGGATCCATATCCATAGTTTAAACGGTACTAGTAACAAGATGATTATTAGCAAGTCACATAATCGTATACCATTAATACTTTTGAGATATTCTTCTTGAAACTATACCTCAGTGATTTCCGGTTATAATGAAGTGTTGCTAGATACTTTATTATGGACGTTGTATGTCTAAACTCTCACAAGTGGGAGCTGTTGGGATATGCGATCGTTTAGCCATCGGAAATACGTGAGCCTATCGGGGGCACACACTCAATACGAAGAACACACTTTTATTTACGTTTTATTATTTATAATTAAACGTTTAATAAAGACTTCACTTATTATTTAATTAACGGTGGTTAAATTAATTAACGGGATTTAATTAATTTAATACGAGTGCGTTATTTAAATTTTGGAAGGAAATCGATTCTAGAAACCTCTAGGCCAATCGGCCGAATATATTGTATATAGGGGGTTCTAGAAGTTTTTTGGTTATTGGTTTTTGGTAAGTAATATTTAAGAATATTTGATTAAGGTAATCCTTTCCTTAATTGGTTTCTTGGGTTGGGCCTTAAAGATTTTGAGGAGGTGGAGAATGTGTATAAATACACAAACACCTAGCTCATAATTTTATCCCTCTCCCTTGTTCTTTGTTCCGTTCGATCGCAACAAACCACACCAAAAACCAAACGATTTTCCCATTAACCCTAAAATCACATAAAGGTTAAACCTTTATAAGATCAATCCTTTTTGGTGGTTTTCTTATAAAGTCTTAAGCTTTATAACTAAACCCTAAATCACTAGATTTAGGTTTTAGTTCTCCCTTGGTGGTTCGACATGCATAAACCCTAATTAGGGTTTATGTGATTTTGGGTTAATCAATCTTGTAACGTTCTATAAACCGATCCTTGCGTAATCCAAATTAGGTTTTTGGATCTTAGGGTTTCTAGTTACAAGATGTATACACTTGTTGTTTGAGAAGTGAAGTTACTACTAGCATCGTAGTGATGTTCGTTTGACGTGTCGTGTGAGCAAACGATGGAGACGGTAATTTAACCGTTAAAGTTCGAGATCAAGATCAAGACGTATTAATTGATTTATTCAATTAATTAAAGGTTGGTTTTAAATTGTTTTTATTATGTGCTTAATCATGTATGTTATACTAGATCCATTCCGCTGCGTACTCGTAGTTAATGGTTAACTAGTATTTATAAATTCCAACACTTCTTTGAGCATGTTGACTCGTGCTTGCAACACCCAGAAGTGTATCCGAGCAGGTGGCAAGCATAATGATCTTGATGATGTTGGCAAAGACACTTATCATCACACCTTCTTTGAAATGCTCGGCAACTGGTCGTTTGGTGATTATTTCAAGAACGAAGCTATTGCATGGGCATGGGAGCTTCTCACAACTGTTTATAAGCTGCCTTCTGATCGGATATATGCCACTTATTTTCACGGTGATGGGAAACTGGGCCTTCCCGCTGATAATGAAGCTAGAGATCTATGGCTTCAATACCTCCCACCTGCACGAGTTTTGCCTTTTGGTTGTAAAGACAACTTTTGGAAGATGGGTGATACTGGTCCATGTGGCCCCTGCACCGAAATACACTTTGATAGAATTGGTGGTGGTCGTGATGGTGCGCATTTGGTTAACAGTGATGACCCTACATTGATTGAAATCTGGAATAACGTCTTCATTCAGTTTAACAGGGAAGCTGATGGCTCTTTGAAACCTCTCCCTGCCAAACATGTGGATACTGGAATGGGGTTCGAAAGACTGACATCAATTCTTCAGAACAAGTTGAGCAACTATGATACTGATGTATTTCTACCAATTTTTGATGCTATTCAAGAGGCAACTGGTGCCAGAGCTTATACAGGCAATGTGGGGTCACATGACAAGGACGGCATTGACATGGCATACAGAGTTGTTGCTGATCATATCCGAACTCTTTCATTTGCCATAGCCGATGGCTCGTGTCCAGGCAATGAAGGGCGTGAATATGTTTTACGGCGCATTCTTCGCCGTGCAGTACGTTATAGAAGAGAAGTTTTGAAAGCAAAGCCAGGATTTTTCAACGGATTGGTAAAAGTTGTGGTGGATGTTATGAGCCCTGTCTTTCCTGAGCTAAAGCAACACGAAACGCGCATTAGAGAGATTATAGCTGAAGAGGAAGCAAGTTTCGGGAGGACATTACTTCATGGAATTGAGAAGTTTAACAGGATGGTTCAAGATATTCAGGGAAATATTATTAGTGGACAGGATGCATTTGTATTGTGGGATACTTTTGGGTTTCCGTTGGATCTAACTCAGGTAATGGCTGAAGAAAAACATTTAGTGGTCGATGTTGAGGGTTTTAATCTTGCTATGAGTGAAGCTAGAGAAAGATCAAGAAATGCCCAGTATAAGAAATCTGTTGTTTCGATTGTGATGGATGCAGATGCGACCTCAACACTACATAAGAGAGGGGTGGCTACAACAAATGATAGTTTCAAATTTAATTTGTCTGGCCACTAAAGTGTGATAAAAGCCATTTACACGGGTAGTGAGTACGTGGAACATGTTGAGGCTGGTGTTGATACGGGTATAATTCTTGAGAGCACAAGTTTTTATGCCGAGCAAGGTGGCCAGATATTTGACACTGGACTACTTCAAGGCCCCTCTGGATCATTTGAGGTTTCTAATGTTCAAACTTACGGTGGTTTTGTGATTCATCTTGGTCAAATTACTGGCGAATCTACCAAATTTCATGTTGGCGATGAAGTAATTTTGAAGGTTGATTATGGAAGGCGTCAACGTATTGCTCCCAACCATACCTGTACACACATGTTGAATTTTTCTCTCAGGGAAGTATTGGGGGATCGCATCGACCAAAAAGGATCCATTGTTCTCCCAGAAAAATTGAGATTTGACTTTTCCCATGGGAATCCTGTAATGCCAGATGAACTTCGCAGAATTGAATCCATTGTAAATGAACAAATTAAAGCTGAATTAGAGGTTTCTGCAAAGGAGGCTAGCCTTGCTGATGCAAAACGAATAAATGGGCTGAGAGCTGTTTTTGGTGAAGTGTATCCTGATCCAGTTAGAATTGTCTCTATTGGTCAAAAAGTCGATGAACTATTGGCTGATCCTGAAAATAAAGAATGGGCGTCCATATCTGTAGAGCTCTGTGGAGGGACTCACATATCCAATACACGAGAGGCCAGGGCATTTGCACTTATGTCAGAGGAGGGAATTGCCAAGGGGGTCCGAAGAGTTACTGCTGTAACAACCGAATATGCTTTGGAGGCTATTAAAAAAGGAGCTGAACTTGAACTAGAAGTTGATCAAGCATCAACTCTTGAAGGAAACCTTCTTGAACAGAAACTCACGTCTTTAAATGGTCAAGTAGAGTCTGCAGCTATTCCAACAACAAAGAAGGCCAATATTAAGGAAAGACTTTCCGTTCTTCAGAATCAAGTAATAAGAAACAAAAGGAGGATTGCTGAAGAAAACATCCGGATTGCAGTTGCATCCGTTGCTGCAACAGCAGAAGCTGCCATCGCTGAGGGAAAGGCTTTCTTCATTTTCCGTGTTGGTGTAGGATCTGATACTGCTGCTATTCGCGAGGCAACTGTTAAAGTAATGAAAGAAAAGGGTTTGGCAGTGATGGTTTTTAGCACCGATGAACAAATAAAGAAGGTATTTGTTTGTGCTGGTGTGCCTGAGGGAAGCAATCAAAGCTACCACGTGAAAGTTTTAGAGTGGCTGAAGGTGGCATTGGAGTGGGTAAAAGGCAAAGGTGGTGGTGGGAAAGGCGGTCTTGCGCAGGGCCAGGGACCCCTTATAGAGCATGTGGACAAGGCAATTGACATCGCAAAGTCATTTGCATCGCGCAAGCTGGGATAATGGACACGCACAAAACCAAATTGGGGATTATGTCAAGCAAATAGCGGATTAAGGAAATACGAAAAGAATGGCATGTAGCCAAGTATTTGTATGTGATGTGTTTGTGGTGAGGTGACCGTGTTATATTTGACTCAACACAATGGGTTCTCCGTATTTTCTTAAAGTTATATTACCCGTGCACGCACCTTTTTTTTTTAATTATTGTTGAAGCAAATTTCCGGAGAAGCTTCTTCAGCCCTTATCCTTCGGGTATCTTAAGGCTACTCCTTCTAATGAAGCCTTAGCTTGCTCCCTCAGAGTATCTTGTGGCTACTCCTTCCTTATGAAGCCCTAGCTTCCTTCTTCAGAGTTCCTTAGTCTAGCCCTTAGTCTCTTAGGCTGAAATAAGAGAGAACACCGTTAGCTCGCCTCGGGGTTTGAATCCGAGACCAACTCTGGCGTGAGAGTAAGTATGTGGTTCTAGTGAGAGATAATTCTAGAGAGAGAGAGAGAGTAAGTAGTAAAGTGTGTGTGTAAAACTTAACCTTTGTTCCTGGAGGAACATCTCCTTTTATACTACTTGGAGGTGGCTCCAAGACACACGAATTATGGAGTAAAGGATGTCTTGTAGGAGCAGCACCTAAATAGTTGATGAGCACCAGGTCTGTCCTTCGTGTTCAGAGTTGTCCTCATGCTCCTTTAGTACTCGTCGTGGTCCAGGCGTCTGTACCCTTCGTACATTATCGTACTATGTAGGCTAGGTGCAATCGTCCTTCCTCCGATGGAGGCTATGCTCTATGTGCGTAAGCCTAGTCCTTTCCTGGGTCTAGCCTTGCCTAGGTCTAGCCTTGTCTGGGGTTAGCATTGTCTGGGCTAGCATTGTCTGGGACTAGCATTGTCTGGGGCTAGCATTGTCTGGGGCTAGCATTGTTTGGGGCTAGCATTGTCTGGGCCTAGCATTGTCTGGGCCTAGCATTGTCTGGGCCTAGCATTGTCTGGGGCTAGCATTGTCTGGGGCTAGCATTGTCTGGGGCTAGCATTGTCTGGGGCTAGCATTGGTTGGGGCTAGCATTAGTTGGGGCTAGCATTGTCTGGGGCTAGCATTGGCTGGGGCTAGCATTGGCTGGGTCTAGCCTTGGCTGAGTCTAGCTCTTGTCATTGTCTTTGGACCTAAGGTGATCTTCATCACCCCAGCTATTCCAGTGAGCTGTTATGGCTTAAGATAGTTTTGCTCATGGAGCATTAGGAATTAGTTGTACTTTGTCTCACCTTAAGCATGGGGTGAGACTATACCTCATCATGTCCCCCCAGTCTAGTATCAATTTCAGTTAATGCTAGACTCAAAGTAAAAACATATATTCCTTTTCCTTTTTTTAGACAAGCTTCGTCTTTTTCTGTCATTTGGTGGAGTGTCACCATCAGCCGAATGCTTTGTTGGCCCCCAAGCCCATTTTTAACTATCTCGCCCTCCCTTTTCTTTTTTTTACTTCCTTTAAATATATTTCTCCTTCTCATTTCCTTTTACACATATACTTTTCACACAAGAAAAAGAAAAGAGAGAGAGAGAAAAGACCTAGACGTCTCCCTTTTTTTTATTAGCGCGTTTCAATCCGTGGGAGGCTCATCCGGTATTCAGTCTGCTCCGGTTTTGGGAGGAGAGTTTGCTCGTCTGGTTTTTTGGGGTGGATTTGTTTGCTCGTTCGGTTCTGGGGGTGAAGAGCTTGCTCATCCGGTTTTTAGGGGTGGAGGAGTTTGCTCGTCTGGTTTTGGGGTGGAGGAGTTTGCTCGTTCGGTTCTAGGGGTGAAGAGCTTGCTCATCCGGTTTTTGGGGGTGGAGGAGTTTGCTCGTCCGGTTTTGGGGGTGGAGGAGTTTGCTCGTCTGGTTTTGGGGGTGGAGGCGTTTGCTCGTCCAGTTTTGGGGGTGGAGGCGTTTGCTCGTCCGTGTTTTTTTTCGGGGGGGGGGAGAGTTTGCTCCTCCGGTTTTTTGAGCTCCTCCGGTTTTTGGCTCCTCCGGTTTTTGAGCTCCTCCGATTTTTGAGCTCTCCAGATTTTTCATTCAAAGGTTATAAAATCCCACATGAATGATGTAGTTTTTTCCGCTAGCTAGATATGATATCTAAGCTCATCATGTCTTGCCAGTCTAGCATTTGTAATCCTTGACTGTGAGTGCTAGACTCTAACTATGTGTCATGCCTCTTATTATAACTTCCACTAAACCTGGTGTAGGAGAAGAGCACACCTTGCACCCTTCTCCTCTTAGGGTTATGTATTTACGATTTTCGAGTTCACGCTTCTCATTGACCATTCCACTTTATGATGGAGACGAGAAGAGTATCCATTTGGTTGGCGATTCCCATATGGTAACTCACACCTTGTTTTGGTGATGAGTTATACGCCTATCTGGGAGCGGGTTGGTGATCATACCATGATGCCAACACCTAGGGGTACCAGGATTCCTCCAGCTACCGACGGACAGATTGTTGTTACTCGTCTTGATCCTAAGGTGTTTATAAAGGCAAAGAGTGTTGCGAAGCGAAATACCTCTACTTCAGCAGGTGTCTCCACCAGTGTAGCTAAGAAGACCAAGACGAGTAAGAATAAATCTAAGACAAGGTCTAGGGATCAGGGATCTGAGAGTGATTCTTAGCCAGCTGGTGGTGCTGATGCTAATATGACTTTATTGTTAACTTTCCATCATATGTATGATGCCCTTTTGTTTGCATGTGTGCTTGACTATTATATGATGTGTAGTGACAGCATCTTTTCATGATGACTTGTGCTTTAACTTGGGTATTATTTGACTGGATAGTGTCTATGCCTTTATGTTTATTGCCAGCACATGTTTTGTACTAAATCCAGTCACTCGTACCTAGCCATCAAAGTTCCAAACTTACTGAATCAAGGTTTAGAATGTGTTGTGCGTGACTCATATTTTATTGCTTTATCATGATCACAAGTGCCTATGATTATGTTTTAGCCTTTTGATGAGTCTAGCATGTTACCTTCCATTTTTCCTTATTCACTTAATTTTGATTTTCATTCGTGTGATTTAGGCGTAGCATTTGCCTTGTAGGTTCATGCTACTCCTCTTCCTCTCAGGTGTAGCTACTCACCGGAGGGTAAATTTTCGTGAGAAAGGTAGGAAAGTTTGTTCCTATCTTTCTACTACGGAGTCAATTTTCAAAGGTTGCTCAGCCTAACCGTCATGGTACCGGTTTTACCATGGGGGACTAATTGTTAGGTGTCACCCTCTTCGACCGGAGGTAGCGAACCGTCCGCCGTCATGTGTTTCACTTTATAGCATAGTATCTTAAACATATAGTCTTAATAGAAAATATGAGGAAAATTTTGTTTCATTCATATCATGAGAGAAGAAACAATACATTGGGTTAAACTAGGATCGTCTCTGGAGCAAGTCTTATACTTTGAAAATTGCTCCTCCAGAGGAAATACATGATAATTGGGATAAACATAGCCAGTGCCTTACATGTAGCACTTACGGAGGTTGCTAGCGTATCAAGTCCTAGGTATCTCAACCATCATGTTAAACTTTGGGGTTTCAATGGAGTGCTCATTCAACATTTCAAAAAGTACTTTTATAGATAAGTGATCAAACTTAATTGTTGCTAGTTTGCTGAGGGCATCAGCCTTATTGGTCTGATCCCTTAACATCCTTCACTAGATGAGCCAACCTCCCTGAGGTCACTACCTCTTCAATCTGCTTCTTGAGACGATAACAATTATTTGTGTTATGGCCTCGATCTTGGTGGTAATTACAGAACTTGTTCATGTTTTGTTTTTCTGGAGTCTCTACCATCGGAGGTGGTGGTGGAAAGTTCAAATCTCTCATAGAGAGGATCTCTTCCGGAGTTTTCGTCAGAGGTGTAAAGTCATCTTTTCTAGCGGAAGGAGCATTGTTCCCTCTAGGGGAATCCATTCTTTCATGACTCATGTTACTAGAGTCGCTCTGATTCTCAGACCAACCACCCTCATCAGTGCCTTTTTCCCAGTGAGGGAATCCACTTACTATTGTGGTATTAGCAGTTGCCTGTACTCTTATAAAGGCTCTAACTCTCTCCCACATCTCATCCACTGTCTTTGGAATCTTGTCATTGAGTTTCTTTGCTAGCTCTGGATGACTATGACCATGCATAAACGTAGAGATCCTTAACACTGGAGGTACTCCTTTGATGTGTGAACTTTCAGCCTTGAAGCGATCCATGAATTCTTGAAGTCCTTCATTGGGCATTCGCTTAATCCCGTGTATCTCAGTTGGATCTTTGTCATATCGCTTCTGCTGCGAGAATTCTTCTAGGAATTTGTTACTTAGCTCTTCAAATCCATTCACACTTTTCGGGTCTAGGCTATCAAACCAATTTCTCGCAGAGCCACTCAAGGTCTGGCGAAACATTTTGCACCACACCGGCATAGGCCACTCTTCTTGCTCGGCAGTAGAAGAGAAGATGCTAAGGTGGTCTTCTGGATCCTTATTTCCATCATACACCATAACATTTTTTGGGAGCTTGGCTCGCCTATGATATCTAAAACGTGTGATTCTAGAAGTGAAGGGCAATGGCTTAGGTCTCCTGTAAGGCCTGCTCAAATCTTCTGAGTCACTTCCATACATGGACTCATACTTAGACGACTTCCTTCGTGAGGCCCTAGTTGACCTAGACCTCGATTTAGCGCTCTTATCCTTGGATTTGCTGTGTGTTTTCGACTTGACCGAGCGGTAAGATTTGGAAGTAGCCTTTTTTCCTCGAAACACTTATGTGGTGTCTTCGAGCAGATCGAGACCTGTCTCGACTCCTTGACCTGGATGAGTTGTCTGAGGAGTATCCTCCTCTTTACTTCCTTGATGAACTCCCTTGGGAGTCCCCAGACTCTACTTCTTCTACCTCTTTGTTGAATAGCCTTGGAGGAGTTATTTTTTCGCGATTTTGCTCATCAATTTCCTTCATCATAGTCTTCAATGTTTCAATGTGTTCTTTGACATACGCTGGAGTAAGGCATTCTTGAACAGGTCTGGGAGGAGCAGAGGTTACCTCCGAAGGAGCCCTTTCGGTCCCGAGCATCCCAATGTTCAATTTTGTCCCTTGCTTCAGTGTAGGACCTTGTTCACCGTTCTCCATTACTTAGTTTTTGGTAGATTGGTATTCCCGGTCCCACGGATGGCGCCAGATGTTGAAGCAAATTTCTGGAGAAGCTTCTTCAGCCCTTATCCTTCGGGTATCTTAAGGCTACTCCTTCTAATGAAGCCTTAGCTTGCTCCCTCAGAGTATCTTATGGCTACTCCTTCCTAATGAAGCCCTAGCTTCCTTCTTCAGAGTTCCTTAGTCTAGCCCTTAGTCTCTTAGGCTGAAATAAGATAGAACACCGTTAGCTCGCCTCGGGGTTTGAATCCGATACAAACTCCGGCGTAAGAGTAAGTATGTGGTTCTAGTGAGAGATAATTCTAGAGAGAGAGAGTAAGTAGTAAAGTGTATGTGTAAAACTTAACCTTTGTTCCTGGAGGAACATCTCCTTTTATACTACTTGGAAGTGCCTCTAAGACACACGAATTGTGGAGTCAAGGTTGTCTTGTAGGAGCAGTGATAGGTGTGAAAACACCTATCCTTTTTACCACTTAATTACAATAATAACCGAGCCAAAACGTGTATTTTATGTCATTTATGTCGGAATTATGCGTGGTTTGTGTTTTTGTTGTGATTTAGGACGAAAAGGTGAAAAGTGGAGAAAACACGGAATTCACGGGCTTTTATCGAAGAAAAAGAAGAAAGATGAAGTCGAAAGATCAAGAGTGGAAAAAGAACGGAAGTCCAAGACCAATTCTGAAGATTTATCGAAGAAAAAGTCAAAGGACGGAAGTTTACTAAAAAGCCGAAGAACTCGAGTCTTATTTATAAAGAAAAATCAAGACGAGTTAAAGAAATCCCAAGACAAAGTCCAAGATTAACAAAAGATAAAGAAGAAAAGGACTTAAGTGTGCAATTAAGGCAAAGAGGAAAGAGGGAGGAAGCTTCCTAAGCTCCTCCCTAATCACCCCTATATATAGATGATCCTAGTTTCATTTTCATGTTGTTGGGTGGTTTGACAAACCACCACTTCCACCATTTTCATACTTGTTATTTCATTTCTTGCACTTTAATTAATTGTTATGCACTTCTAATCATTTAATTTTCAAGTAAGTTTTTATTTATTGTTCTTGATTCTTTACTTTTCTTATTTAATCTCTCATCTTCCTTTCTTGATTCTAGTTTACTTTTGGTGCGAATTACATATGATCCGTGTTGTTCATTAATGTTTTCGTGCTTAAAAGGTTCATCTTTTTATGGTTTGATCTAAAAGTTTGTTTATTTTAAGCTTGGAAAAGTTGTTATTCATGCTTATTTTGTTCGCTTAATTATTGATTCGTTCAAGTTTTTGGTTTGAGCTTATTTTCCATAGCTTATTACTTTTGTTTTTCGGATCCCACACAAATCGGAAAGGGAAAACCCCTTTCCGATTGCATCTTTCCGATCTATCATTCCAACCAGCACACCTTCTTTCCGATCACCCAATCGGAAAAGGGTTTTGATTATTCCGATTTGCCCCTTTTATGATTATTCCGATTAGGACTTTCTTTTTAACATTCCAATCATCTTGATTGGAAAAGGGTTTTACATTCCTATCAGCATTCCTATCAGCATTCCTATCAGCATTCCTATCAGCATTCCTATTAGCATTCCTATCAGCATTCCTATTAGCATTCCTATCAGCATTCCTATCAGCATTCCTATTAGCATTCCTATCAGCATTCCTATCAGCATTCCTATCAGCATTCCTATCAGCATTCCTATCAGCATTCCTATCAACATTCCTATCAGCATTCCTATCAGCATTCCTATCAGCATTCCTATTAGTATTCCTATCAGCATTCCTTTTAGCATTCCTTTCAGCATTCCTTTTACATTCCTTTTGCATTCCTTTACTTATCGCAATTTACATTTTCATTTTACTTAGTAATAGATAACCAAACCATTTTCATTTCCACCAAGAACAATTGAGTCGCACTTTGAACCAGAAATCAATTCGATTAGACACCGAGAAAACGAACTTTTTCAACTAGCAAAATCCGAACATTAAAATGGCGCCGCTGCCGGCTCTTTTCGTGAAGATTAACGGTTTTTTGTGAGAGACGCGTTGGCTTTTGGGATCCCTTCACTTGTGAACGTTATTTTTCGTGTCAAAAATTTTCAAAAAATCCCAAAAACATTTGAAAAATCATAAAAAGCATTACTTTTTCAAAGTTTTGCACCAAAAATATTCTTCTTGCTTATCTATCTTTCTTTATGGATTTTTATGTCCATTGCGTCCGGTGTGGGAAACAATTATTTGGGAACAACTCTTGTCAAAGGTGTACATGTGAGCGGTGCGGTAACGATATCGACAATACGCAATTCCTATTCAGATTTTGTCCTTTGTGCAACTCGATTAATTCGTCCTTTTTGAACCCACCTCCTCCTGTTCCCCCGTGCATCTATTGTGGAAGCGATTCTCATTGGCATGTTTCGTGCCCGGTTCAATATCCGTATGGACACGGGCAAGAACCGGGGTACAATTATGACAATGATAATAGCTATCCACAAGACGCACCTGATTTTTCTCCATACCCGTTTTGCAACAACTGTGGGGGCCCTCACGATACCTATTATTGTCAACCAATAAATTATTATGAGCAAAATCCGGGTCCTCAGTTTTCTTCACCTATGGTTTATTATGAACCAAAACCGGTTTCTAATTCTTCTCAACCGATGAACAACTATGAGCCACAACCTTGCTATAATTCAGGTTTTCAACACTTTGAGCCCCCACATCACAACCTCAATCATCAATCCTCTCAGAGAATTCAACAACTCACTACTTTGAATGAAGAAACACACTCCATTGTTTTGCAACTTCAAGAAGCCGTTGTTCTGCTTAAAGAAATTAGGGACGAGGAGAAGCGACAGCAACAAGAGCAAGTTTCTAATCTTAGTGATTCTACCCCTCCTCTTGTGCGTCAATACCATTATGATGATGATGACGATGAGAATACTATTTCTTGGTATGATCTAGTTGCTCAATGTCCTAGTGCAATTGTACTTCCCTCTCTTAATTTCCCCAACGCCTCTAAGGATTGTGATACTTCGAGTGAGATTAGTGATTTCGGTCTTGATAAATTCTTTGATGAGGTTTGTGATGTGCTAACTTTTGAGGAGCTTATGGATGAGGTCGCTCTTATTGATGATGTTCCTTCCACCAACACTTTGGGAGATGATTCTTTGGCTTTCTCTAATCCTCTTTTCGATCAAGATGATGATTTTACTTCTAGTGATGACGAGTCACTATCCGATGAAGACGTTCTGCATGAAACTTTCAAGATTTATTCGAACCCTTTATTTGATTTTGATGACGCCTACATATCTAGTGAGGGGAATCCGCTCTTTGACGAAGGGATTGAGGACATTGATAGCGCTGCTTCTCTTGCTATTAATGAGAAAACTTTGTTAGCCATACCTCCTTCTATCCCAGAGGTGGAAAGACGTGAATCTACTGAAAAAGGGACGCAGGTGGAAGGTAATTGTTCTCATACTTCTCATATTATATTTCCACCTCATCCTACCACGTGTACACCCAAGCGGGTGATGTATCACTTTTACTCTCCTCGTTTCATACCGGGAAATGAGGATGAGTGCTTTGACCCGGGAGGTGACAATGACAATTCTATAATTGATACCCTCACGGCTTTGCCGAGTGCTCAACATCCATTGTCTTTGGGGGATGACAATGTGCTTACTTTACCCACCCCACCTCCCGTGGATCTTGAATTCACATACTTCTCGTATGTCGAAAGGGTTTTTCTCCCATTCAAGACTTATCCCCCCGCCTCTCCTTTGTTGATGTCCTCCGGGAACGAGGACAAGGTCTTTGATCCCGGTATTACATTCGAGGCTTCCCCATGGACCATTTAATTCGGGGACGAGTCAGGCTCACGACTCGGTTAACAAAAACAAGCGCTCTTCGGGAGGCAACCCGATTATCTATCTTTATCTGTTTTCACCATAAGTGTAGGGGGAGCCCCGTGGTGTTTCTTGTTCTCTTTCTTATCATATGCAGGGAT
Organism: Glebionis coronaria; assembly: GCA_025667525.1. Taxonomy (NCBI): domain Eukaryota; kingdom Viridiplantae; phylum Streptophyta; class Magnoliopsida; order Asterales; family Asteraceae; genus Glebionis; species Glebionis coronaria. Next base: position 819,135 of record JANFOE010000914.1, read on the forward strand.
TAGAGCTTCAAAGACACACTCTTGATGACTTTTGACGAATCGTGATTCCGTGTTCCCTTCTTCCCGGTTCTATCCTAAACTCTTTTCGATTCACTATTTTATATTTCTCAATATTAAAATAGGAATCTCTTTAGTTCTCTCTTCCTTAGCAAGATTTAAACAAAGTGCACAATGTCCTAAGTGTAGGGGAGTTTACTCCCACATGCTTAAACATTAAGGACAATGTTTATATTAAGTGTAGGGGGACTTCTATCAAAGTTAAGTGGCCTTTTCCTTGTATTTATCCTCATTTTAACCGGAAAATCGATTTTTCGACATTTTTCAAAAAAATTTAATCTATTTTTGCCTAGTTGTAGTTCCCTTTATTTTTGCTATTTTTCTCTTATTTTAATAAAATGGTTTTAACAAGTTTAGTTATCTTAGATATATTAGGCCCGTTGTGAATTTTTTGACTCAACCCGAGTTTACTTATCCAAGTTCACTCTAGCTAGTATCCTTAACCGTGTAGACCTTAATTGGTTTATTAGGCTAAGCATCCACGAGTCTCATTCCTTGAGATTTTAAATTGTGGAGAACGAGAAATGATAGAGTTGGTTACAAGTTTGGTGTTCTTTCATTAACTTATGTGAGTTAATTATGATCTTTTTCTCCCCTCGCTTGTAAATAAATAAATGCAATAAGTAAGGTCGTACGATTTGAAAAGTTACTTAACTTCTAGCCCAAGATCGTTTAAAAGTTGCTCGGTAATGATAAGATTTCATAGCCAAGGCATAACTTATGAAGCGGGGCGCGAAGATTGGCGAGTCCGAAAAGGCCCTAACAAGGCATGAGGATTCAATTTTATTGCTGAAGATCCAAAGTGATGTGAAAAGCATTATTCCCAAAATCAATATGAAGGATCAAGACTCACGACGAAAAGCAATCAACTCCCATAAAGATCATAGAGAAGTCTATCCGAAAAGACCCTAACAAGGTATTAGGATAAATAGATCCAAGTCCGAAAAGGAGGCGGATCGTTGTATCTCAAAATCCCAATTAGAGATTGAAGAAATAATCATAAAGTCGTGGTCAACAAAGCTGGAGTACCCCTCAAAAGTCCCCAAGTGAAGAAACTCTATAACGAAGAGAAGACCATTATCTCAAAAACGTCTCTCGAAGATATGAAGTATGAAGTACATGCCAAATATCGGCCCGAGAAAGGTCTCAAATCGTGAACCATGTTATGCCAAGATATGAACTTTGTAATATCCCGAGAAGCAGTTTTAAGAGATTTTGTCCTTTAGCTAACTATTGATCAAATCGTCCTACTTTGCTTTCAGCCTAAATAAATTATCGAAATAAGTCAACAATGCATCCTCGTGATCATTCAAGACATCAATAAAATATAAGAGATACTCGTAGGAATAAGGGAGTTTAGGTGATTAATTGAACCACATGAGTAAATGTTTGTTATGCTAACTTGTACTAACAATGATCTTGTTTTTAAGCTTGGCATGGGGAACGTGAAACTTGAGGGTGATGAACATTCATGACACACAAGCCCTAATGTAAGTCTTAGATTTCTTTACAAGTTTCTTCCTTGTTGCATCTTGTTATTTCCTATCTTTTTTATTTTCCTTAGTTGTTTAATAAAGGCCAAGGTAGGTTGATTATGATGGAAAATGTAAAACGTGCTTTGTAACTAATGCATTGCATGAGGACATTGCAATGGTTAAGTGTAGGGGATTTGATAGGTGTGAAAACACCCATCCTTTTTACCACTTAATTACAATAATAACCGAGCCAAAACGTGTATTTTATGTCATTTATGTCGGAATTATGCGTGGTTTGTGTTTTTGTTGTGATTTAGGACGAAAAGGTGAAAAGTGGAGAAAACACGGAATTCACGGGCTTTTATCGAAGAAAAAGACGAAAGATGAAGTCGAAAGATCAAGAGTGGAAAAAGAACGGAAGTCCAAGACCAATTCTGAAGATTTATCGAAGAAAAAGTGAAAGGACGGAAGTTTACTAAAAAGCCGAAGAACTCGAGTCTTATTTATAAAGAAAAATCAAGACGAGTTAAAGAAATCCCAAGACAAAGTCCAATATTAACAAAAGATAAAGAAGAAAAGGACTTAAGTGTGCAATTAAGGCAAAGAGGAAAGAGGGAGGAAGCTTCCTAAGCTCCTCCCTAATCACCCCTATATATAGATGATCCTAGTTTCATTTTCATGTTGTTGGGTGGTTTGACAAACCACCACTTCCACCATTTTCATACTTGTTATTTCATTTCTTGCACTTTAATTAATTGTTATGCACTTCTAATCATTTAATTTTCAAGTAAGTTTTTATTTATTGTTCTTGATTCTTTACTTTTCTTATTTATTCTCTCATCTTCCTTTCTTGATTCTAGTTTACTTTTGGTGCGAATTACATATGATCCGTGTTGTTCATTAATGTTTTCGTGCTTAAAAAGTTCATCTTTTTATGGTTTGATCTAAAAGTTTGTTTATTTTAAGTTTGGAAAAGTTGTTATTCATGCTTATTTTGTTCGCTTGATTATTGATTCGTTCAAGTTTTTGGTTTGAGCTTATTTTCCATAGCTTATTACTTTTGCTTTTCGGATCCCACACAAATCGGAAAGGGAAAACCCCTTTCCAATTGCATCTTTCCGATCTGTCATTCCAACCAGCACACCCTCTTTCCGATCACCCAATCGGAAAAGGGTTTTGATTATTCCGATTTGCCCCTTTTATGATTATTCCGATTAGGACTTTCTTTTTAACATTCCAATCATCTTGATTGGAAAAGGGTTTTACATTCCTATCAGCATTCCTATCAGCATTCCTATCAGCATTCCTATCAGCATTCCTATTAGCATTCCTATCACCATTCCTATTAGCATTCCTATCAGCATTCCTATCAGCATTCCTATCAGCATTCCTATCAGCATTCCTATCAGCATTCCTATCAGCATTCCTATCAGCATTCCTATCAGCATTCCTATTAGCATTCCTATCAGCATTCCTATCAACATTCCTATCAGCATTCCTATCAGCATTCCTATCAGCATTCCTATTAGCATTCCTATCAGCATTCCTTTTAGCATTCCTTTCAGCATTCCTTTTACATTCCTTTCGCATTCCTTTTGCATTCCTTTTACTTATCGCAATTTACATTTTCATTTTACTTAGTAATAGATAACCAAACCATTTTCATTTCCACCAAGAACAATTGAGTCGCACTTTGAACCGGAAATCAATTCGATTAGACACCGAGAAAACGAACTTTTTCAACTAGCAAAATCCGAACATTAAGCAGCACCTAAATAGTTGATGAGCACCAGGTCTGTCCTTCGTGTTTAGAGTTGTCCTCGTGCTCCTTTAGTACTCGTCGTGGTCCAGGCGTCTGTACCCTTCGTACATTATCGTACTATGTAGGCTAGGTGAAATCTTCCTTCCTCCGATGGAGGCTATGCTCTATGTGCGTAAGCCTAGTCCTTGCCTGGGTCTAGCCTTGCCTAGGTCTAGCCTTGTCTAGGGTTAGCATTGTCTGAGGCTAGCATTGTCTAGGACTAGCATTGTGTGGGGATAACATTTTCTGGGCTAGCATTGTCTGGGGCTAGCATTGTCTAGGGCTAGCATTGTCTGGGGCTAGCATTGTCTGGGCCTAGCATTGTCTGATTGTCTGGGGCTAGCATTGTCTGCGGCTAGCATTGTCTGGGGCTAGCATTGGCTGGGGCTAGCATTGGTTGGGGCTAGCATTGTCTGGGGCTAGCATTGTCTGGGGCTAGCATTGGCTGGGTCTAGCCTTGGGTGGGTCTAGCTCTTGCCATTGTCTTTGGACCTAAGGTGATCTTCATCACCCCAGCTATTCCAGTGAGCTGTTATGGCTTAATATATTTTTGCTCATGGAGCATTAGGAATTAGTTGTACTTTGTCTCACCTTAAGCATGGGGTGAGACTATACCTCATCAATTATGCATTGTTATTTGATTAAAAACAAACAACTTAACATGTTCTAAATAGTATTACTTGTTCGATTAACAATGTGAAATCTTCTCAATGAACCTCAATTTCTAAACACTTTGGAACATGCTCTCATTTTGCAAATGATAATTCAAGTGAAACGCGTATATACTTAATTACCTTAAAAAAAATCTGAAGATACGGATGTTCCATCACTATTCTTAAGATCTCACGGGTCTGTTACAGTGTTACCCGGTGCTTGTTCGAGCCAAACAAAAATAAAAAACATAGATTGGGCCATCGTTTTTTAAGCACCCATGTATGACCTGAAAACACAGCAGAATCGCCATTCCTAAGAATGATGGTAAGAGATGGCAGCAAGGATGAAAAGACGCGACATCAACTTAAAAAGGCTTAAAGCACAATAATAATAATAATATTTACTCGGATTCTCGGATACTAGTTCTTCTTGGCTGGAGCCTTGGTGATCTTGGCACTAGTTGGGTCCTTTTAGTTCACAATTCCCGCATCACCGTTTCTGAGAAACTTCCTTTCCAATCTCCTTACCCGAATTTCGATCAATCTTGATCGAGAGCTCGTCAAACTTAACAGCAATACGAGCAGGGTGACAGTTGAGAACATGTGCCTAGCTGGATCATCCTTGGAGTTTGAAGCAACATAACCGCGTTTAAGATCCTTCACGCCGACTTCACTTCAGTAGTGAGACCAGATGGGCCAAAAGTGACGACTATACCAGGTTTGATAACACTAGTTTCGACACAACCCACTGGCACTGTTCGTGTATGTGTCTGGAACACATGACCCGATCCGGAACATGACCAAAGGGTCCGAAACGCACGAACTCTTCTAGAAGGAATCAGCTCTAGTCAACGGAGAAGTCAACAGACACACTTCCTATAAAATAGGGAGTGTGTCCCCAATCGGGCCAACCAAGGCCCATCACAACTCCCGGCCTTTTAGGGATTTGATTAGTATAAATACCCCCTTTAGGTCCAAGGTTTAGGTTAACTCTTTTACCCTTATTATTTTACTTATATTATTATATTCTTATATTCCACTTCGGATCTTTATCTTTTACTTACTATCACGCATGAGCTTGGTCTGGGTTCTCACACCCGGACGAGGCTAACGCGTTACTTTGGTAAGCATACACCACTCCAGGTCCGAACCGGTCTCACCATTCGGACCCTTGCAAGAAATTGCACGAACATTTGGCGCCATCCGTGAGACCTGATATTCTATCTACCAGTTGTTTAGAATGGCAGGTCCTACTCCTCCTGTCACTCCGATAGGTCCTAACCTTCCGATCGACTTGACCTCACCGAACAATCAGAATCTCATAAAGGAACAACTCGAACAGCTCATCTCAACCTTGCGGCTACTGGTCAAGGAGCATAACCGGAACGTCGTGGAACCCATCTGTCTAAGTTTCAACGAGGAAGAAGAAGGAAGCAGCAACACTAAGATAGTAAGAGGCAAGGTGGTGTCCAATGCTGATTTAAAGAAACCTTTCAAGGAAGCAGTCAAATCTCCTCTCACTCAAAGGATCATTGACTTCTCCGGACCCGAGTACAAGATGCCTGTCACTGTCAAGACATATGACGGAACGGGAGATCCGGAGGATCATTTGAACCGCTTCACCGGAGCAGCCAATTCCGGTGAATGGCCAATGCCTGCTTGGTGCAGAATGTTCCAGCAGACATTAGAAGGGGGAGCAAGGGGATGGCTTGAAAGCTTGGATGCAGACAGCATTGATGAATGGGTTGAACTAAGAAAAGCATTTACCAAGAGATACTCGATCCGGAAGCTATGTCACAAGGGCCCTCACGAGATAACCAAGATTGTAAGAAAGGCAAATGAATCACTGACAGATTTTAAAGAGCGATGGACGGTCGAAGTAGGTCTTATCCATGGAGTTCCGGAAGTCATGAAGATTTCGGCATTCATGGATTCGGTTAAAAGTCCGGAGCTGGCAAAGAGGTATTCGGACAAAGTTCCTGAATCGGTGGACGAAATGATGGAAAGATTGGATTACTTTGTTCGATCCGAAGAAGCATTCGCCAACACTGAACTACCAAAAGGAGAAGGATTTGAGCCATACCGAAAGCCCAACCCTCCCACCCAAAGAAGGGACGATCGCAACCAAAAATACAATGGCTGGAACAACAATAGAAGAAATGATGGGCGAGATGCATACAAGGGAAGAGATTTCTTCAACAACAGAAACAGGGATAGAAACAACAAAGCACCATACCCACCGCCTCGAAATGACAATTACCACCGGAATGACTACAACCGAAACAATTACAATGACCGAAACTGAGTAGCACCGGTCTTATGTGTCAACTCCTTGACAAAGAATCTAAAAGAAATCCTGGAAACCGAAACACAGCTTCGTCTACCTCCTCCCCGTCCAATGAACAATCCGACAAGAGGTGGAAACATGGATCGCTATTGTGATTATCATCAGGACAAGGGACACTTTACCAACGACTGCATCCAATTGCGAAAGAAAATTGAGCTAGCTCTAGAATCTGGAAAGTTGAATCACCTTGTCCGGGATGTATGCCAGAGAGGACGAGATAACCGAAGAGAATAAGATCCAAGGCAAGATAAGATAATAAACATGGTCCAAACAATACCGGAAAGGGAAAAAAGGAAGGCTATAGAAGCAACCGAAAGCTGGATGAGAGCTTCAATCACCTTTCCCCCGTTGGAGGAAGATGAGATGTCTGACGATCCAATCATCATAGAGGCCGAATTGGGAGGCTATCTAGTAAGAAGAGTATACGTTGATGAGGGAGCTTCGGTGGAAATTATGTTCGAACACTATTTTGAGAAGTTACCAACAAGTATCAAGTCAAAGATGAGAGGCACACAAACTGATCTCGTCGGATTCGTTGGAGATGTGGTCAAGCCAATAGGGAAGATTGAGTTAGAAGTCAGTTTTGGATCAGATAGTCTAGTTCGAAGAACCCACATGAAATTCGTGGTTATTAGCGCCCCATCACCATATAACGTGATCATTGGAAGAGCAGGCATCTGGATCCTTCGGGCAATACCATCAACCATTCATGCCGTGATGAAATTTCTCACCCCGAGAGGAATAGCCTCGCTAGTCTCTCGATGATGGTTTATATAGTTCATAACAATTATTTAAAACCCTAATATGGATCAAAGAACGCGTAGCGGAAGCGATTAACAAGATCATTAATTTAACACAATTATATTAATCAAGATTAGGGTTACATACCTTTATCCTAGCAAGATCCACAAAACGACAGAACGGACGGCAACTAGGGTTTATCACGAATACCACCAAGAATATAATCTAAAGGAAGATTATATCACGCTCTTGTACACACGTAATACAACGAGTTAACCGTGAGTCTAGCACGATCAAACCGAGCTTCAACGCTTATGGAATATCTACCCAACAACCCTAGAGAGGGGCTAGGACTAGATATTTAGCTAAATCGAAAACCAACCGAAACCCTAAGATGGTGAGGGTGTGGCGATCGCAGGAAGAGAAGAGAAGGGGAGGGACAAAATTTATGAAGGCCTTGGGGTTGTTTATATAGGCTTGGCAATCCTTGGGCTCCAAGTAATAAACACGAATTAGGAAACAAAAAGTTTCCCTCTCCCCCTTTTGGTTTTGGCCGACGGCTACACCACCCCCAAGGGGTGTTTGTGTAGTTTTTCCTACTCCTTCTTTTAGCTTCTATTTAGTTTCCATAACGGTCGTTATAACTTAACTCTTATTTATTAACGATCGTTAGTTAAGCTTTGGTTTGATTTAATAAATATAAAATATATTTAATAAATAAATTAACCCTTTACGTTATGTGTGCAATCCCGTGATCCCGAGTTCGATCCTATCTCACGACTATTAATTTTAAGTCCATAAACTTTCAGCTCCCACTTGGACAAAATTTTAATATCGTGATTACATTGACTAGCGTCTAGTTACACTAGCAATGTCACTAGTACAAACCGGGTAAGGTCTCCTGGACAAGAACCTTTTAATGATTACATCATTATTATTATCCTTTCATTTCAAATACATTATTAATAAGGATATGGATCTAAGTCATTCCTTCATTAACTATTCTGTTTCTCGTTTACGGATATAGCAAGATTACCAAAACACATTTGGGTGTGGCCACACAAACATCTTACTACTCCCCCGAGGGGCCCAGTTGTATTTATTCTTCAAACATAATTCGAAGAAAACGAATCCCATTTTGACTACAAGCAAAACACATGAACTTCGCAACACTTCTGAAAATAACCCTTATGACTACCAGTTACGTTTAGCGTTAGGTTACCTTACAGAAATGCACTACATTCAATGCAGTTTTCTGGTATCTCAGGTCTAAGGATAACTATTTATGATTTACTTAATGACAAAGATCCATAAAGTAAAATCACATAGTTGGGATAAGTCCAATATTTGATCCATCAAATATCATCCAAAATTGACCAATATACTTTCAAGTATACTCTGTCACTATTTTGAATTGTCTTAGTTTAATAATACTCCCATATTATTAATCGACAACGGACATTTAGAAACATCAAAATGCTCATGGATTAAAACATGTAAAATAGGATACAAAATTAAATAACAGAAAAATAAACGAAACCCAATCTTTATTTCATCAATTTAATAATGTCTTACATCCTTTATCCAAATACAATCAACAGATTTATTGCATGAATTTGCTAGCTAGTTGCAGCCCAATTGCCTTGGCATGCTTAACTACCTTTGGCCTAGATAAAGCTTTAGTAAAAGGATCAGCTACGTTATCATCTGTGCGAACTTTTATTAATTTTATTTCTCGAGGTTCCACTTGTTCTCGAACGTAGTGATATCTACGTTTAAAGTGTCTGGCGCCCTTCATGACTCCAGGGTCATGGGCGAATATTATTGCTGCTGAATTGTCGCAATATATATCAATAGGTTCTTTAATTGAAGGAATCACTCCAAGATCTCCAATAAACTTCCTAATCCAAACAGCTTCCATTGCAGCTTCTGAAGCGGCCATGTACTCAGATTGAGTCGCATGCATAGCAATGGTTTTCTGCTTACTGCTCTTCCAGTCAACTGCTCCTCCATTGATGACAAACACGTAACCCGTCTGAGACTTCGTATCGTCTTTATCACATTGCCAGGACGCATCACAGAACCCTGTTACATTCAGTTCTGTGTCTGGTTTACCCCCGAATACCAAAAACATATCTTTCGTACTCCTCAAATACTTTAGAATATGTTTAACAGCAGTTCAGTGGAACTTTGCTGGATTCTGTTGGTATCTACTGACCAAGTTCTGAGCAAACGTCACATCAGGCCTTGTACATCTTACAGCATACATAATAGATCCTACTGCCGAAGCATAAGGCTCCTTCTTCATGTAAGCCACCTCTTCAGGTGATGATGCATCTTTCTCATGACTTAACTCATGCTTAACCTCCATCGGTAAGAAACCTTTCTTAGAGTTATGCATGTTATATTTCTTCAATATCTTATCAATATAAGCATCTTGGCTAAGACCAATCAACCGTCTACTCCTATCTCGATAGATTTTAATTCCCAGAATATATGCAGCATCTCCCAAATCTTTCATAGAAAAACATTTACCAAGATAATCCTTAACTTCCTTAAGTCTTGGAATGTTACTTCCCATGATCAATATGTCATCGACATATAGAATTAGGAACACTACATTACTCCCACTAGCTTTGCGGTATACACATGGCTCATCACGATTTTGAATAAATCCGAACTTTTTGATTTCTTCATCAAATCGCTTATTCCATTGACGTGATGCTTGCTTCAAACCATAAATGGATCTTTGAAGTTTGCACACGCGCTTTGGATATTTAGGATCAACGTACCCTTCTGGTTGTTGCATATAGATGTCTTCATCTAAGCGACCGTTCAAGAAGGCAGTTTTAACATCCATTTGCCATATCTCATAGTCATAGTATGCTGTTATAGCTATGAGAATCCTAATAGCTCGTAAGTCTGCTACAGGAGAAAAAGTCTCCTCGTAGTCTACGCCAAAAGTTTGAGTAAAACCTTTAGCCACTAAACGTGCTTTATAGGATTGTACATCACCATCCATGTCAGTTTTCTTCTTATAGATCCACCTATTTTTCACTACTTTAGCATTTTTAGGTGCGTCTACAAGAATCCAAACATCATTGATTTCCATGGATTTCATTTCCTCATTCATCGCAACTATCCATTTTGACTTTTCTGGATCAGACATTGCGGATCAATAGTTAGCAGGTTCACCAAGATCCCCTACTTCCTCCTCATCATCCTCTATGTAAAGACATAGTTTGTCCGGCGCACGTATAGTCCTTTGAGACCTACGTGGAGGAATTAATTCCGATGGAACACTCAGACTTTCTGGTTCTACAGGAATTTCATCGCTAGTATTTTCAGAAGGCAATGTATCTTCTTGAATTTCTTCAAGATCATAATTTCTCCCACTGAATTCTTGATTTACAAGATCATTTTCAAGGAAGTCTCCATACCGAGCCACAACTATTTTGTTCTCAGCTGGATAATAAAAGTAGTAACCCATAGTTTCCTTAGGGTAACCTACAAAGATACATTTAACTGAGCGTTGTTGGAGTTTATCTCCAGAGTCACGTTTTACATACGCCTCACAACCCCAGACTTTCAAATAAGACAAATATGGCTTCTTGCCATGCCATAGTTCATATGGTGTCTTATCAACCTTCTTTTTGGGAACCATATTTAGAATACGAACAGCAGATTCAAGAGCATAATCCCAAAAAGATAATGGTAAAGTTGTAAGATTAAACATAGATCGTACCATATCCAATAATGTACGATTTCTCCTTTCGGATACACCATTTTGTTGTGGAGTATATGGAGAAGTAAGTTTCTAAACAATTCCATTCTCACTTAAATAATCTTTAAACTCTTGACTTAAATATTCACCACCACGGTCAGAACGAAGAGCTTTAATCTTCTTTCCCAGTTGTAACTCTACTTCTGCCTTAAACGTTTTGAATGTTTCAAATACCTCATGTTTATGCTTAAGTAAATAAACATAACCATAACGGCTATAATCATCCGTAAACGTCAAGAAGTAGCTAGCACCTTTCCTTGACACATGTCTAAGTGGTCCACACACATCAGTATGTATCAAACCAAGTAGTTCAGTAGCCCTTTCAATATTGCTATTAAAAGGTTTCTTGGTCATCTTTCCAGAGATACAAGATTCACATTTATCAAATGATTCATCATTGATACTTTCCAAAAGCCCATCACGTTGTAGCTTTTGTATGTGAGTCTTCCCAATATGGGCAAGCCTACAATGCCAAAGATAAGAAGAGTTCTTGTCTAACTTACTCTTCTTATTCATGCTAAAAACAGAATTATTTTTCCTCTTGGAATTTTTATCATGCATGTTAATTTCAAAAACACCATTCACAGAAATTGCATCAAAATAGAATAGACCATCTTTGAAAACAGAAATTCTATTATTATCAATCGTGTGAGTAAATCCAAGATCCAACATACAAGAAAAGGAAATGACACCCCTAACAATTGTAGGTGCATAATGACAATTATTTAAAGACAGTACTAAACCCGAAGGTAAAACTAATTTAAATATTCATATAGCTTCAACCGCTGCTTGTGCGCCATTGCCCACTTGCAGAAATTGTTCCCCATAGGATAGTCTCCTCTTCAACTCAAATCCCTGCAGGGTATTACAAATGTTAATACCACATCCCGTATCATATACCCAGGAGTTTGATTTGTATGAAAGATTAAATAACTCTATCATAAATAAGTTACCTGAAGATGGTGCTGCAGCAACTTGCTCAGCCTTCTTCTTATGTTGCCATTTCATAGAGATAGAGAGAGCAATTCCTCTTCCAGTGTCCAGTCATCTTGCAGTAGTGGCAAGTCTCATCTTTCTGAGATTTCTTAGCAAAGTTCTGCTTCGGCTTAGATGTAGTCGCAACTTGCTTGCTCTTATCAGCCTTGCCTTTGCCTTTCTGCTTCTTATTCCCTTGCGGTTTAGGTTTAGACACTCTACCCTTTTGTACATACAGTACTTGAGGCGTAGCAGTGGATGCCTTATCTTTCAAACCCTTTTCGAAGTCAATGAGCATTGCATGCAAATCATTCACTGTCTTCCCCGTGCAATGCATATTATAGTTACGAACAAAATCACCGAAGTCCTTATTAAGGGACCTATTGATCAAGTTAATAGCCATATTATGATCGAAGGGTTGTCCTAGTGCGATGAGTTGTTCCATATAACCCCTCATCTCCATGTAATGTGCACTTACGGACTTTCCAGGAGCTTGCTTGCAGCTATGTAGAGCATCAACTAGATCATAGATCTCTACAGCTTGTGGCGTTTCATACACTGCCTTGAGTTCATCAAGCATTTGCTTAGGAGGAAATAGCTCATACTTCCTTTGAAGTGATGGAGCCATTCTCCCTAACATTACAGCAGCCACCTCATGGTGCTTCTTAACGTTAGCAGCGTGTTGAAGCCTTTCCGCATCAGATGCATCTTCAGCAAGATCCTCCGGAAAAGGAGTTTCCAAGATATTGATAGTACCCGCTGCTCTCAGAACAATTCTTAGTGAGCGGTACCAATCATTGAAATTCGGGCCAGTAAGTTCAGGCCGTTCAAAGAAAGCTTTGAACGCCGAGCTTATTGTCAGATTGCTTTCGGGTTGAGCCATTTCTACATAAATAAGTTCAAACATTAGTATTTTTGATAATACAATTCAAGAAAATAAAATTACCCCGGTAATAAAACCATAGTATTTTCCTTGAAAAACTAGAACCCATATTGACATAGATTCATCACATCAGTTGATCTGCTAGTGACAAATGTATTCAACATAGTAACTTGTCGAACAATAATTGCCAAATCAAATTGCAATTTCTAGATATGTTAGGGATTTACATTGCCAAAATCATTTGCATTGTAAACATGTTTTATCCCTACTTTATGCCTTAAGTTTCCAGTTCTCACTGAGTAACTTAATTAAGTCGACTAATCTAAAGAACGTAAAACCTTCATGTGCAATCTTATTCAGTCATGAAGTTTTCTCTCCATTACAACATCGTCCGATATCTTATATGACGAAAATTGTAACTTCAAGTGTCCGTCAATTAGAGGGCATATGACTTAAATTTAGGGTATAGATTTTGGTGTCAAAATCATGTACGGAGAAGCATGCATACATCTCCATAACATAAGTTTAATAAAAACTTTTAGTAAACTTTTTTGTGAGACTAAAAGTTCATCATATACTTTCAAGTTGAGGTATTGGTTAAACCAATTAAAGATTTTACACACAACTAAATTCACACCGTACTTTTTCTAGAACGTTAGTTATAGCACAAAGCAATAACCTTATTCATTGTGTTTCGGATGTGAATTAATGTAGTTAAATCAACCTTAAAGAATTGTACCAATAACAACCGTAGGTAATTCCAATTTTGACGCACAGGCGAGCCGGGAATTTGGTCAGCGCTGAAGCATAACACCTCATTCCTTAACCGGGTACATGACCAGCGGTGCGTTATACCACTTTATAGTTTGCCAAAATTGAGTAGGCCGTTAAGTTGCTATTGCAATTCTAATCAACGCAAATCATATGAATTTTACATCTCAAAACAATTCATTAATTTTGATAAGATTTAGTCCATATTATTTTCCTTGGAAAAAATTACCCTTGTTTACAACATACAATATACAAAAAATGTATGAAAACAAGTAGTACAAAAAAAAACTAAATCAAATAGCCACATGCAAACCAATTTATTCAAAGAACATCAAATCTAGGGTTTTTATAAACATAAAAAGTCTTCCCTAATTTTAAAACTTTGAATCAAATAAAGCAAATAGCAATCAAAATTATATGATCCGTAAAAAACATGCACGTTCATTACGGATCTCCCACATTCTCTTAACAATTAAAAAAACTACGGATCGTAACCACACATGACATAACAATCAATTCATGCAAAACATCTAAAGTCAATTACCATGTAATTTTAGGGTTTACAAAAAAAAAAAAAAAAAAAATCGACAAAAGTCGATTTTAATAATAATAAAAAGCAAAACCCTAATTTTTCATAAAACCTAAAAAACAACATGTAATTTTTAACACAAATCAATATTAGTTAAAAAACTTTAGATCTTGATAATTATAATCATGTTAAAACGGCTCTCGATGCCACTGATGGGTTATATAGTTCATAACAATTATTTAAAACCCTAATATGGATCAAAGAACGCGTAGCGGAAGCGATTAACAAGATCATTAATTTAACACAATTATATTAATCAAGATTAGGGTTACATACCTTTATCCTAGCAAGATCCATAAAACGACAGAACGGACGGCAACTAAGGTTTATCACGAATACCACCAAGAATATAATCTAAAGGAAGATTATATCACGCTCTTGTACACACATAATACAACGAGTTAACCGTGAGTCTAGCACGATCAAACCGAGCTTCAACGCTTATGGAATATTTACCCAACAACCCTAGAGAGGGGCTAGGACTAGATATTTAGCTAAATCGAAAACCAACTGAAACCCTAAGATGGTGAGGGTGTGGCGATCGCAGGAAGAGAAGAGAAGGGGAGGGACAAAATTTATGAAGGCCTTGGGGTTGTTTATATAGGCTTGGCAATCCTTGGGCTCCAAGTAATAAACACGAATTAGGAAACAAAAAGTTTCCCTCTCCCCCTTTTGGTTTTGGCCGACGGCTACACCACCCCCAAGGGGTGTTTGTGTAGTTTTTCCTACTCCTTCTTTTAGCTTCTATTTAGTTTCCATAACGGTCGTTATAACTTAACTCTTATTTATTAACGATCGTTAGTTAAGCTTTGGTTTGATTTAATAAATATAAAATATATTTAATAAATAAATTAACCCTTTACGTTATGTGTGCAATCCCGTGATCCCGAGTTCGATCCTATCTCACGACTATTAATTTTAAGTCCATAAACTTTCACTCGATCAGTCATTGTCTCGGAGTGTATGAAAATAGCAAAAAGACAAGCACCAACTCCCACAACCAAAGATAAGGCCGTGAAGGCCGAGCCATCTTCCGGTACGGAAAGCATCATGATCAACCCTGCTTATCCGGGACAGCTCACTACCATCGGCGGTGGATTAACCAAAGCTTGCCAAACAGCACTAAAGAACCTTTTAAAAGATAACCTGGATATTTTCGCATGGGAACCATCAGACATGACAGGAGTGCCGAGACGAATCATGCAGCACAATTTAAATGTTAATGAAATTCTAGATCCGGTGTGTCAGAAAAGACGGATGTTAGGGTCCGAGAAGAGCAAAGCCGTAACCAAAGAAGTGGAAGATCTAGTGGTGGCAGGAATAATCAGACCAGTAAAGTACCCAACATACATTTCCAAGCCGGTCATGGTCAAAAAGAGTGATGGATCTTGGAGAATGTGCGTAGATTTCAAAAATCTTAATTCAGCATGCCCAAAGGACTACTACTCACCACCAGACATTGATGAAAAAATTGAATCCGTGGTGGAGTCACGCTTTAAGTGTTTCTTGGACGCGTATAAGGGATATCATCAAATTCAAATGGCCCCGAAAGACGAAGAGAAAACAGCCTTTTATACGGATCAAGGCACATTTTGTTACACTAAGATGCCTTTTGGATTAAAAAATGTCGGGGCAACATATCAAAGATTAGTTGACTCAGCTTTTCAAAGTCAAATAGGACGAAATGAAGGCATATATCGATGATATGGTGATAAAAAGTAAAGATGAAAAGAGCATGTTAGCAGACGTGGCAGAAACCTTTGACAACCTCAGACAAATTAACATGAAGTTAAATCTGGTTAAGTGCTCGTTTGGAGTAGAAGAAGGCAAATTTCTGGGGTACATCATCACCCCGGAAGGTATACAAGCGAATCCAAAGAAAACCAGAGCCATTTTCGATATCCAATCACCAAAAACATGGAAGGAAATGCAATCGTTAAGTGGCAAATTGACAACTTTGAATCGATTCCTATCACGATCTGCCGAAAGGGCACTTCCATTCTTTAATACCTTGAAGAACATCACAAAGGAGGACAAGCATGAGTACAAGTGGACCGCGGAGGCGGAAGAGGCGTTCCAGCAAATGAAGCAGTTGATTATGAACTTGCCAACCCTTACTACCCCAAGGCCAAAGGAACCACTGTACATGTACTTGGCAGCATCATAAGAATCAATCAACGCAGTGCTACTTACTGAAAGGAATGGAAGACAGTGTCCGATTCATTATATTGGCCGAACACTCAGTGATGTAGAAAAGAACTATTCTCCTATGGAAAAACTGGCTTTAGCTTTACTAAAAGCATCAAGGAGACTCAGAAGATATTTCGAAGGCCACGAAATAAATGTGATCACAGACCAACCAATCAAGCAAATATTAAGCAAGGCAGATGCATCCGGGAAGCTAGCTAAATACATAATCGAGTTGGGGGCTTACAAGATAGAGTATAAACCCAGGAATGCAATCAAGGGCAAGTCTTGGCAAATTTCCTAACCGAAGCACCCATAGGTCAGGCAGCAGAAGAATTTTCCAGATGCCTATTCTGAAGCCAGGAAAGGACGAAACAAAAGTATGGACCCTCTTTACAAACGGAGCATCCAGTGCCCAAGGTGCAGGAGCCGGATTGGTTCTCATCAGCCCAACCGGAACCGAATACACTTATGCTCTCCTGTTGAATTTCGAAACCACCAACAAGGAGGCAGAATACAAAGCCCTTCTAGCAGGTTTGAGAATTACAGTACAAATGAAAGTGGGAAAGATCGAGGTTCGAGTAGACTCAAAGTTGGTAGCAAACCAGATCAACGGAACATACGAAGCGAGTTGTGACAGAATGATAAAGTACCTAGCCGAAGCAAAAGCTTTAATACCAAAATTTTCTCATTTTTCAATCATAAACATACCAAGGAGTAAGAATCAAAAGGCTGATGTCCTACGCAAACTGGCAACATTGGCATTCGACCACTTAACAAAAGAAGTACTAGTAGAGGTCTTGAACAAAACGTCTACCGACCGGAACGAATTAAACACTATAGTGGAAGAAGTGGATGACAACTGGATGACTCATATTGTCAAATGTCTCCGGGACGGAATTTGGCCAACCGATAAGAATGAAGCACGACGCTTAAGGCTGAAACTACACCAATATGAAATGGTTGATGGAGTCTTGTTCAAAAAAGGATACCTAGAACCAATGCTTCGGTGTGTGGGGCCATTGCAATCCAATTATGTCCTTCGAGAGATACGCATGGGTTAATGCAACATGCATTTGAAGCCAAGATCGATAGTGGCACAAGCTTTAAGATCTGGGTATTACTGGCCAACCATGCACACAGATGCAAGGGAGGAACTAGAGAAATGCGATTCATGCCAAATTCATGCACCGGTAGCAAGATTGCTGAAGACATTGATGAAGTCTATCATGGAACCATGGCAATTTTATCAATGGGGAATGGACATCTTGGGCCCATTGCCAGCCTCATCCGGAAACGTGAAATACATAGATGTTGCCATTGATTATTTCACCAAGTGGATGGAGGCTAAGCCATTGGTGAAAATATCTGGAAAGGAAGTTATTAAGTTCTTCTGGGACAATGTTTTTTTCCGATTCGGAATTCCAAAGATAATAGTCACAGACAATGCTAAGCAGTTCATCAATGAACCATTCAAGAGCTGGTGTTCGGATTTGGAGATAAGCAGATCAATACGGTTGTAGCTCATCCCCAAGCAAATGGTTTAGTTGAAAGGGCTAACAAAACCCTCATGGAAGGCATTAATACAAGACTTGGCCGAATCAGGAATGAATGGGCACAGGAGTTACCGCACATATTGTGGGCCCATCGGACATCACTAAAGCAGAGCAATGGCGAAAGTCCTTTCAGCCTCACATATGGTTCGGAAGCAGTTATCCTGACTGAGATAGGAATGCCTACCTATCGGACAATGATGATCAATGAGAAGGACAATGATGATGTCCTGCGCATAAACTTGGACCTACTACAAGAAAAAAGGGAGATGGCAGCTATCCGAGAAGCAAAGTACAAAACGAAGGTGGAACAATACTACAACAAGCGAGTTCGTCCAGTCACATTCTGCCTAGGAGATTTTATGTTCCGAAAGAATGAAGCAAGCAGAGTACAAAAGGAGGGAAAACTTGGTCCTACATGGGAAGGCCCGTACCGTGTCAAGGAAGCATACAAAAATGGCTCATACAAGCTCCTTACCATGAAAGATAAAGAATTTCTGAGGGTGTGGCATGCAATGAACCTTAGGAAGTGTTATTTGTAATTTTGTTTCTATCATGTAACGAATCTTTCTCCCTTCAGCATGGGAAGAGTCAAGTTTATTACGTTGTCTAGATTTTATTCTGAAATGTATCAACCTTCACTCCCTCTTGAAGGGAAATGTCATGTCTTTTATTTTGAATGAAAAAGCTTCTCTTCTCGTTACTAAAAGAGAAAGCACTTTTGTAGCAATTATGAGTAGCATGAATAATATGGCATTACATTTAGATTACATTCTATTAATAGAAGCACGATTCTTTCTCCCTTCGGCAAGGGAAGAATTTGATTATTATTATTAAATCCTATCCAAAAAGGAAGGCTTGTCCGTATTCAATTCTTTCTCCCTTCGGTAAGGGAAGAATTTGATTATTATTATTAAGTCCTATCCGAAATGGAAGGCCTATCCGTATTCAATTCTTTCTACCTTCGGCAAGGGAAGAATTTGATTATCGTTATTAAGTCCTATCCGAAATGGAAGGCCTATCCGTATTCAATTCTTTCTCCCTTCGGCAAGGGAAGAATCTGATTATTGTTATTAAGTCCTATCCGAAAAGGAAGTCCTATCCGTATTCAATTCTTTCTCCCTTCGGCAAGGGAAGAATTTGATTGTTTTTTATTTTAAGTCCTATCCGAAAAGGAAGGCCTATTCGTATACAATTCTTTCTCCCTTCGGCAAGGGAAGAATTTGACTATTTTTACTTTAAGTCCTATCCGAAATGTAATGCCTATTCGTATGCAATTCTCTCTCCCTTCGGCAATGGGAGAATTTTGATCATCTTTATCTCAAGTCCCATATGAAATGGAGGGTCTGGTTGCATACAATTTTCTTTTCTATCGGCTAGGAAAGAGTTCGATTAATTTTAATTAGTTCCTTCTGAAATGAAAATTCATTCATAGCAACACAGATTACAATTAAAGTTTCATCAAACAAGAACTACAAAAGAGGCATATATTCACCAAAAATAAAGGCAAACATATAGGAACATAATGTAATCATTACATTCATCCGAATCAGAAATACATAAAAACAAGTAAAAATAGTCTTCAAATATTACATTCATCCGAATAAAGTCAAACTTAATAATAGCTGGTTTTGATAGATCATAAATAAGTTAGGCCGCAGGGGGGTCCTTGGTTCTAGAGGCATCATCATCATGAGGGGATCTTGTATCTTCATCATTGGTGATCTCGGCCGAGGGGTCCACAACCTTTTCCGGAGCCAGAGCAGGTTCAATTTCCATCAGACGCTCGATGGGCAGGTAAAAGTTGGTGGCAACCTCTTGGATGTAAGGATACTTAGCAGCCGGAAGGCAATCAACCATTGGCCCCATCTTCTTATCACAATACAAGTCAAAGCCCGGGGTGGCAGCAATAATGGCCAACTGCTCTTCAACAGGTCTCCAAACCTTAATACCCTCGGCCCAGCCAGCCTCAATGGCTTTGTTAAAACAATCTGTTATATTCTTCTTGTGCTCATGGCTGTTAAGAAGTTTGGAAACAACAGCAGGAAGTAGCGTCCGGACATCATTATACCTCCCCATCTCCGAAGTATTGCACTTACTTTGCAATTCTTCCTTTTCGGCCTTCAATACCTTGGCCTCCTCGGCATACATATCCTTATCAGCACGAAGCACATGCAAAGTCTCCTCGAGGTCAGCAATCCGGGCATCACGACCCTTAAGCCTTTCGGACAAATCCCACTTCTCACCCATAACTGCAGCAAGCTCAGAATCTTCGGAAGCACAAGCCTTCTCGGAATTTTGAAGTTGGGACGAAAGTTGAGAATTGTCTTGAACCTGTTTCGACAGATTAAGATCCATTTCTCGAAGGAGGACTTTATATTTCTCACATGATTCCAAAAGATCACCTTGATCCTTTGACTCTTCTTCCAAACGACGAAGTGAATCGACCATGCCCATAGTGCTTCGAGCAAGCTGATACCAGCTTCGGCTCAAGGCAAGCGAGGGGGGATGTGAGCTTAGCTCTCGCTGCATAGCAGGAGGAATCATGTGCATCATTAGATCTCAACACTCCGCAGGAGTATCCACTCGGCTCGTGACACCTACACCCCAATCCGGAACGAACTTGGCACTAGGGTCGGACGTCTCTTCATCAAGAGTAAACACACCTGTTTCGGAAAAGTGAAGGAAAATTAAAAGCCAAGGCAAGTAAGATGACATATGTAAAAGACGAGAGGGAAACACATACGGTTGGAATAAAGACGATTCGAACTAGCTTCTTTTTTACCATCCCTTTGCTTGGCAGGTTCCTCACCATCATCAGAAAATACACCTTTAGAACTTCCACCGTCCAAATAAGAATGACCAAGCGGAGAAAATTCAGGAGGAGGACTTTTATCCTTTCGAGGCTCCGAGGTGGTATCATTGATCTTTTCGGATTCAGGCTCAAGAGTTTCCTCCACTTGATTATCAATAGGTCGGGAAGAACCATCGTCAACATGAGCAGATACATTCACGGACCGAAGTGGTAGGGGACTCATAATGGTGTTATCATCAAAGATCTCATCCCCCCATCATCCACACCTTCGGATACTTGTACGCGCCTTCTTTTAGCTTGACCACCAGAGGTCACAGGCTTTTCAACTGTCATGCGTTTTATGCTTCGATGAAGGTCACTAACGGCTTTGCTTGTTTTGGGAGGAGCTCCGGAGGAACCACCCTTCTCGGAAACTTTTTTCTTTCCCCTAGTCTTTTCAACCTCCTCACCTTCCCCTTCCTTCTTCTTTTTCTCTTCAGCAGAACGAAGAGTAGCCAACCTCTTTTTCTCACGAGCAGCCTTAACGGCTTCTAATAACTAGGTTTTTACCTAGTATAAAAAATTATCGTTGTTCCTGTCTAATCGAATTGATTACTGGATTAACGTGTGACTCAGTTGTCTTTGGTGGAAACAAATGTTTTGTCGTTGTAGTAAAAGGAAAAGTGCACAAACTATTAAAGTAAAAGGCAAGTAATTTAAATCTAACTCTAATTGAAAATAAATGACGGGAATTTAAAGCGTGACGGGAAATTAAAAGGCACTAAAAGTAAATAACGCAAACTTAAAACTATCCTAAAGGCAATCTTAAAACGCAACTAAAACTTAAACTAAGGAAAGGCTTAAAATAAATCTAAGGCAAGAAAACTTAAAGTGCGACTAAGGAAAAAGGCGGGAAACGTAAAGCTTGAAACTTAAAAATTTAAACTTAAAAGAAACTAAAAATACCTCACTCGGAATAATCTTTCGTTCGGAATAATTACTCGTTCGGAATGTCACCTTCGTTGGGAATAATTCTTCTTCACTCGGAATATTTACCTCATGCGGAATAATAGCTCATCCGGAATAATCAAGCCAAAACTCTCATTCGGAATAAAAGCTTTATCCGGAATATTTGATTATTCCGAATAAACAACCTTCAAACCCTTCATCAGGAATATTCCGAATGAACACCTTGATCCGGAATACAAATTATTCAGAATGAATGAACTTGATCTGGAATGCAAGTTATTCCGAATGAATGACCCTTGATTCGGAATGCAAATTTGGTGATCCGGAATATTCCACTGGTTCGGAATATTCCCTTTATCCAGAATATTTCTTTGGTTCGGAATATGGCACTGATCCGGAATGTCAAGTTATTCTGAATAAAGTCCCTTGATCCGGAATATTCGTTTGATCCGGAATAAATCCTCTCGTTCGGAATATATCACAAAACTAACCAATGAATCCTTCGTTCGGAATATCCACTGATCCGGAATATATTGCTTCGTTCGGAATATCCACTGATCCGGAATATTCACTTGATCAGGAACGATTGCTTGGTTCGGAATAAACCGTTGATCCGGAATAACCTGGGCAACAAACAGCGAAGAACACGGGGAAACAAAAAACTACGAATCTAAACAAAATCAATCAAAATAAGCCAAAAGATTAAGCAAGACTAATCAATAAACATCTACTAATCATAAACAAACAATTTAAATCAACAAAACTAATAAACAAACACTAACAAAATCAAAAGCCACTTGATTAAATCAATAAAACTTCAAGAACATAAGCATAAACATAAAGATTAAGATCAAACAAGAAAGGTAGATAGGAGATTAAACAATAAAAGTAAAGATTAACAACAATTAAAAGGAAACTTACTTGAAATTAAATGAATTTAAGGTGCAAGACAATTAGGTAAATGACATGAATTTAAAGAACAAGTAATGTAAATGGTGGAAGAACTAATTGTCACTATTAGCCAACAAGAAAAAAATGAAAGCCTAAGGATCCTATTTATAGTGGATTAGGGAGGTGCTTAGTGGAAGCTTCCTCCCCTCTTTCTTCTTTCTTTAATTATCATTAAGTCCTCGTCTTTTAAGTTCTTCAACTTTAACGACTTTGTCTCGGGATTTCTTTAAACTCGTCTTGAAATTTCTTCATAAATAAGACTTGAGTTCTTCGGCTTTAAGTAAACTTCCGTCTTTTGACTTTTTCTTCGATAAATCTTCAGAATTGGTCTTGGACTTCCGTTCTTTTTGCACTCTTGATTTCTTGACTTCGTCTTTTGTCTTTTTCTTCGATAAAAGCCCGTGAAAGCCCGTGTTTCCTCCCCTTTTCACATTTTCGTCCTAAATCACAACAAAAACACAAACCATGCATAATTCCGACATTTACGACATAAAATACACGTTTTGGCTTTGTTATTATTGTAGTTAAGTGGTAAAAGGATGGGTGTTTACACACCTATCAAATCCCCTACACTTGACCATTGCAATGTCCTCATGCAATGCGTTAATTACAAAGCAAGGTTACATTTTTCATCACATTCAATCCATATTGGCCTTTATTAAAGAGATAGAAGAATAACAAAACAAGTAAAGAAATCAAAAACTTACCTAAGGGTTTTGGAAATGTCATGAATGATCATCATCCTCAAGTTTTCATATTCTCCAAGCCAAGCTTAAAAACGAGATCATTGTTATTATAAGTTAGCAAACTAACACGAACTCATGCGGGCCAATTATTTACTTAGACTCCCTTATTCCTAGGTGTATCTCTTATATTTTATTGTTGTCTTGAATGATCACGAGGATGCATTGTTGACTTATTTCGATAGTTATTAAGGCTGAAAATAAAGTGGGACGATTTAATCAATAGTTAGCTAAAGGACAAAATCTTTTAAAACTGCTTCTCGGGACCTCAAAAAGTTCATATCTTGGCATAACTCGCTTCGCGATTTGAGACCTTTCTCAGACCGATATTTGGCAGCGACTTCATACTTCAAATCTTGAGAGACGTTCATGAAATAATGGTCTTCTCTTCATAATAGGAATTTCTTCACTTGAAGTTTTGAGAGATTCTTCATATTTGGACCACGACTTCTTCATTTTTCTCCAATCTTTATTTTGGACTTTGATATACAACGATCCGCCTCCTTTTAGGACTTGGATCTATTTATCCTCATACCTTGCTAGGGTCTTTTCGGATAGACTTCTCCATGATCTTTTGGGGAGTACTTGCTTTTCGTCGTGTGTCTCGATCCTTCATTATTGATTTTCGATAAATGATTCTTCACATCACTTTTGGATCTTTAGCAACAAAATGTAGCCCTCGTGCCTTGTTAGGACCTTTTTGGACTCGCCAATCTTCCCATCCCACTTCAATAAGTTATGCCTTGGCTATGAACTCTAATCCATACCGAGCAACTTTTAAACGATCTTGGGCTAGAAGCTAAGTAACTTTTCAAATCGTACAACCTTATTTATTGTAGATAAAACAAGCGATGGGAGAATAGGCTTATAATTAACTCACATAAATTCACGAAAGGATACCAAACTTATAATTGACTCTATCATCTCTCGTTCTCCACAATTTAAAATCTCAAGGAATGAGACTCGTGGATGCTTATCCTATTAAATCAAAGTTTTGGGTTTTCGAGTCATCTATAGGATCTTGCAAACTCTTAGACTCTTTCAAGTTTAGAAATCGCATTTTAAAGTTCCCTTGATAAACAACTCTCTAGGATCAATTATAGGAACTTGCGAAAAGTTCTTGTTCTTAACCCGTGAGAGTTAAGACTTTCACGTTTTAAAGCTCCCTATATAAAAGCCTAGCAAAACTTGACTTAAACACGTTAAGGATACTAGCTAGAGTAAACTTAGATAAGTAAACTCGGGTTGAGTCAAAAGATTTACAACGTTTGGAAATTAAAACCACTTTATTAAAATTTATTCTAATAAAGAAAGAAAATAACTATACAAAGGTTAAAACTATAGGCCAAAACAGATCAAAAATTTTGAAAAATGTCGAAAAATTGATTTTCCGGTTAAAATGAGGACAAATACAAGGAAAAGACCACTTAACTTCGATAGAAGTCCCCTTACACTTGATATAAACATTGCCCTCAATGTTTAAGCATGTGGGAGTAAACTCCCCTACACTTAGGACATTGTGCACGTTTGTTTAAATCTTGCTAAGGAAAAGACAACTAAAGAGATTCCTATTTTAATATTGAAAAAATATAAAAATAGTGAATCGAAAAGAGTTTAGGATAGAACCGGGATGACAGAACATGGAATCACGGGTCGTCAAAAATCATCAAGCGTGGATCATTGAGCGCTCGAATCCCTGAATATGAGAAGAGATGAAATAGCAAACACCAACGGGTCTCCCCTACACTTAGGATATAAATAGCTAAAAGATAGATACATGGGTTGCCTCCCAAGAAGCGCTTGATTTTTGTTCACCGAGTCGTAAGCCTGACTCGACCTTGATTAGCATAGGAAGAAGCTTAAAAAACATCCACCGGGATCAAAGACATAGTTTTCGTCCATCAAATAGCACAAGCTTAAGGCGAACAAGGTAAGCCAAAGAAGAGTAGGCAAGGTTCCCTTAAGCAAAGATGGAACACGATGGTAGAAAGGGTGAAGAGGTGCAAGCATATCTTCATAAGTTCCAAAGATTTTTCCTTTTATTTCATCAGACGGATACTGAGATGGCTGAAGAATATCGATACCAGGGTCGAACACCTTTTCCTTTAAGGGAAGATAGCACTCAGGCTCAGCAGAATCTGAAGATGATCCGCTAAGAAAATGCACAACCTCGTCCTCAGAGGGTGGACAAAGAGGTGTCAAAACATACGTGCTGCGGATGTTGGTGTCGTCCGGTTGCTTCTCCTTTGAAAGAATTTTCTTCAAATCCGTAGAAGAATGAAGACCATAATCATCAAAGTCTAAAGGAGGAGCATCACTCTTATGAGGGAAGTATGTATTGAGAAATCTAGAAAAGTCTTCCTCAAATGAGTAGTCATCCAAAGTAGGATTAAGCATGGATGGCGGAGGATCTTCATCATGAGAAGAATCACTCGAGAGAGTATCG
Source organism: Glebionis coronaria (assembly GCA_025667525.1). Taxonomy (NCBI): domain Eukaryota; kingdom Viridiplantae; phylum Streptophyta; class Magnoliopsida; order Asterales; family Asteraceae; genus Glebionis; species Glebionis coronaria. The sequence continues at coordinate 844,854 of JANFOE010000914.1, forward strand.
GCCTCATCAAAATCATCATACGTGGGCATGTCGGGATACTCAGAAGTAAAAGCATCATAATCATCTTCATCGGAACTAGAATCGTCATCATAAGCATCAAAGATCGGTGGAGAATCATATGTGGGAGGGGGTTACAAATTGGATAGAGAATCATCCACATCATCTTGAAACAGTGGATTATCATTGCAAGAATTGAATAGAGGATTGTTGTAGACGACAAAATCATCAAGCACATTAATCACATTCACCGATTCTCTTCCATAGGATTTTCTTGTAAGCTTCCCCATTTCAAAAACTTGTGCATCATCCCCGACTCTTAAGATGAGTTCACATTTATCCACATCTATTAAAGCTCTACCGGTTCTCAAAAATGGGCGTCCAAGTATTAACGGAATACGAGGGTCCATTTCATAATCAACAACGACAAAGTCGACCGGAAAAGTGAATGTGCCAACCTTAATGAACACATCTTCGGCAATACCAACGGGGTAAGCGAGAGTGCGATTGGCTAGCTCAAGAGTCATCTTGGTGGGTGTAAGGTCGGGCAATGATAACTTTTTCCAAACACTTAAAGGCATCAAATTTATACTTGCCCCGAGATCGGCTAAGGCAGTAAATTTGTCGGTTTGGTTAAAAGTACAAGGTAGCTAATGTATAGATTTTGCTAGGTTAAAAGTTCGTTTTCTCGGTATCTTCTCGAATTGATTTTCGGTTAATTGTGCGAGATTAGTTGTTCTTGGTGAAGCAAATATTTTTGGTTTTGGTAAAATAAATGTGCAAGACTTAAAAATAAATGACGAGTAACTAAAACTAAACTAGTTGAAACGAAAACGGTGCATATTTAAAACTTGGAAAGTAAATGACGAGAACTTAAATGACGTAAAATTAAAACTTAGCGAAAAGTAAATTGACATTAAAATAAAAGTTCAAAACGAAATTAAAATAGACTAAAAATAAAACGAGAAAAATTGACATTTTAACCTAAGCAAAATGTTAAAACAAAACAAAATATTCCATCGGAATACACCCGATCGGAATCCATAAGGATCCGATCGGAATGTACCCGATCGGAATGAGCATGATCGGAATAATCGAAAACAACTCAATCGGAATGTCTAAAATTAAACCTAATCGGAATGTTTAGAAAAGACATGATCGGAATAATGTGGAATGCAAGTAATCGGAATAAGAAAACACATATGATCGGAATGTAGAAAGACTATTCAATCGGAATAAGCAAAACTTGAAGCCAATCGGAATAGCTAAACCCTTTTCCGATTTGCCAATCGGAAAAAGGGTGTGCCGGTCGGAATAACAGATCGGAAAGGGGTTTTAATACCCTTTCCGATTTATAAGGAATTCGAGAAAAGCAAAAGCAATAAGCTATTGAAATGAGCTTATTCCCAAAACTAAAACAAACCAATACTAATCGGATCAAATAAGCACTGATCTAAACTTATTCAACCACAAATTAAGCAACTTTTTGGATCAAACAATAAAAACATAAACTTTTTAAGCACGAACACATAAATGAACAACACGGATCATAAGTAATTCGCACAAAAAGTAAACAAGAATCAAGAAAGGAAGATGAAAGATTAAGACAAGAAAAGCAAAGATTTAAGAACAATGAATGAAAACTTACTTGAAAATTAAATGATTAAAAGTGCGTAACAATTAATTAAAGTGAAAGAAACGAAAGAAAGTAATTAACAAGAAATAAAAATGGTGGAAGTGGTGGTTTGTCAAACCACCCAACAACATGAAATGAAAGAACTAATGGCCTATTTATAGTGGTGATTAGGGAGGAGCTTAGGAAGCTTCCTCCCTCTTTCCTCTTTTCCTTAATTGCACACTCAAGTCCTTTTCTTCTTAATCTTTTGTTAATCTTGGACTTAATGACTTTGTCTCGGGATTTCTTTGAACTTGTCTTGATATTTCTTCATAAATAAGACTCGAGTTCTTCGGCTTTAAGTAAACTTCCGTCTTTTGACTTTTTCTTCGATAAATCTTCAGAATTGGTCTTGGACTTCCGTTCTTTTTCCACTCTTGATCTTTCGACTTCATCTTTCGTCTTTTTCTTCGATAAAAGCCCGTGAAATCCTGTGTTTTCTCCACTTTTCACCTTTTCGTCCTAAATCACAACAAAAACGCAAACCACGTATAATTTCGACATAAATGAGATAAAATACACGTTTTGGCTCGGTTATTATTGTAATTAAGTGGTAAAAAGGATGGGTGTTTTCACACCTATCAAATCCCCTACACTTGACCATTGCAATGTCCTCATGCAATGCATTGGTTACAAAGCAAGATTACATTTTCCATCATAATCAATCCACGTTGGCCTTTATTAAAGAGATAGAAAATTATAAACATACAAAATAAAGAAATCAAAAACATACCTTTGGGTTTTGGAAATGTCGTGAATGATCATCATCCTCAAGTTTTCACTTTCTCCAAACCAATCTTAGAAACGAGATCATTGTTATTATAAGTTAGCAAACTAACACGAACTCATGTGGGCCAATTATTCACTTAGACTCCCTTATTCCTAGGTGTATCTCTTTTATTTTATTTTTGTCTTGAATGATCACGAGGATGCATTGTTTGACTTATTTCGATAGTTATTTAGTCCGAAAATAAGGTGAACGATTTAATCAATAGTTAGCTAAAGGACCAAATCTTTTAAAACTGCTTCTCGGGACCTCATAAAGTTCATATCTTGGCATAACTTGCTTCACGATTTGAGACCTTTCTCGGACCGATATTTAGCAGCGACTTCATACTTCAAATATTTGAGAGAGGTTCTTGAAATAATGGTCTTCTCTTCATAATAGGAATTTCTTCACTTGAAGTTTTGAGAGATTCTTCATCTTTGGACCACGACTTCTTCATTTTTCTCCAATCTTTATTTTGGATTTTGATATACAACGATCCGCCTCCTTTTAGGACTTGGATCTATTTATCCTCATACCTTGTTAGGGTCTTTTCGGATAGACTTCTCCATGACTTTTGGGGAGTTCTTGCTTTTCGTCGTGTGTCTCGATCCTTCATATTGATTTTCATTCTTCACATCACTTTTGGATCTTTAGCAACAAAATGTAGCCCTCATGCCTTGTTAGGGCCTTTTCGGACTCGCCAATCTTCGCATCCCGCTTCAATAAGTTATGCCTTGGCTATGAACTCTAATCCGTACCGAGCAACTTTTAAACGATCTGGGGCTAGAAGCTAAGTAACCTTTTAAATCGTACTACCTTATTTATTGTAGATAAATTTATTAACAAGTGGAGGGAGAATAGGCTTATAATTAACTCACATAAATTCACGAAAGAATACCGAACTTATCATTGACTCAATCATCTCTCGTTCTCCACAGTTTAAAATCTCAAGTAATGAGACTCGTGGATGCTTAGCCTATTAAATCAAAGTTTTGGGTTTTCGAGTCGCCTATAGGATCTTGCAAATTCTTAGACTTTTTCAAGTTTAGAAATCGCATTTTAAAGTTCCCTTGATAAACGACTCTCTAGGATCAATTATAGGAACTTGCGAAAAGTTCTTGTTCTTAACCCGTGAGAGTTAAGACTTTCGCGTTTTATAGCTCCCTATATAAAAGCCTAGCAAAACTTGACTTAAACACGTTAAGGATACTAGCTAGAGTAAACTCGGGTTGAGTCAAAAGATTCACAACGTTTGAAAACTAAAACCACTTATTCAAAGATTTATTCTAGCAAAGGAAGAAAATAACTATACAAAGATAAAAACTAATAGGCCAAAATAGATCAAAAATTTTGAAAAATGTCGAAAAACTGATTTTCCGGCTAAAATGAGGACAAATACAAGGAAAAGACCACTTAACTTCGATAGAAGTCCCCCCTACACTTATGATAAACATTGTCCTCAATGTTTAAGCATGTGGGAGTAAACTCCCCTACACTTAGGACATTGTGCACGTTGTTTAAATCTTGCTAAGGAAAAGACCACTAAAGAGATTCCTATTTTAATATTGAGAAAATATAAAATAGTGAATCGAACAAAGTTTAGGATAGAACCGGGGAGAAGGGAACACGGAGTCACGGTTCGTCAAAAGTCATCAAGAGTGTGTCTTTGAAGCTCTAATCCCTGCACATGATAAGAAAGAAAGCAAGAAACACCACGGGGCTCCCCCTACACTTATGGTGAAAATAGATAGATAATTGGGTTGCCTCCCAAAAAGCGCTTGTTTATATTAACCGAGTCACGAGCCTGACTCGTCCCCGAATTAAATAGTCCATGGGGAAGCCTCGAATGTGATACCGGGATCAAAGACCTTGTCCTCGTTCCCGGTTGACATCAACAAAGGAGAGGCGGGGGGATAAGTCTTGAAAGGAAGAAAGGTCCTTTCAACATACGAGAAGTATGTGAATTCAAGATCCACGGGAGGTGGGGTGGGTAAAGTAAGCACATTGTCCTCCCCCAAAGACAATGGATGCTGAGAAAACGGCAGAGCCGTATTGTTATCAATCATAGCATAATCAATGTCACCTCCCGGGTCAAAGCACTCATCCTCCGTGATAGTGGCTAAAGGGGAGGATGAAAGGTGCTCGGGAGGGGGACTTGGGACAATACTTTCAAGTAGCAAATTATCAAAAATAATATCCCCCTCCATGTCATCGTCATCATTACCTGGTGGTATGGAGTGAATGTCGATTTCCTCCAGCAATGGGTCATTATCTTCAACGGGAGGAATAGATGGAGGCAAAGACTCGGAAAGAGGAGGAGAAGTCAACGCTTCGATTTGAGCAATAAGAAGGTGCACTTTCCGTAATCTATCTCGAAGAAGCACGTCTTCCACCTTATCCACAAGATCATGTTCATCGGTGAACTTCTCGTAAACCGGAGAGAATAAATCGTCATCACCCGCATCTCCCGGTGGAGATGGAGAAATTTCAAAAGTGAAATTCTCATAGCTTGGAGAAAAATCGTCATCATTTGGATCGACCTCTTCCGTAAGAGCAACGTCGTCCTCAAGCTCCATAGCAGCCGGTATGTCACAAACCTCATCATCAAACACTTTATCAAGACCAACATCACTAAGCTCATTCAATGTATCACACTCCTTAGACATGTTTGGGATATTGAGAGGAGGGATGAAAATTGCACTAGGACATTGAGCAGTAAGATCATTCCAAGAAATAGTAGGCTCGTCGTCATCATCATCGTAATAGTATAGATACACCGGGGGAGGAGTATAAGTCTCGATATTCGATATTTGCTCTTGTCGTTTATCCTTTTGATATATTTTGATGATCTTGTTGAAAGCTTCTTGAAGTTGTTGACCTTGCTTAGCAAGAGTGGCCCATTGTTCGTGGGAGCTCAAATGTTCGAAGGAGGGTTGATGATCGATGGGGTGTTGTGGGGGTTCAAAATGTTGAAAACCTGAATTATAGCATGGTTCTGGCTCATAGTAGTTCATCGGTTGAGAGGAATTATAAACCGGGTTTGGTTCATAATAATCCATTGGTGAAGAAAACTGAGGACACGGATTTGGCTCATAACAATTCATTGGTTGACAAGAATAGGTATCGTGAGGACCCCCACAATTTTGGCAAGAAGGGTAAGGAGAAAAGTCGGGTGCGTCTTGTGGATAGCTATTTTCATTGTCATAATTGTACCCCGGTTCTTGTCCGTGAACAGACGGGTATTGAACCGGGCACGAAACATGCCAATGAGAATTGCTTCCACAATAGATGCACGGGGAAAGAGTAGGTGGGTTCAAAAACGACGAATTAAGTGAGTGGCACAAAGGACAAAATCCTGGTATTAATTGTGTATCTTTGATATCATTTCCGCACCGCTCACATGTACACCATTGACAAGAGTCGTTCCCGTACAATCGTCTCCCACACCCGACGCAATGGACATAAAAATCCATAAATAAAGATAGATGAGCAAGAAGAATATTTTTGGTGCAAAACTTTGAAAAAGAAATGCTTTTTATGATTTTACAAATGTTTTTGTAGTTTTTTTTTTCTTGAAAAAATAACGTTCACAAGTGAACGGATCCCAAAACCCAACACGTCTCTCACAAAAAACCGTTAATCTTCATGAAAAGAGCCGGCAGCGGCGCCATTTTAATGTATAGATTTTGCTAGGTTAAAAGTTCGTTTTCTCGGTATCTTCTCGAATTGATTTTCGGTTAATTGTGCGAGATTAGTTGTTCTTGGTGAAGCAAATATTTTTGGTTTTGGTAAAATAAATGTGCAAGACTTAAAAATAAATGACGAGTAACTAAAACTAAACTAGTTGAAACGAAAACGGTGCATATTTAAAACTTGGAAAGTAAATGACGAGAACTTAAATGACGCAAAATTAAAACTTAGCGAAAAGTAAATTGACATTAAAATAAAAGTTCAAAACGAAATTAAAATAGACTAAAAATAAAACGAGAAAAATTGACATTTTAACCTAAGCAAAATGTTAAAACAAAACAAAATATTCCATCGGAATACACCCGATCGGAATCCATAAGGATCCGATCGGAATGTACCCGATCGGAATGAGCATGATCGGAATAATCGAAAACAACTCAATCGGAATGTCTAAAATTAAACCTAATCGGAATGTTTAGAAAAGACATGATCGGAATAATGTGGAATGCAAGTAATCGGAATAAGAAAACACATATGATCGGAATGTAGAAAGACTATTCAATCAGAATAAGCAAAACTTGAAGCCAATCGGAATAGCTAAACCCTTTTCCGATTTGCCAATCGGAAAAAGGGTGTGCCGGTCGGAATAACAGATCGGAAAGGGGTTTTAATACCCTTTCCGATTTATAAGGAATTCGAGAAAAGCAAAGGCAATAAGCTATTGAAATGAGCTTATTCCCAAAACTAAAACAAACCAATACTAATCGGATCAAATAAGCACTGATCTAAACTTATTCAACCACAAATTAAGCAACTTTTTGGATCAAACAATAAAAACATAAACTTTTTAAGCACGAACACATAAATGAACAACACGGATCATAAGTAATTCGCACAAAAAGTAAACAAGAATCAAGAAAGGAAGATGAAAGATTAAGACAAGAAAAGCAAAGATTTAAGAACAATGAATGAAAACTTACTTGAAAATTAAATGATTAAAAGTGCGTAACAATTAATTAAAGTGAAGGAAACGAAAGAAAGTAATTAACAAGAAATAAAAATGGTGGGAGTGGTGGTTTGTCAAACCACCCAACAACATGAAATGAAAGAACTAATGGCCTATTTATAGTGGTGATTAGGGAGGAGCTTAGGAAGCTTCCTCCCTCTTTCCTCTTTTCCTTAATTGCACACTCAAGTCCTTTTCTTCTTAATCTTTTGTTAATCTTGGACTTAATGACTTTGTCTCGGGATTTCTTTGAACTTGTCTTGATATTTCTTCATAAATAAGACTCGAGTTCTTCGGCTTTAAGTAAACTTCCGTCTTTTGACTTTTTCTTCGATAAATCTTCAGAATTGGTCTTGGACTTCCGTTCTTTTTCCACTCTTGATCTTTCGACTTCATCTTTCGTCTTTTTCTTCGATAAAAGCCCGTGAAATCCCGTGTTTTCTCCACTTTTCACCTTTTCGTCCTAAATCACAACAAAAACGCAAACCACGTATAATTTCGACATAAATGACATAAAATACACGTTTTGGCTCGGTTATTATTGTAATTAAGTGGTAAAAAGGATGGGTGTTTTCACACCTATCAGTAGCACAAAACGACCGGGATCTCCAAGTTTTTTTTGGAAGTTCTTTAAGAAGGACGACAGAACAATTTTCATTCAATCGAGTATTAACAAACTCGACCATCTTCTCCTTCTTATTAAGCAATTCCTTAAACATCTTGACAAATTGTGGCATTTGAGCAAGAGCTTCAACAAGGGTAAAGGTGATTTTCATTCCGGCTATCTTTTCCAAAAAGTTAGCGACTTGAATGTCATTCTTAGTCAAAATTCTAGCCTTGTAGAGTTGAGAAGGGTAAGGAATGCTGGGGTTGGGTGGTGGAGGTGTAGAAGGTGAAGGTTGAGATGTTGAAGGGTTAAGGGTGGAAGGTGGGGTTGGTGGAGGATTCGTCTTGGGTACTTCTTCACGACGAGGTGGAGACGGTAATGGTGTACTAATACTAGATGTGGGAGTAGTAGGGATAAATGGTGGTGGAGGAGGTGTAGATGATGTAACTGAGGGCAGGATAGATGATCCTACTACGGTTGCTCCACTACGAGTAGTAATAGCACTCACATTCGCTCTCGGATTGGTGACGGTGTTTGAAGGTAGAGAGCCCGAAGTAGAGGGTTGAGTGGTGGGTAAGAAACTAGCCAGCATATTCTTCAAATCATTCGTTTGATTGATGAAGGAGGATTGTATATCATTTCGAAGCTCGGATCTAATGTCATTCCCTTGCTTGGTGATATCCCCTTTCAAATTGATAATTTGGCTCTGCAGATTCTTAATTTTCTCTCGTTGGGTTCTCATTAAGGCTTCAACATCTTGATTAATGGGTGGGGCTTGTTGAGCGGGTGGGTGATAAGGATTAGAAGCTCGAGGCGGGATTTGGTTGCTTCTAGTATAGTTGTTGGTGGGATTGTGGTTTTGAGGAGAAAAACCGGGTGAAAGATAGTTGTTGGACCGGTAACTTAGCAAATTTCTATCCCCTTGAGGTCGGGCTTGGTAATTTTCCGGTGAATAATTACCATAAGCCGCATACACGTTTTCCGGATTTCCTTGAGTAGAAGGACAATCAGTGTATGAGTGAGGACCGCCGCATGTCTCACAAGGAATTGCTACCGCTTTAACTTCTTCTTGTTGGTTTGAAGCGATGAGCAAGATATTTTTGTTCATTTCGGCCATCATGCGGGTGAATCGGTCATATCGGGGTTTGCTGAAGTAGAAGAAACATTGACTCTCGGGTTGTTTCTTGAAGAAGCGGAGGAATCCCAATTTTTGTGATGAGTAGTCATGTTCTCAATAAGCTCTCTACACTCCTCGGGTCTTCTTTTCATAAATGTGCCACCGGCGGCAGCATTAATCGTATCACGATCACGAAAAGTCAAACCGTTGTAGAAAGTATCAATTAAGGTCACGGGGAGCATGTTGTGGTTTGGACGTCGATCTATCAAAACATTATATCTTTCCCAAGCATCAAAAAGAGATTCATCGGGTTCTTGCATGAAACCGCTGATTTGATTTCGAAGGCTCGTGACCATGGATGGTGGAAAGTAGCGCGACAAAAAGCGTTGAGTCATGTCATCCCAAGTATGAATGGAATTCTTCGGGAGACGATCAAACCATTTCTCGGCGTGGTGTGATAAAGTATGTGGAAAGAGTTGAAGGCGAAGGACATCCATTGTAGCACCGGGCAACTTCATGCTTTGAGTGATAGTAATGAATTTGTCGAGGTGTTTGTGGGCATCATCATCAGGCATTCCGTGGAATGGATTAGTTTGCACTTGTTGTATCATATGATGCTTCAACGAAAACTCCGGAGCCGTGATTTGCATCGGCGCAATCGGTCCTCCTCGTCCAAACATGGTGGGTTGACAAAGCTCCTCCATTGTCCGAAGATCGGGCTGTGGAAGAACATTGTTGTTGTTATTGTTGAGGTGCGGTGGATTATTGTTGTTGTTCACACCTGCCATAGCTAAATCTTCACGAGTCTCGGGCTCTTGATAAGTTGAAGATCTAGTACGCATACACCTGCGAAAGCAAAAGAAAACAATACCAAACACAAAGTGAATATATATACACTAGAAAGAAAATAAAATCTTTTTGGATTTTTGAAAATTTTTAGTTTTTATGGATTTTTTAACAATTTTTAATTTTTATGGATTTTTGGAAATTTTTAAGCAAGAAAATAACGCTCACGAATGAACGGATCCCAAAAAGCAACGCGTCTCTCACAGAAAACCGTTAATCTTTACGAAAAGAGCCGGCAGCAGCGCCATTTAATAACTAAGTTTTTACCTAGTATAAAAAATTATCGTTGTTCCTGTCTAATCGAATTGATTACTGGATTAACGTGCGACTCAGCTATCTTTGGTGGAAACAAATGTTTTGTCGTTGTAGTAAAAGGAAAAGTGCACAAACTATTAAAGTAAAAGACAAGTAATTTAAATCTAACTCTAATCGGAAATAAATGACGGGAATTTAAAGCGTGACGGGAAATTAAAAGGCACTAAAAGTAAATAACGCAAACTTAAAACTATCCTAAAGGCAATCTTAAAACGCAACTAAAACTTAAACTAAGGCAATGCTTAAAATAAATCTAAGGCAAGAAAACTTAAAGTGCGACTAAGGAAAAAGGCGGGAAAAGTAAAGCTTGAAACTTAATAATTTAAACTTAAAAGAAACTAAAAATACCTCACTCGGAATAATCCTTCGTTCGGAATAATTACTCGTTCGGAATGTCACCTTCGTTCGGAATAATTCTTCTTCACTCGGAATATTTACCTCATGCGGAATAATAGCTCATCCGGAATAATCAAGCCAAAACTCTCATTCGGAATAAAAGCTTTATCCGGAATATATGATTATTCCGAATAAACAACCTTCAAACCCTTCATCCGGAATATTCCGAATGAACACCTTGATCCGGAATACAAATTATTCCGAATGAATGAACTTGATCCGGAAGGCAAGTTATTCCGAATGAATGACCCTTGATTCGGAATGCAAATTTGGTGATCCGGAATATTCCACTGGTTCGGAATATTCCCTTTATCCAGAATATTTCTTTGGTTCGGAATATGGCACTGATCCGGAATGTCAAGTTATTCCGAATGAAGTCCCTTGATCCGTAATATTCGTTTGATCCGGAATAAATCCTCTCATTCGGAATATATCACAAAACTAACCAATGAATCCTTCGTTCGGAATATCCACTGATCCGGAATATATTGCTTCGTTCGGAATATCCACTGATCCGGAATATTCACTTGATCAGGAATGATTGCTTGGTTCGAAATAAACCGTTGATCCGGAATAACCTGGGCAACAAACAACGAAGAACACGGGGAAACAAAAAACTACGAATCTAAACAAAATCAATCAAAATAAACCAAAAGATTAAGCAAGACTAATCAATAAACATCTACTAATCATAAACAAACAATTTAAATCAATAAAACTAATAAACAAACACCAACAAAATCAAAACCCACTTGATTAAATCAATAAAACTTCAAGAACATAAGCATAAACATAAAGATTAAGATCAAACAAGAAAGGTAGATAGGAGATTAAACAATAAAAGTAAATATTAACAATAATTGAAAGGAAACTTACTTGAAATTAAATGAATTTAAGGTGCAAGACAATTAAGTAAATGACATGAATTTAAAGAACAAGTAACGTAAATGGTGGAAGAACTAATTGTCACTATTAGCCAACAAGAAAAAAATGAAAGCCTAAGGATCCTATTTATAGTGGATTAGGGAGGTGCTTAGTGGAAGCTTCTATCCCCTCTTTCTTCTTTCTTTAATTATCATTAAGTCCTCGTCTTTTAAGTTCTTCAACTTTAACGACTTTGTCTCGGTATTTCTTTAAACTCGTCTTGAAATTTCTTCATAAATAAGACTTGAGTTCTTCGGCTTTAAGTAAACTTCCGTCTTTTGACTTTTTCTTCGATAAACTTTAGAATTGGTCTTGGACTTCCGTTCTTTTTGCACTCTTGATTTCTTGACTTCGTCTTTTGTCTTTTTCTTCGATAAAAGCCCGTGAAAGCCCGTGTTTTCTCCCCTTTTCACATTTTCGTCCTAAATCACAACAAAAACACAAACCACGCATAATTCCAACATTTACGACATAAAATACACGTTTTGGCTTGGTTATTATTGTAGTTAAGTGCTAAAAGGATGGGTGTTTACACACCTATCAGCTTCGTTTTCATTCATGGCCACAATCTGCTCCGCGGTAGGGGCACTCAGCTGCTCCCCAGCAGCCAAAGCATTGGCAACATGAGGAGTGACTCGATTAGCATCAGACAAACGGTCACCTCTGGTGATCTTGCCAGGAGCAGTGATGGGAAACCTGAGGTACTCCGACATGCTAATAACTACAAAGAAGGAGAAGAGTACAACAAAAACGATACAAACTTATAATCATGGAAGCAAAAGGGCGAAATATAAAAAAGGAGAGGTGGCAATAGTAGGGATCAATACCATTCCCTTCCGGATCTAAAAAACGAGGCAGAAACTTCGGGCACTCCCAAGTTAATGACACCCCAGCCATATACAAGACACTCTCCGGAATATATGACAAGTCTATGACATGTTCTTAAAGACGTCGAGTGTCTGATTCGTTAAAACCATCCTGAGGAATGTAGTCATTTAATTCTGAATCAACATGCCTCCAAGACATAAAATCCGGAATGGCTCGGCGATCTATTATAAAGAATTCCCATTTCCATCTCTTCAAACTAGATAGGGTGTCATGAAAAATTTGCTTCCGCGAACCCTTTCCGGATCTTTTCTCGAAAGAGAACCAATGGCCTTGCTTACTAAGTCTGTAATAAAGGCGAAATAGGACTGCAGTAGGATTAAAAGAGATGCTCTGGCAATAAACTTCAAAGGTGGTCACTCAATTTGGTCCAAGCGGAACCATCTGGGAGATATGAATGGCAAAGTCCTTCAAGACGGCTAAAAGGAAGGAGGAAAATGGGACTCGCACCCCGAACAACTTGAAGAACTGCTCATACAGACCTATACAGTTCGCTGGAAGCTTATCCATCGTCATCCCTTCCGGAGCAGCTTGAGGGTTGAAGCTTTTAGGAATATGATAAGTCTTGACTAAGTATTTAACATACTCATCGTCAAGGGTGGAAGTATACTTCGGCATGTCGAACTTGGGAGCATAACGAGTAGAACCAGAGGGCCCAGGAAGCTCTTCGTCTGCCATTTCGTTTATAAGGAGATCCGGAAAGGTAGGAAGGTAAATAAAAGAAGGTACCTGAAAAACCTAGAAGATCCGGATCGGTAGAGAGAAGAAAAATTCGAGAGTAAAGTAAAAAATACACACTAATAAGACACAAAATGGGAAGTATTTATAGTCACGGTAAAAATGCGGGGAAATGTGAGAGGTACAGTAAAAATGCACGTGTCCATCATCTGAGTCTGTTGAGGCCACGTGTCAATCATCAAGGGAAGTTAGGGTGAAAGTAGTTGGGCCTCGATGGGCTGAAAGTGGGGATCGGGCTCCACAAAGATAATGGCCCATTCCTATTATTTGGGAAAAGTTCAAAATATTAGTTTGGCTAAGTACAATCCGAATGAATTGGCCAAACCAATACTTGGGGGGACTTGTTCGTGTATGTGTCCGGAACACATGACCCGATCCGGAACATGACCCAAGGGTCCGAAACACACGAACTCTTCTAGAAGGAATCAGCTCTAGTCAACGGAGAAGTCAACAGACACACTTCCTATAAAATAGGGAGTGCGTCCCCAATCGGGCCAACCAAGGCCCATCACAACTCCTGGCCTTTTAGGGATTTGATTAGTATAAATACCCCCTTTGGGTCCAAGTTTTAGGTTAACTCTTTTACCCTTATTATTTTACTTATATTATATATTCTTATATTCCACTTCGGATCTTTATCCTTTACTTACTCTCACGCCTGAGCTTGGTCTGGGTTCTCACACCCGGACGAGGCTAACGCGTTACTTTGGTTTCAGGTAGTCCGAAGCATACACCACTCCAGGTCCGAACCGGTCTCACCATTCGGACCCTTGCAAGAAATTGCACGAACAGGCACAGTTCCAAATCATGCTCACAAGTCTGACCATCTTTAGATATACCAGCGTCAAAACCACCAGTTAGTCGAGAATAAGAATAGCACAACCAAACTGAGATGTTTCAATATTCATGTTCACACTCAACCTTGAGCATATCGAGTACCCATGCATACTTGAATGAACGATTGTCATCTCAACAGCTTTATTCTCGAATCTCCCAATCATACGTTTGTCAATACCCCCAAGCTTGTAAATCAAGTGCCCAGTTGTTGATTTTCCAGAATCAACATGGCTAATCACAACAATACTAATGTGGATCTTTTATCCTTTTACATCGCTTCAAAATGAATTAACCCCTCTTCAATTACATCCACACAAGCACACGACTCCACATCAAGAAACGTCTCCTTATTTGGCGGCAATCCATTGTTCCTCACCTGCTCAAACATCTCCAACCCATCATCCCCGAACCCATTCCACACCTTCCCAGTAGTAATCAAATACCAAATCTATATTCCTCTCATCCACTCCCTTGAGATTTTCATGTACACATGATATCGGCCCCTCTGCATGATGTGCAAAGTAAATTAGATATGCTCAAGTTGTAAAATGGCATCATTAACTACAATGAATAGGTTTATTTTGTCGTGCATAATCACAAATGGGTCAATCGAGTACACTAAGAAATAACTCGAAAGAAAACATGTCAACTTGGTCTTAATGCGTAAAATCTCATAACTCAGATTTGTTAACAAATTTAATCTATGATTAATCAGTATGTTTTCCTGATCATTTATGCCGACTTAAACCTCCAACTCTTTTTACCTCTAATAATTCGTAAGCATTATACATCACCTTCGGGCCATTTTCCATGTCTAATTATACTGTTAAGATATCAAATACTTGAGTGTATGCGAGACACATATTTAATCTGTAAAGCAGGCAAATAAGTCTCACCTTATCCTAAACAATTATTGTGAACAACTCTTCCTACTTAAAAAATGGAATTTAATGCTTGAATCAAAATGTAGTACTTAAGTTGTTTAACATAGTATCTATTGCTATTTCCTGTTCAATATACATCCACAAAAAGTGTGTCATTGCATCTGTAGAAGCTCTTAGACACATTACTAAGTTTTTTTTTACCAAGAGTAGTTATTATAATCGTCGTAGGAGCCATAGAATCAATATATCGAAAAGGTTACAAAAACGAAAAGCTACCTTGATGATTGCATTTGGTGGAATTTCCTGCACACCTTTACTTCCATACGCAAGTTCAGGAGGAACAATCACCACCTGCTGCAATTATAATGAGTTAAAATATTTGGATAGTTAAAAAGCGTCAGCATAATGTCAGTTAAACGGGATTCGTGTTTATACGGAAAGTTTACTTACTAATCTTACATCACAAGAAAGTTCATTGTTCTTCTTTAAATTGGCATATTTAATGGATATTTAATCATTTTTCTATCTTTCATTCATAGTTTAGGTGTTTTATGTTATTCATTTGTAGTTTGGGTAATAAATCATACCTAAATTTTGTTACAATGTTCTTCAGAGAAAATTCATACTTGGCATCCTATCCGCCTGCCTTGGACACCAAGGTCTGATCCTTTAGGACATTTCCTCTCTGATTCACCAACGTCATAACCATAAGGCTGGAATAAAGTAAAGGCAGGGAAAGTAACTTTAAGTGGCAAAATGGGAAGATTATGGTAGTTGGGCAAAGGTTAAAATGTATTCGCTTGACTCAATATGAGCGATTATTTAACAGCAAACTCATACACCTTCGTTCCGAGTTGGTTACCGCTAGACTAAAGATTTGCAGAAGAGATTTAATGAGTATGTTCATTTGATCCGTCATTATTAGTTGGTTTTCTGGATAGAGGAAATACAACTAATCAAATCTTACATAAGCAATCCAAAAGACTGCCCCACTTATATATGTAACTCTAAAATAAGCAGTAATATAGAAACAATCAGATAGAAAATAGTTATTTTAAAGTTTGAACATGTTAAATGGGTTGTGTAAGTAGCTAAAGTAAGGAACAGATAAAAAAGATTGAAAGTCACCCAACACATTATATGGTTAGCTAAGTCTCCTCACTATACTGTGGTTGTTGTGCATATGGAGGCTTGGAGATACATCAAGTTAATTTCAGATGCACGTGGATCACTTATAGAATCTAACTTAAGGCTTAAACACATGAAAGAAAACGATTAATCAGTATATTAGTTACCATTTTCTCCCCACTCGCAACTACAAATTGCATAGGCAGAACCCGGGTTCCATATGTCATGATACAGATCCTCATCTACCGGGTTAACAACTTTGACCCGCTCACCTTCTGTTATAACATCAGTGTTTAGGATTGTTCTTGACTTACGCAATGAGGTAAAATCACTTGCCTATTCTGTTGGAAATATAGTTCAATTGTGGGTCAGTTCATACTGGTGAATGGGTAAGGAGGTACGGTGTGTACACCCATAAGTCCCTGAACACCCTGACTCATATTATGGTTAAAGTTTGTTCAGCATCGCTGAAGATCTTCATAGAGTGTAACTCTGGACTAAAGGTATTCATCAGGGAGTAACTCCACTAAAGACTAGTATTCAGTGTTTACTCATCGGCTACTCTTCTTCAGTACTTAAGGCTTCAGCAGGAACACCCTTCACCCTTCAGGGTTTGCTGACGCTTCAGTGGGACTGAAGGATGGACTAATGCTAGAGCAGAACAAGTGTGCTTGTAATGGTCTTTGACCAAATCAGTGCATTAAAGACCACGTTTAATTGGTCTTGTAACCACTTTGACCTGGTATTATGGAGCCTATTAAGAGGAGATTAATTGGCCGTTAATTTCTCTTAATACCATTGACTAGGGTTGAGTACTCCACCTATAAAAAGGTGATCTTCACTTGCATGAAGGGGGACAGAAACAAGAAACACATAGCAACAAAAGGGTTAGAGATTTGTGCCTAAATCACTAACTGTATTTGGTCTTATCCCAAGTAGGTATTCGTGATACCCAGGCATTAGGGTCGAATAATTTACTTTGGAAAGTGATTACACGATTCCAAGTGATATCTGGTAACCATTATTTGGTACGTAGCTAGGATTGATTATCTCTACCCTGTTGGAACGAATTAAACCCCAACAATCAAAGTAAATTATTTTGTGATAATCAATGGCGGCTGCTATGAAGCATAGGTGGCTAACTTCTCCAAGCTAGATAAGTTTGAAGGGGTGGACTTCAGAAGATGGTAAAAGAAGATGCACTTTCTTCTTTCTACCATGAGTGTTGTGTTTGTGCTGACTACTCCCATTCCTGATGGTGGTGATGATGCTACCTTGGAGGACCTGAGGAAAAGGAGCAAATGGGAGAATGACGACTATGTGTGTCGTGGTATTATTCTCAATGGTATGTTTGATTCCTTATTTAATATTTACCAAAATTCTGAATCTGGTAAAGAACTATGGGATTCTTTGAAAGCCAAATATATGGCTGAGGATGCATCAAGTAAGAAGTTCCTTGTGAGTGATTTCACAAATTACAAAATGACTGATTCAAGACCAGTCATGGAACAATACAATGAACTTCTTGGAATACTTGGTAGATTTACACAACATAAAATAAACATGGATGAGAACATTCAGGTTTCTTATGTCATTGACAAATTACCTCCTTCTTGGAAAGATTTCAAGCACGCCTTGAAACATAAGAAGGAGGAATTAACTCTTGTTGAGTTGGGCAGTCATTTGCGCATTGAGGAATCGATCAATGTATATATATAGAGAGAGAGATAAATATTAGGTTAAAGCTTGATTCATATGTTTTGGTCCCTATACTTTTTACAAATTTAACTTTATACCCAAGTGAAACATTCGGTTTTTATACGACCCAGTCCTTCAGGGTGCATGAAAGTGATAAGCCAAACAGAAACAATGTTGCTGGTTCATCAGTTGTCAACATGGTGGAGCATAACAACTCCATCAGGTACAATGACAACAAGGGCAAATGTAAGCATCAGGATAACACCAAAAGTAATCCTAACAAGAAGTCCTCAGTGGCTTGTTGGAAGTGTGGGAAACCTGGACACTTCAAAAGGGATTACAAAGGTGTTGGTACTGGCAACAAAGCTAGTGGATCAGGCAGAAATGGTTCAGTGATTGGTTCTAACAACACAACACTGAAAGGTCAGAATATGTTTAATGAATCTCTCCAGATTTATTATGTTACATATGTATCTGAAGCTTATTTTGTGTAGGATGATGATGTTGCGTGGTGGGTTACAACTGGAGCAACTGTTCATGTGTGTAAAGATAGATGTTGGTTCAAGACTTATGAGTCACTGAATGATGGATCTATTCTTCACATGGAAAATGAATCAACAGCCCTAGTGCATGGACGTGGTTGTATAGATCTTAAGTTTAGTTCTTGAAAGATTTTTAGCTTATTTAATGTTTTACATGTTCCTAATATTAAGAAGAATTTGGTTTCTATTAGTGTTTTGAATAATTGTGGTTATAAACAAGTGATTGAATCTAATAAATTTGCTTTATCCAAACATGGTGTGTTTATTGGTTTTGGTTATTTGAGCAATCAAATGTCCAGGCTTAATATTGAAACAACCACCAGCATTAACTTAGTTAGTGCTGGTAGTGCAAACATTTGTTCAGCCTCAGTGTCCACCAGTAAACTGAAGGATTCATCACTATGGCATGCTAGGCTGGGCCATGTCCACTTTAAGAGAATGCAAGATATGTCTAAGGATGGGTTAATCCCAGTATATTCTAAATGAGATGGTAAATCCTTAAGCTTTAAACCTGGTAGATTATCGGTGGAAGGCTTAGTCAAATTTGGATCATCGTTTATAACTTCCTTAGGAGTAGGTGGAGAAATATGGTCCTCATTGAGAATTCTCTCGATGGTACCAATGTCTTCTTCCCAATCGGTGGGAGAATCGTCATATTTTAAGTCCACGTCCCCTAAGCTTGCTTCGAATTCTTGTAAAAGAAACTCACTTTCTCCAAATGGAGTCAATGATGGAGCAATAGAAGCTATGGTCTCAACATGAGGTAAATGAGAAGTCCCACGCTTACAAGCCTCGTGAAAATGTTCTTCACATGCTTCGTCGAGCACATCGATGAAATTTACGGATGCGGGCTCATCAGGACGTTTGGAAAGTTTACCCATGTTAAAGACGATTTTATCATCCCGACCCTCATGATAAGCTCACCCGCGGCTACATGAATCAATGTACGCCCGGTTCTCAAGAAGGGTCATCCCATAATTAAGGGAACACGGGGATCCATCTCATAGTCGACTACAACGAAATCGGCAGGGAAAGTAATTTTGTCGACTCCAACAAAAACATCCTCGGCTATCCCCACCGGATAAGCAACCGAACGGTTAGCTAATTCTAAAGTCATACGAGTGGGGACTAGCTCGGGTATAGATAATTGTTTCCATATGAACAATGGCATAAGATTGATACTTGCTCCGAGATCCGCCAAAGCCATACAATTCTCTACACCCGGAAAATTGCAAGGAATAAGGAATCGACCGGGATCTCCTAACTTAACCAGTAATTTTCTCAAAAGAACCGCGGAATAATTCTCATTCAATTGGGTATTGGCAATATCAAGCAACTTTTCCTTATCACTTAAAAGGTCCTTAAACATCTTAGCATACTTAGGCATGTGAGCGAGAGCCTCGGCAAAGGTGATATTAAAATTCAATTGTTTGAACATTTTTAGGAAGTTTAAAACTTGACTATCATCCTTATTCTTCACTTTCTCTTTCCTCAACCTTGAGGGATAAGGTATATTGGGTTGAGATGAAGACTTTGGAGTGGATTTCTCACTCACATCCTTAGGTGGAAGAGGGATAGAAATGGAAGGTGTTGGGTCCTAGAATCGTGCAAAGATTCACGATTCTAGGAGTTTATTGAACATTTATGGTTTCTCTCTCCCTCAAAATTGCATACGCTTCACAAGCAGTAGCAGTTTTGAATCACAACCATAAATTTGAACGCTTCCCAACTTCTATTAGTAGTTAATATAGAACGGATATGGATCATAAGAATAATCCACCCACTCTGATACCACTTGTTGGGTCCTAGAATAGTGAATCTTTGCACGATTGACCAATTAACTACTAATAACATCTTCTTGTACTTTTCAACGTATAGACTTTTATTAGAGTCAAATAAAGAATCTATAACCCACTTTGTTTACGGAAACAAAGTGGTTGAATGACAAGGGTTCTCTCTTGATGAACAAGAGAGGAAGAATTCCTACCACTACATCTTTATGTTTTATGTGGAATGTGGAAAACTTATCTAACTCTACATACAACCTATCTATTTATAGGGAAAGAAACTAAAGCTTCCAAATGAAGCTTTCAATAAAGCAAAAGCCCCATGTGCTCCCATGTGTTCTTTCCCATGATAGTACAAAAGTAAATAATACTTTTGACTTTCTTATTGGCTATACAAGTAACCACTCTTGTACTCTTGTCTTCTAGCAAGTTCCCGCCAATATCTTCAGGTTGTATTCTAGAGTTAGATGAACATCATTCAGCTTGGTTTGTCACTCCAAGCTGAACTGAAGGCAACTTCATTCAGGTCTGTCCTTCAGATGTTGATCCGCATCAGCTACTGAAGGTGAAGACTTTGTCTTCAAAGTACTCTGGAAGTGCTGTGCTGAACTGTTTTCAGCTAGAACTGGTGATGGACCTGGTGCTCATGTGTCTTCAGCAAATTCTGAAGATGTCTTCAGCAATTCTTCAGGTCTTCAGCAGCTATTTTATATTCAAATACTTGTGAGGAACAATTAGGTCAAATCTTGACCCAACAATCTATCCCTATTTGTATATAAAAATAGCCCGAGTTGTCGTCTTCTTTGTTCAAGTCTTTTTTGTCCGCTGACCATCTTTGGTCACTGAAGCTTAAAATATTGAAGATGACTAACTGAGTGTTTTTCACTCAGTACATACACTTAGTCTATTTGTTGTTCAAATCCTAGTCCAACAATCGCCCCCTATTTGGACATAAGAATAGCCTAAGTGAAATCATTAGATGTGAGTGAGAAAATACAACTTCTTCTCACATGCTGATGTTACAAAGAGTAAAAATGATAAACAAATTAGTACATACTCTTTTTTGTTGTAGTTGCAAGAAAGTAAACTCTTAAACATGAAACAATAACATCAGTGACCTATTTTTTGAAGTCATATTCTGGTGTAAGGTTTAGAGTTTCCATAAGTACAGCAACTTGGGTTAGTAAAGGTTTGATGGTTCAGTGGTTCAACATTTAGGTACCTGGAAGTTTTCAATCGATGTTGTTTCAGATAATAGCAGTGGTGATCAAACATTGAGTATACATTAAACAACCTACTTTGAGCAATTCCACAACCTGATCAAACATAACCATTTTTCAAACCATTCGCCAGCTCTTTTCAACGCTGATCAAACACTAACCTTTATCAACCAGTTTCATTCTTTTGACAAGAACATCATCATACATCGCATCCAGTACATCACTTCCTCGACACACCCAATACCATAGCGTTTAACAAACACAACCGTGATGAGACTGCTTTTATACATAGTCTCATCGTCCAAAAAGGGCTTAAATGCATTAAATATCATGAAAATACCCAAATATATGCTTGTGTTTGTTGCTTGTGTATTTTAGGTACGGATATTGAGAAAATGACAAAAGATCACAAGAATCATGCAAAAACGAACACGGGAAACGAAGCCGCACAATGAACCAAGCCCTAATGAAGAATTTTCCAAAGAAAACCCTTGAAGATTTGAAGATTTATGAAGAAGGGTCCTCCAATATGGAAGAATTGACACTTTATACCCTTGTATCTTCATAATTACAAGATTGCTCCCTAAAGTTTGTCAATATTGCAAAAAGGGCCCTCTACTTTGAAGAATTGGCAATTTTAGTCCCTTAACAAAACTAAAATGTAAATATTTATCCTCCTCAAAGTCAAACATACCAAGAAGGACTCCAAGTTACAAGAATTACAAGTTTGGTCGTTTGAAAATATCAAAATTGCAAAAAGGACCCTTGACTTTAAAGAATTGGCAAAAATGGTCCCTCATTAATCATGACTTGGCAATTTCAGTCCTCCAAGAAGTCAACAAGACAACTCAAGACCATTACAATCAAGAAAATGCCAAATCAGTCCTTCAAAAATCACAAATTGGCAAGAAATACCCCTGGAATCCTTTTATAAAACTTTTTGGGGCAAAAGTGTGAAAAGTGAAACTTCAACAACAAAGGAATCCGGATTTTGTGCTATTATTTACAAAGTGACAAGTTTATGAAAGATTGGGGGTGAATCATGGTAGACAAAGATTATTACCTAGACCAGTGGTGGGGTGACACGTGCCCTACTCACTCTCTCCACCAATCAACTCCCTCCCTGGTGCCACATCACACTCCACTTACACCCGTATTAACTAATCTTTATTTAAATAAAGATTATGGCGCCTAACACATGTTTAAATATGAAAACAGATCAAATGAGGTGTTCTTGGTGTTCTTATGAAAATTGGGTATTTTCTTAACACTTTAAATTAGCCCTTAATCTCTTCCAGATTTAAGATTAAGGGACTAATAACCTTAACCCCACTTTCAAATGACTTGCCACATCAGCACAATGTTACATGCTTCCCCCTGCTTTTCACCCTTTGAAGAAGATGCCAAAACAGTGGCCCTCATCCAACGTCTCACAACATAGCTTTGAAGTTAAGCTCATTTGGAGCCCTTTGATCAACTTTCTACATTGCCAGCTCCACAAACTGCCAAGAAAAAGTCACATGTTCTTCACAACTCAAAACAAGACAAGGGCATTTTGGGACTTCTACAAGTTAGGGTTTTGAGTTTTTTTAGCTTATGCAGACCATGTACACCCTCTATATAAAGGGTATAGGGTCTCACATTTACGTTTGCTTTTGGTTTTTCCTTGTTCACAAACCTGTAAATCCTACTTTCAGTTTTATGAAATTGTGTTTGAGTTTGTTGAAGAAATACAAAGTTCCATTTAATTCTATGCTTGTTTATGTTATATGTTAACTAAAATTGAACCCTAAAACGTGTTTGTAAACCTTGTGTAAGAAATTGCACATTGGACTAAAATTTGATATTTTGCTAAGTTTCTTGGTACATCTTGGAATTTTTGGGATATAAGCTGATCATAGCACCCTAATTATGATATTAAGGTGTTGTGAAGCTTATAACTTGGGGATAATCAAGAGTGGGTACAAGAAGTTTCATTAATCAAGTTTATTTTCCAAAAAGTAACCTTTCTGTTTTGATATTTTCCTTCTAACTCTGTTGAATCTTAACAGGGTTATTGTTGGAAGCTTGTGCTTGTTCTTGCTAGCACATAAGCTCTAAAATTCGTGGGTGTGGATGTACATCCATGAGGTTTGTCTTAAAACCTTGAAAATCTGATAAAATTTGGATTTTTGGTGCATTTGTGCTCTACTTGTGTTCTTGTTGTTTTCTTGGCTTGAATCTGCTTCGTCTTGCATGTTAATGTTGTTAGTATGCTAGATTAGTCACTTGGTAAACTGAATCACACTTATACTTGTTTAATTTTTGGATTAAAAAGATAAAGGGGTGTTTGGGATTACCTGCTTTGAATCATAGATTGCTATGGTGTTGTTAGAAGTTTGAGTTTGTGCTTTGTATCTGATAAACACTTGGTTGAGTGCATTTTGCTGCAAGTTATTGGGTTTGAAACCTCAAATCATACATTGTGCTATATCTTGTTGATTTTAACTGTTTTTTACCTAAGATTTTGGTAAAATCTAGAATTTATGCATGCTTAGGGTTAAAAGTTGTTTAAACATCATTTATATAACATATGTGATTGATCTGAGTGATTGAATTTGGCTTGTTGGTCAAT
The DNA here is from genome assembly GCA_025667525.1 of Glebionis coronaria. NCBI lineage: Eukaryota > Viridiplantae > Streptophyta > Magnoliopsida > Asterales > Asteraceae > Glebionis > Glebionis coronaria. The sequence goes on from JANFOE010000914.1 coordinate 868,529, forward strand.
TGCATCAGCAAAATTAAAAACTGCATGTGTTTGTGTTCATCAGTAACTTTAAGTGCTTGAGTCTTGCTTAATACTTTGAATCAGTGCATGAAACTTGTTTAGACTTGCTTATTTGAGTTTAATATTGCTTGTGTATGCATTTGGTTAAGTTTGGCTGGCTGAATTGTGTTAAAAGTGCTTATTGAACCTCAACTGCTTAAGTGTTCATGTCTGTGTCAGATCTGGTGATTGATTGAATTAACTGTATCATTTGGCTGTTGTTGATTGTGATTTTTTTATTGTTATTGACTCCTATTGATCCACTGATCAATTCGGTGCCTTTGTGTAACTTGAATCTCCAAAAAAGTCACTAAAGATAAAAAAAGTCAACAAGTCAAGCAGTGGAAAAAGTTTCCACTGCTCAACACCCAAAACTAGCCCCTGCTAGTACAAATTTTCAGTTTTCTTATCAATAAGCCATTTTGGCTTATCCAGACCTACAACAACTTATTTTTGTGATAGATCTTCATTATTTGACCTATTTGATTGAACTGGAGCTTATTAGACTTTGACTTTGACTTTTTGCTAGAAAACCAACTTATTTGACTTTTTCATAAGTGCTTATTTGCTTTTTCCAGCTTATTGAGTCAACTTATTTGAAAACTTTTTGTTGATTAAGCTTAGTTAAGTCATTTAAAAGCTTTTGCAATTTGAATCAGCTCTTGGGATAGCCTAGAACTAAAAAATGACTATTTTGTCGTTTTCTGTAGATTGCTTTTTGCATTTTCAGGCTTATTCCTTTGGATTATTTCAAATTTCTTTTTAAAGAAGTCTTAATTAGGTCAAGAGAAGCTTGTGTGTTTAATTTCAGCTTATGGCATCAACTTATGGCTTAATGGGCCAAAAGCCCATTAAGAATAAGTTGTTGGTTATAAGCTAGCTTATATCTCATTTTCAGCTCTTGGGCCTTTGGAAAAAGTTGTTTAGAATCAAATTTTGAGTCAAGTAGTGGTTTTTGGGCTATTTTGGGCCAGTTTTTCTTATTGGGCCAATTCTAAGCCCATTAAGGGACTGTTTTGACTTTAGCCCATTTTCTAGGCTCATTAAGGGTATTTAGGTAATTTCAACTTCATTTCTGTGTTATTTAGGTTAAAATTAGCTAGTTTTCAAGTTTTAGAATTTTTTATAAATTTTGGATTTTTAATATTATTTTATTATTATTTTATTATTAAAAATTAAAACTTAGATTTTTCAAGTTTTTACATTTTTCTTAGGTTAAATACATAAAGTTAGGAATTTTACAATTTTTAGAATATTTTTGTTGTTCTTAGATTAATTTTTATAATTATTTTAAGTTTTAATAGTTTAAATTGTTTTTAAATAGTTTTAATTAATTTTAAAATTTTCAAAAATAGTTTTAAATTAAGTTAGGGTATTTTAGAGGTTTACAAAGTGATAAAACTCATTTTGGGCTTTTTGTTAATTAAATTGATTTTTAGGGCTTTAATTAGCATTAAAAAATCATTATTTAATTTAATAAAAGGTTTGGGTGATTTTTGATTTTTTGTAAACTCTTAATACAATATTTAGGATTTATTGCAATTTTTTAGGAATTTATAGAGTAAATTTTTAATTTTGGTGCTTTTACGGTTTTACGTGTTCGACCTTTTCGTCTTAGTGTAAATCGTCATCGTAACCATCATTCTCTTCTTATCCCCTTTCTATTTTCTTTCTCATAATCATATAATCACATAATTAATCATTTCATTACACATACACCAAGCCTCCTTGATAACGATCCCCACTTTGGGTCATAACTTGTGGTTTTCCTAAGTCACTTGTTAACGCTTGCCCTATTTACCTCCTTTTCCTCAAGGAGTGTAAAATCACTACATCAACCCGCTCCATCTTCAGGTTGTTTCTTTTGTAAGGTATGGAAAGTGTTTTGTGGTGAGAATGGTTTTGGATTATGAATTGTTCTCGTAGCATTTGTTGAATGAATCATGGTTTTATGATGCTTTCTGTAATTATTAGTGTATTTCTCTCCCTTAAAAATTACATGTCTTCGGCAATTTTTGAATTTTTACACTAATAATTGAGTAATAAAATGATAGCATCAGGAGTTAACAACGTCCTTACCTGCTGAATGTTCAGTCAGGACATGCTGAAGGTTCGTCCAGAATGTTGGAGGGTCACCTTCGGTTTCAAACTTCAAATATAAGCTTCAGAATTTGTTGAAGATCAGTCATTGCTGGTGTTTCAGGTTCAGTTCTGAAGTAGGTTCATCCAGTCTTGCTGGAGAGGTCCAGTTCTGTTGGAGGGTTCGGTCTTTGCTGAAAGTCCATAACTCTGAAGAGGTTCATAACTGCCGGAGGGTTCATCAGTGGTGCTGAAGGGGAGGTTCAGTCTTCGTTGGAGGGTCGAGTCTGTGCTGGAAGGGGGTCCATTGCTGGAGGGGGACCAGTCTGCTGGAGGGGGTCCAGTCACTGAAGGTTCTGAACTGGTTCACAACCTGCTATAGGTTCGTTCAGGATCTGACCTCCTTCAAGTTTTTTTGACCTCCAGGTTTTGACAAACTGACCTTTATGTTTTGATGTCTAAAGGTCCAGGTTCACACTGAAGAGATCACGTCCAGATTTTGAGGCAGGCTTCAGTATATTGGGTTTCAGGGCTAATGGGATTCTTTAGAACATATGGGCTTCGATAAACGCTTTAACATTTTTGGGCACCAGTATTTATGTCTTCCGTCTTTGCTAAGATATGAGACATACACCAATTTTCCTCATTACATTAAATTTAGAACAACCCATTTGTTCTCGTCAGTTTTGACATACCACCGATTTAAACTCATACACCTTTATTCAGCTTCATGACACCCCCATTTCATCAGTTTCTATAAAACTGAAAAAAAAAACTTATTTATTCACATCAGTACCTTCGTGAGTTTTTTTTTCTTTTCAGCTTTACCAATTTTCAGCTTCTCTTTTAAAGCAAAACCAACACTTTAATCCATTACCATAGCCATCCACCGCTAATCCATTACCATCAGCAGCTTATTTCACCCCGATTCATATTCATCATCAGTAGTGAACAAGCTCGAAGACTGATTTGTTTTATCAGTTTGGCACACATCAACCGACAACCAATACCTCTTTTCGAGGTTCTTTAGGCATCACAACCACCACCGCTGTTTTCAAAATCTGAAGGAGGTTCAACGTTATTGGGCTTCAGCGTCAGTGGGCTTCAGCGTCAGTGGGCTTCAGCGTTCGCTGATGGGCTTCAGTAACTACTAAGCAATCGTGACAAAATGATACCCCCACATTCTCTTCGTCAGTTTATGAAAACTGAACAAAATGTACATCAGCATTTTCCAAAGCTGGTCATATCACACTCCCGTTCACACGAGATCCCAACACCTTTGATAACATCACTTTACTCACTCAGCTCACCCTTCCTCTACATGACTATCAATCACAACACATCTTACCTTATCTCTTCGATTTACAATAAACCGAAACAAGAACACCCAAATATCATTAATACTACCATCAATAAGAAGTTTAACCATCTCACACAAGCATACTCTCCTAATTTCTTATCGAATCCATTATTATGGCCACAACAACAAATCAATCTTCTTCTTCGAATTGATTTTTTGTGAGATTTAGGAGATGTATCTGAGATAGAAAAATGTTTTATGGACATGAAGATCTTGATAGTGAGATCTCTGATATGGGGTTATGGAGCTTTTTATGATGTAAGGTTTTTGTGTGAGGCGATTCGTCTTTGATAGGAGTGACTTTTGAAGTTTTAGATCGACTTGGATCTGGTTTTGATTCTAGAGTGAGTCGGTAGTGATGGATTTGGTTTCTTTATAATGATATTGTTTTAAATCCGGTGATGATTATGATGGTCTATTTTGGATCTGTTTTTTTATGGTGAATGATTTTTTTTTATGGGTGGGGTTTTTGGTTTTTGGTTTTGGATACAATATCCATGGCAGGTTTATTGAACATTTATGGTTTCTCTCTCCCTCAAAATTGCATACGCTTCACAAGCAGTGGCAGTTTTGAATCACAGCCATAAATTTGAACGTTGCCCAAATGCTATTAGCAGTTAATATAGAATGGATCTGGATCATAATAATAATCCACCCGCTCTTATACCATTTGTTGGGTCCTATAATCGTGAATCTTTGCACGATTGACCAATTAACTACTAATAACATCTTCTTGTACTTTTCAACGTATAGAATTTTATTAGAATCAAATAAAGAATCTATAACCCACTTTGTTTGTGGAAACAAAGTGGTTGAATGACAAGGGTTCTCTCTTGATGAACAAGAGAGGAAGAATTCCTACCACTACATCTTTATGTTTTATGTGGAATGTGGAAAACTTATCTAACTCTACATACAACCTATCTATTTATAGGGAAAGAAACTAAAGCTTCCAAAGGAAGCTTTCAATAAAGCAAAAGCCCCATGTGCTCCCATGTGCTCCCATGTGTTCTTTCCTATCATAGTACAAAAGTAAATAATACTTTTGACTTTCTTATTGGCTGTACAAGTAACCACTCTTGTACTCTTGTCTTCTAGCAAGTTCCCGCCAATATCTTCAGGTTGTATTCTAGAGTTAGATGAACATCATTCAGCTTGGTTTGTCACTCCAAGCTGAACTGAAGGCAACTTGATTCAGGTATGTCCTTCAGATGCTGATCCGCATCAGCTACTGAAGGTGAAGACTTTATCTTCAAAGTACTCTGGAAGTGCTGTGCTGAACTGTCTTAAGCTAGAACTGGTGCTGGACCTGGTGCTCATGTGTCTTCAGCAAATTTTGAAGATGTCTTCATCAATTCTTCAGGTCTTCAGCAGCTATTTTATATTCAAATACTCGTGAGGAACAATTGGGTCAAATCTTGACCCAACAATCTCTCCCTATTTGGATATAAAAATAGCCCGAGTTGTCGTCTTCTTTGTTCAAGTCTTCTTTGTCCGCTGGCCATCTTTGGTCACTGAAGCTTAAAATCTTGAAGATGACTAACTGAGTGTTTTTCACTCAGTACATACACTTAGTCTATTTGTTGTTCAAATCCTATTCCAACAGAAGGTGAAGGAACCGGTTTGGGAACCGAATGTGTGGTATAAGATTGAGGTAAAGTTGGAACATAAGGTGTATACGAAGGCTTTAAGGGAGGTATCTCACAAGTAGAAGGTAAAGGAGGGTGGGTAGAAGTAGAAGGAATCTCGGGTCCTTGGTTAGGTGGGGAATAAGAGGGTTTTTCGGTGGTCTTACCACTCCTAGTAGTGATGGCATTAACGTTAGCCCTAGGATTGGTCACGGTGTTAGAAGGGAGGGCACCTTGGGGACGAAGGGTTTGAAGCATTTGCATAAATTCCCTATCGGACGATTCTTTCTTCTCTTTCATGGTGCGCTCATGATCGGTTAAATTTTATAGAACAAAGTCAATTTGAGGATTATGCATGTTCATTTGATTATACCCTTGATTGTTAAACCCTTGATTAGGAAAACCTTGGTTTTGATATTGATTATAATTTTGAAAACCTTGATTTTGAAAACCTTGGTTATTAAAACCTTGATTTTGATTATTAAACCCTTGGTTTTGCCCTTGAAAATTCCCTTTATTTTGATTAAAACCCCTTGTATTCGAATTCCATTGAAAATTACCCCATTCAAGACCTTGGTTCCTATTTTGGGCGGGTGGGGGTGGTCTTTGTGGAGCTACAAACCCGGGGGAGCCAAATAGTTAGTCGATTTATAAGATAAATTGTTCACATCGACATTTGGTTTAAAATGCACCCTCTCATTAGTGTTATAAGCATACACTTCTTGTTGATAAGGGTCATAAACCTTGTCATAATTATAGTACGAATGTGGTCCACCACAAGTCTCACACATTTCACAAGTCTCTTTTAGGGCATGTACATGTGTAGTAGGAGGGTTATCTCTTAAAGCAAGTTGTTTCACAATTTAAGTAAGCTCCTTAATTTGATTAGTCACCTCATTATCACTAGCACTAGCCATTGTAGCCCTTACACTCTTGGTTTGGACTTTTGCTTTTTTTTCAATGATTTCCCAAGCCTCGTTCATAGTTTTCACAAGAATATTACCCCTTGTGGCACTATTGAGTGGGTCTTGGTCATTAAGAGTTAAACCATTGTAAACCGTATTGATTTGATGTACTTTTGTAAAACCATGTTGTGGACATTTTCGTAAAAGCTCCTTAAAACGGTCCCAAGACTCACTAAACGTCTCACCGTACTTTTGTTCAAAATTAATGATATCATTCCGCAAAGCGGTAGTACGTGAGAATGGAAAGAAGTAATTGATGAATTTGGTCTCTAAGTCCGCCCATGTGGCAATACTTTAGGGTGCTTCCTTATCAAGCCAAGTTCGGGCTTGTCCCTCGAGAGAGAAAGGAAAGAGGAGCAAAGGAATTGCCTCTTGTGAGACCCCACTGTATTTCACAGTATTAGTTAAGTGGACAAACCTCTTGATATGATCGTGAGGATCATCATGAGTGCGGCACAAGAAAGGTGTTGCGGAAACCATTTGAATAAAACCGGTTTTGAGCTCGAAGTTGTTTGCGTCAATAGCCGGCACCACAATCGCATCGTCATTTCCTTCAATGTGTGATTGCAAAAGCTCGATCAATGGACGGTTATCCATGATGTTAATAAAACGAGGCTCGATGATAGCGGCTTGAATGGATTTCCTCTTGCGCGAACGGGTACGCATACACCTACAAAAGAAAAAGATAGAAAAGAAATAGAAGAAGAAACAAAGTTAGCGTAAAAAGAAAATATTTTTGTTGCAAAACTTTTGAAAAGAAATGCTTTTTATATTTTTTAAATGTTTTTGGATTTTTGAAATTTTTTATTTTTTTGAAATTTTTTGAAATTTTAGCAAGAAAAATAACGTTCATGAGTGAACTGATCCCAAAATCTAACACATCTCTCACAAAAAACCGTTAATCTTTACGAAAAGAGCCGGCAGCGGCGCCATTTTAATAACTGAAGTTTAATTAAGTGAAATTGTTCTTCGTTGGTCTATTCGAATTGATCTACGGTTTAATGTGTGACTCAATCGTTTTTGGTTGATAAAAGAAAATTTCGTTCTAATTATACCTAAAAATTAAAACTTGAAAAGTATAAAATAAATGACAAAAGATTAAGAAATTAAACAAATTAAAACTTTATAAAAAGTAAAATTAAAAATAGAACTTAAACAAAATACTTCGAAATAAACTTAACAAAAATGACGGGAAAATTAAAATTTATAAACAATTCGGAAAACAAAATCTAAGTATATAATTTGGAATAAAAATATGTAAAACAGTTCGGAATATATAAAAACAAATCTTAATTCGGAATATAACCTATGAAAACAAGTCGGAATATAACCTAAGTATATAATTCGAAATCAATGATTTTAACTTAATTCGGAAAAATTAAATCCAAGCTTAATTCAGAATCTAAAACAACTTATAATTCGGAATAACCTAAAAATAAAACTAATTCGGGAAAAGGATTAAACTGTAATTCGGAAAAAAATTTGCAATAACTAATTCGAGAAAAGGATTAAACTGTAATTCGGGAAAAAAATTTGCAATAACTAGTTCGGGAAAAGGATTCCGAATAGGAATTCGAAATCCACAAAACGACTTAATTCGGAATGTATCAAGTTCATAATTCGGGAAAAAAGAGTTTTTCAATCTAATTCGGAATGTTTGAAATTAAACTAATTCGGAGTAAAAAACAAACAACAATCCGGAATCCTGATTATAACACCTAATTCGGAAAACACAAAATCTAACCTAATTCTGAATATCCAAATTCTAACCTAATTCGAAAAAAGGGATTAGTAATGTAATTCAGAATAATGAAAACAAAAACACAAGTCGGAATACTAGGTTTTGATAATTCGGAAAGAAAAGTTTAAGACATTTTGGAATAAAGGGGTTTTGTAATTCAGATAAAAATTTCAAATAAGCTAAAAAACTAATTAAGCAAATAACTAAAAATTAAGCTAAACCAATTTTAAAAATAAGCTAAACAAGACATAAATCAAAAACTCTAAATACGCCAAATAAGCAAAATATATAAAAAATCTATTTCAAAAAAATTAATCTACCAAATCTACTAAATTAAAAGTAAGATAAACACAAAATAAACAATAAGCACAAATAGCTATAACCATCAATCACATAAAAATAATAAGAACAATGAAATAAGCACTTTAATCAAACAAGTAATAAGATCAAATAAGCTACATGATGATTAACCAAATCAACACAATATTAAAAACAAGAAAGGAAAAATGAGATTAATGAAAAACTAGAAATTAAAGATTAAAATTAAAGATCCAACAATTGAAATATTAAGATGAAAAGCTTGAAAAACTTGAAAGAAAGCTAGAGAGAGAAAGTAATTTTACACCTACTCCTAATTACCTTAATGAAAAACTAATGAAAACCTAACTCTTACAAATGAAGATTTTTTGGCTATTTATAGTGGAGGAGTATGTGGTGTTGTTGATTCCTTCTTTCTCTTTGTCTTCTCGTCTTCTTAATTAATTCGTCTTTCTCGAATTTGTCTCGGGATTTGTCGATAGATAAAATGAACTCGTCTTCTAATTTTCTTCATTTATTATACTTGGTTCTTCGACTTCGTTAAACTTTCATCTTTGGTCTTTTTCTTCGATAAATCTTAAGAATAAGCCTTTGACTTTCGTTCTTTTTGCACTCTTGATCTTTTGACTTCGTCTTTTGTCTTTTTCTTCGATAAAAGCCCGTGAAAGCGCGTGTTTTCTTCCTTTTTCATATTTTGGTCCTAAAACACAATAAAAACACAAACCACGCGTAATTCCGACTTTTACGACATTAAACACACGTTTTGGTCTCGTTTTTATTTGTTTTAAGTGGTGAAAGGATAAGTGTTTTCACACTTATTATTTAACTCTTCCCATGTGGAACCATCCATCCCCACTACTCACTCTCCCTGTTCGCCTACAAGTCTGCTTCCGCCACATCCACAAAGACAAGCTCACATCAATGAATTGAGTCATATATATGCTTTCAATGACATTATCACCATGCATCTCCATGAGGCATAACGCCTCTATTGTCCCATGTATTTAGATGATATAAGATAGAAATAAAGAAGAAAAATAAGATGGATTCTAGAGAGAGAAAGTAGTGAGAGAAAGCAGAGAGAAGGAGGTGATAAACTTGGTGAAATTAGATTAAGAATTATGAGAACATCCACCCTCCTAACATGCTAGGAGGGTACTTATATAGTGCACACACATGCGGGCTCTCTAATGGACTATATTGTTTTGAGTCAGGCTTGAATAAATGCTTAGTACCTTGAAAGAGGCCTTTTAAGCTAACCATCAAGCCCGTAATGTCACGACTATTTTAACTAACTATTACAACGTTCTAATAAATATTACAATATAAACCTATGACTTAACATTCTTGTTTGACTCAATATTTTGAGGCTAACAATCTCCCCCAATGTGAGGTCATTCCTCTTCGATATTTGGAGTTCAATGGAGATTATGAATTTCGTCATAAATGAGTCTTGAACGTGTAATAGTAGTGTTGTTCCTTCATGTTGTGATCTTTGAGCCTTTGTCATTGTCTTTCGACTTTGTCTTTAAACTTGAGATCTTCAAATCATTCTTGACTTGTCTTTGCCATCTTGCGATCTTGTGTCTTTATCCACATGCTCATACATTGCACAACCTTGAAAGCTTGCTAACAATCTCCTTTGAAGAGAGGTCATTCCTCTACATTAATTGATAAGGAAGATTATCATCAGAGTTGCGGAAGTCTTTAGCTTTCTTGATTGTTGAATGTCATTGGGTATGAGAATGTGGTTTTAAATCTTCGACTTTGCTGAGTACACCGTAACGCCACCTTCTTGAGACAAAACATAGACACGGACTGAATGGCTTTGACATTCGTCCTAAATCGGTAGCGTTTTACCTCCGGTCGGTGAAGACTGTTACACGATATTTAAATATCATATATGTGATTAGGTAGATTCAATTAAGAACCTCCTTGACAGGGTTTCGTGGCTGTACTAGCCGTTCTCTTTACTCGACCGTCTCAAAGCAAGACTACGAACATAAAGAGTGAATCAGATGGATAGATATCCGATTGATTAAAGTCGTCAATTCAAATTCCTGGAACAAGTTTGATTCAATAAGAATCTTACCATTGTTGCTTTCCAGTTGACACAAGCTTGATTCATAGAGAATCTCGCAAGTTACCTACCATAGCGTTGTTTGATGTTGACGCTAGAAGGATTTCCATTCGTCACTGTGAATATTAAAGAATATCACTCTGAATGTTCTGGCAAGACCATAAAGATATTGCGTAGAAACCTGAAACAAGTTTGAATCAATAAAGAAACAAACCACGGTTGCTTTCAGTTTTACATATGTTCAATTCATAAAGAATTTTACACATGACCTACCGCAGTGCTGTGTGATGTTAACACTGGAAGGATTTCCACTCATCATTGTGAATACTAGGTAGTATCACTCTGAGTGTTCTAGCAATATCGCAAGGATAGAGCGTAGGACTCTCTTGATCTTCATCCGTGTGTCCTAACGAGATTTGATCGATCTCTTGGCTCTAGACTCGATTTGTGCACCTTTAGTGGTCAGAGGCTGGAGCAGATGCCACATATTCAATATCAACTATCTCGGAGTGAGAAAGTCAACAAAAGTCATGTTGATCTCCGTGACAATAAAACAAACTTCTTTTGAGAGAAGCCTGAGTCAACTGAGGAAGGGTTGTGCATTACATCACTGGATCCATGATGTGTTGTCTTCATGATGTGTTGACCCAGTTTCTACCTAAGTTGTATATAGGGCTTCTTTGTTTACACCCTTTATCCTTACATTTCCTTTTCATTCTTCAGCCCCTTTAATGCTTACCGAAACATCATTACTGACACCTTGTTGTGATTGTTCCATTGCTAGCATCAGTACTTAGTCGGCATTCAGCTACGTTCACATTCTACTCCATCTTTCCTAAGGACTTCTAATAATCTATTGGATTGTCCCTGGGAAGATCCCTACGGTTCTGGTTGGATCATAGGACTTAAACCTAACCACCCTTTTGACACCAATAACGTCGTGAATTAAAGATGTTGTGGGTATTTGATCGTAACCATGAGTGCTTGAGTCTTTAGATCACATTTTAATCTCATTTTCTCCCCCTATCTCTAATATATAAAATCGTTTGATATTAGAGACACCAAATTTGATTAAAATATATTTTGAAAAATAGTCTTGAAAAACCTTCGGGAGAAGAATGTGTCAAACTAGCATGAATTTGGAACGCTCCCCCTCAAAAATTGATCCAATTGAATTGTCATTGTGATGATGTGATCCACATTTCACTTTTTGAGGATATGAGATATTGGACACACAATTTTTGAAAGATTTTGAATAATCCATTGAGAAATTCTTGAAAAAAATGTGTTCAACGCTTTTTGAAAAACTCTATTTCTTTTTGGCGAAAAGGTTTTTCTGAAGCATAAACTTGAGTTCATAGACTTTGAATGTCTTGACAAATCCACTCAAGTGTAAGAAGATTTCTCTTCTTTTGCTGAGGGTAAGAGCACGAAATCGTACACTCCCCCGTGAATATTGATCCGGGTTATAATATATAAGTGATTACAAGCCATTGTGTTGAGCTCAAAACGTTAAATGTTTTGTGACAAGCTCAACCCGTGATAGATTTCTCTACCCGTTGTTGGAAAAATTGTCCAAAATAGACATTTCCCTTTATAAAAAGTAGAAATGACATGTTTTGAAAAATATTTACAACTTTCATTCGAGCTTTATGTACACACCCGTGTCGTTATTGAGCGACATTTCTAGGCACGTCCATATTATCGATACTGAAAGACATGTCGAGAAGAATCTTTTTGGTATTTTGAAAGATTTTTAATTTTGTATTTTGCTTTTTAATAATATTTACAGGTAGATGTTTGATAGATGAATCAAGCAGGCTTCTTTGCCAGAATCTCCAGTTCTTCTGGAGTCAAACATCTCATACCAATTTACCTAACTAGATACGCAAACCTCTCTTTCGAAAGAGCTTTTGTAAACAAGTCAGCTAATTGGTAATCAGTTCCAACAAAGTAAAGTTCAACGATACCCTTTTCAACTTATTCCTTAATGAAGTGATATCTGACATCAATGTGCTTCGTGCAGGAATGTTGTACCGGATTGCAGGAAATGGCTATGGCGGACTTTGAGTCACATTACATAGGTACTTTATCAAAGTGGAAGCCATAATCCGTGAGTTGTGTTCTCATCCAAAGAACTTGAGCACAACACGCAGATAGAGACACATACCCTGCTTCGGCTGATGATAGTGACGTGCAATCCTGCTTCTTGGAAGACCATCCCACAAGCTTATCTTGACCTAGAAATTGTGCACCACCAGAAGTACTTTTACGTGTATCAAGACACCCTGCATAATCAGAATCTGAATAGGCCGTTAGAAAGAAACCGGTTTCCCTCGGATACCAGAGTCCCATGTGAATGGTATTATTAAGGAACCGAAAGATCCGTTTAACCTCCTTGAGGTGCTTTTTAGTGGGTCGTGCTTGATATCATGCATAATAACACGTAGCATGTGATATATCTGGTCTGCTTGCTGTTAAGTACATGAGGGAGCCGATCATGGAACGATATTTCGTTTGATCTATGGCATCTCCCTCCAAATCAGCATCTAGGGATGTGGTTGATAATGGTGTCCCAACGAGGTCACATGAGGTCATACCATGCTTTTTGATTATCTCTTGACAATACTTAGCTTGGTTTATAAAGATACCACTTGGGGATAGGTGAACTTGAATTCCTAGAAAGAATTTTAGTTCGCCCATCATTGACATTTCAAATTTGTTGTGCATTACTTTTTCAAACCATTTTTAAAGTTTTGGGTTGGTAGACCCGAAAATAATGTCATCAACATAAATCTGCACAAGCAAAATGTCATACCCGTATTTATAAGTGAACAAAGTTAGATCAATGGAACCTTTTGAGAAACCTTTGGATACCAGAAATTTCAAGAGCTCATCGTACCACGCCCTTGGAGTTTGCTTGAGTCTATAAAGTGCTTTGTGGAGACGATACACCTTGTCAGGATAATGAGGATTGAAGAATCCTTCCGGCTGCGTGAAGTAGACTTCTTCCTTCAAAGGACCGTTAATAAACACCGTCTTTACGTTCATTTGATAGACAATAAATCCCTTATGTGCAGCATAAGCAAGGAAAATCCTGACCGCTTCCAAACGAGCTACTGGTGTAAATGATTCTTCAAAATCAATACCCTCTTTCTGGCCATACCCTTTAGCCACTAGCCTAGATTTATTCTTGATGATCATGTTCTCTTCATCCATCTTGTTTTTCCAGATCCATCGAAGATTTAATGGTATTACATCGTATGGTCTGTCAACAAGTTCCCAGACTTTAAGTCTTTCAAATTTTTGAAGTTCATCCGTCATCGATTCAATCCAAGCATGATCAGCCATGGCTTCTTTGATATTTGTAGGTTCAGCTGTACTCACGGTGAGTGCGAACATACAAACATCGCCATCAGTTTCAAGCTGTCGTCTTGTACGAACGAGCTGTGAAGGATTTCCAATTACTTGAACCAATGGATGATCTCGGGTCCAATGATGTGTTGAAGGATGTCAATGATAGAACATATGCATATTTGACGGATCAACATGGCGAGTAAAAGACTCTCCAGTTTCGTGTACCGGTGTACCGAATGGGTTGATAAATTCGTCTTCGTCATTTAATGCATTGTCTGCTTGATTTGTGTTCTCTGGAGCAATAACAGTAGTTGTGGATGTTGTAGGAGCGGTTGTTGGTGTGATATTCTGAGGAGGTAAATCTGCAGCAACCCGTGTTGAAGTAGCTGAAGTTGTATCCTTTTGTTGACGATGATCGGTATCATCATTCTTATCATGAGTGACAGCGAAAGACTTCGATACAACATGTTTCTCCCCCGTGAAATATTCATCATACATTGGTCCATATAACATTTCCAACTCTTCAATTGTCGTGTTAACTGTCATATCTGCTCTTGGAACACTTTGTGGAACCAGCTTTCAACTTGACGGTTCATTGTTGTGGTCTTGAGTTCCAAGTTCCGTGCGGTTGTGAGCGGAAGTCGTTGGTCGTTGTGGATCACTAGATCGGGACTTAAACTATTTTGTTCAAGTGTCATTTCTTGTAATTCATCAAATCGGATGTGAATAGTCTTGACTATCAATTTTGTTCTCTTGTTGTAAACTCTATATCCCTTAGACTGAGTTGCATATCCCACAAGAACACATGCATCACCTTTCTCTTTCATCTTGTCCAGATTTTCACCATCTCGAATAATGTAACACGTACATCCAAAAACATGAAGGTGTTTGAGTGAAGGTTTTCGATCATGAATTATGTGATATAGTGTCTTTTCGTGTCTTGGGATAATTAAGGATCGGTTTTGTGTGTAGCATGCGGTTGACACGGCTTCGGCCCAAAAGTATAATGGTAGTTTTGAAGCGGATAATAATGTTCGAGCAGCCTCAACCAAAGTACGATTTCGTCTTTCAACAACGTCGTTTTGTTCGGGTGTTCGAGCAATAGATGTTTCATGTTCAATTCCTTCAGCTTCAAAATATTTTCTCAGAGTTGAATTCAAAAAATTTGTGCCTCTGTCAGTACGAACCACTTTTACTTCAGCTTGAAGACCACGTTGTATCAGTTTAAGGAAGCTGATGAGAACTTCAGGTGTTTCATCCTTGGACCTCAAGAAGTGAGTCCATGTGTACCTTGAGTAATCATCGACAATTACCATAACATATTTCTTCCCATTGATACTATGAACACGCATGGGACCACACAAATATATATGAAGAAGATCTAACCGTCCTTTAGAGCTTGGTGTAGTTTTTGTCTTGAAACTACTTCGTTTAGCTTTACAAAGCTCACAAGAAGAACAAAGATGATCTTTGATGAATTTCAAGCTTGGAAGGCCTCTCACAATATCATTCTTGGATAGCAAGTTGATGGTATCAAAATTAAGATGAGATAAACGTTGATGCCATAACCATGCATGAGTCGTTGAAGCTTTAGTCATGAAGCAAATTAGAGTTGATGAAGTTGTGTCATGAAGTGAAATTGTGTAAAGATCAGTACCCCGTGTACCGGTAAGTAAGTCATTCCCATCATAATCACGAACAAAACATGTCTTCTTTCTGAAAGCAACCTCTAAATCTGCATCACAGAATTGACCAACCGAGAAAAGATTATGATTGAGCCCTTCGACGTAGTATACCCTTTTGATCGTTATATTCCCCTGAACCAAATATCCATATCCTAGGATCGGTGCAAATTGATCATTTCCGAATCGGACCGTACCCAGGAACTTCTCAACGAAGTTAATTAGAAGCTTGAGATTCCTCGTCATGTGCTTCGTGCATCCGGAGTCCGGTATGAAGAGAATTATTTGTATCACCTGCAGAAGAGTTAGAACACGATGGAGCATTTGCTAAATTGGATACCACAGTAGTTGTGATTGTAGACTCATTAGTGTCCTTAGCAACATTTAAAGGCATACTAACACTCGTTGTCACATTTTCTGTCCTAACTTTAGGCATCCATTTATATCTTGGATGACATTCATTAGCAAACCACCATTTCCAAGACTTGCTAGCAGACTCATATAATTTCGTAATTTGGCTTCTAAGTTTCTTAGTGGTGGAGTCTAATGCATTACTTTTCTTAGTGGGGGTTGCACCAGAAGGGTTCACTTTACGTTTGGGTTTACTAGCACTAATAGGCATCGCAACTTGCTTCTTAGTTCTAGTATCTACGCCTTTGACATTATTTATAGCACACATAGAATGATTAGCATTAGCAATTTTCCACATTTGACACAAACAAATTTCACATTCATAGCATTCAAATCATTCAAATCATTCAAATCGTCATTACACGTGATTACAGAATTTTTATTCTTAAAAACATTCAAATTCCTAGGGTGTTCTACTACTTCCTTCATCTTCTCTTGACTCTTGTGTTTCCAGACCTTATCATTCACTTTAGTGCTCTTAAGCTGAGGCCAGCTAACACTAGCAGTGGAGACTACTTCTGTAGTAGAAGACACACGAATATTAGTGTTTCTAGAAGTCTGAGGCGAGTGACTAACTTTGTTTGTGGGTTTAATGGTCATTCTATACATCCCTGGTTTAATCATATTATTGTGCTTAACGCTTGGTGCTATAGCATTCCTTATGGGTTGAGTATGTGGTAACCTTTCCTTTCCATCCATCTTGAAGGCAAACACAGGTTTTGCAAACGAAGAATTTGAGAAAGCAGATGGTTTTCCCAAAATAGAGGATCTATTCACTTTAGAGGCATTAGGTTGTCTAACAACGGGTTTCTTAACGCTAGGTTCCACAACTTTCCCACCCATCTTAGCAACGAGTTTCTTCAACTCTGCTATAGCTATGTCTTTTTCATGTAACTGAGCTTTCAAATCCGAAATATCAAGACTTTTTTCGTTTAGTAATCGACATGACTCAGATAATTTTACTTCCAAAGGTGTATCATTTGAAAAACTGCCAACTTTCTTTTGCAAATCAAGTTCAAGTGAGTGACAATGTTTTTGAAGATAATCATATCTATGTTGAAGTAACAAAAACTCTTTTTGGTCAACTTTATTCGAAAGCTCAGTTTCAAGACGTTCACATTCTTTAACTTGATCAAGATATTTGCATGCAACATCAGAATATTCATCAATATCAGCACAAGATGTAACATAAACACACATAATATCTTTTGAGAGACATTCATGTAAGAGTAGATCATATGCGGTAGAAAACTCGTCTCTTTCAGGTTGATGGTCGTTCACTTCTTGTTCAAGAGATTCCACATATTTCAAATCATCAAACATTTCTTGCTTTATTTGTGTTTCAAATTCCAAAATATGTTTTTGCGTTCTTTCCGCAAGTGGAATCAAAATACTTTTCACAAGCACAGTTATATCGTGAGGAATTTCTTTGTCTCTTTTCGAAAGTTCACATTTTTTCCAGTCATCATCAACAACCTTTTTGAAATTTTCAATGTTACTCTTGAGAATACTAAGTTCTTGTTTACTCTTGCTTACAGAAGCTTTAAATGGCAAGTATTCAATAAATTTTGAAACATTAGTTTTCTTAGTGGCAAAAGCTTGTCTCCATTTAATTCTTATTTGTTCACATTTAAAAAATATTTGCTCACGAGTTTTCTGTGTTTGCGGTTTGAAGAGACCATAAAGACTGTTTTCATAAGCATAATTATATGGTTTAACGAATTCTTTATTAACTTTTGGTCTACTCTCTTCTTCCAAATCGTTTGTCTCTTCACTATCGGGCCTAACAACAAGACAATCAAGATCGGTCCATTGGGACTCATTAAGATATAAGTGCTGATTCACAGATTGAGCTTGCTCAAGGTACTTAGGATTTGCAAAACTAGGTCTATCCTTGAAGAACGAACGAGGAGCCAACATTCTCATGGTTTGAATTGATTGATTAGTTTTGTAAACAATTTTCTTGTAAAAATCAATTTGAGTTTCAAGTTCCACTATTTTGTCGATGTCATTTGCTTGTTTAGTTTTGAAATCCTTTTCCATCTTTTCAACCACAACTTTCTTTTCATTAACAGTTTTAGTTTTATCCTCTTGAAGAAAACCATTTACTTGAGTTAGCTCATTGACTTTAATGGTAGCAAGATACGTTTTGTGACGTTCAGTACTCAAAGAGGTGTTATAATTACGTTTCTCTTGTTCTAGAAGCTTAAGAGTTTTGTTATATTTCTGTTAAAAATCGTCCTTCTTAACATTAATTAAACACCCTTTGTACCCCTCAATCTCATTAGTCTTTTGAAGAAGATGAGCTCTATAGCTATCAATGGTATCACTAGATTTAATTAGGGCAGCTTTGCATTCTTCAAAATTTTGAGTGAGCATAGTGTTTGCCTTCTTTAATTGCTTTTAACTCTTTCTAGTTTCTTTGACATCTTATTGTAAAGAAGCAATTAAATTAGCAAGCGCAATACGCTCCTTGTCATCATCATACTCATTTGCATGTTGATCATCCTCAGACTCATTATTGCACATGTCTGATGAATCGGGTGTGGTATTGCTATCAACCGTTTCCATCATACATGTGTCAGTAATGGCTTTGGGTAGCTCACAATCCTCATGAATATTACCAAACACATTATATTCCTCGTTAGTGTGTACCTTATCGATTGGCTCAGTATCAAAGATAGGACCATTGTCATCTTCAGTGACGTTGAGAACTTCTTCAACATTTTCCATGTACGAGTAATGTGCTTCAAGTTCTTGGTCAGAGGCTTCATCATCAGTATCATCAAGCATTTCTCCTTCCTCAACCGACAATTTAACCACAGCTTCCATCTTCTTGCATAGCAACATCTTTTCCTTATTATAGCCAGAGTCCCTAACCCGTTTCGGCTTCCTACATTCCTTTGCCATATTCCCATAGCCTTGACAATTAAAGCACTGAATCCCACTTTGTTGAACCACTTGAGTACCAACAGTTTCCCTATTCCCAGCAGCAGTAGCAATCCTCTGAGCATCATACTTAGTAGTTTGTCAATCATACCGAGCAGAACCCTCAACATGTGTTGGATTACGTTGATCATACCTTGGAGGACTTTCATCACGTTGACGTGTGTCATACCTTCGAGGAGTCTCAACATATTGATTCCTTGTATTTGATGATGTTCGAAGATTGTTGGTGGTGGGTTTGAAGATTTTCTTGTAGGTCTTCATAATGAAAGCAATTTGTTGCTTCATCTCCCTATCCTTCTGAGCTAGTTCTTCATCACTGTCCTCTTCAGATGATGGCTCAGGTGATGGTGATGGTGCTCTTAGTTCTTTATCTCGTGATCTTATAGGAGCTGAATACTTAGATGAAGTGGAGTATCTTGGTGAGGAGGATGTAGTGGAATACCTTGGTGAGGAGGATGTAGTAGAGTATGACTTTGGAGCACGAGAGCGATGATCTTGAGTGTGTTGAGTGGTAGACACCAAAGCAAGTGGATTAACAGTCTTTGCTATCCTTTCAGCTCGAAGTTCATTTGCCTCATTCTGAAATTGTTTCAAAATGTCAAAGAGCGTGTGATAGTTGACCTCGTCTAACTTACTTTGTTGTTTCACTAAAGTTACAAATCGTGTCCACTCTGGTTAAAGTTACAAATCGTGTCCACTCTGGTTGAGTAATATGAATCAATTGATTCCCCATCCAATGAAGTAAACTTACCAAAGTTCCAGAACAAGTTAGTTTTGACATCTTGCTTGTTAAGTGATTCACCTTGTTGCAAACGTTCAATGGCAAACCACATCTCTTTAGCAGTAGAGCATGCATCAACCGTTGAATAAATATCATCCCCAATCCCACTTAGAATCAAATAGATTGCTTCTTTCTTTGCGTCAATCCAAACACGTTTCTCTTTCGAAGTATTCTCATATGTTTCCTCAATTGTTTTCTCATCGGAACCAGTCGTCGAGTCGGTTGCTGGAATTGCAGGAATGGTTATTGTAGTGGGAGTATAGGGTCCTTCTTTGATGCAATGTCGAAGAACATCACCATTGGTTTTGGTGTCAAGATATCGAAGGAATCGTGATTGCCATTGAGCATAGCGACCCGTCACAAGCATTGGTGGTCTTTCTTTGTTACCCGCCACCATTATGTTGTTGTTTGTGACACGATACTCTTGAGTAGAATTCATTTTGAAATTGTTGAAGTGAAAAAGGATCTTAAGTAGATGAGTTGTGATTGTTGTTGTCGAAGAAAGATGTTGAAATCCTCTAAAAATTGTCTTTACAAGAAACCAAAAATTCTAAGGCCAAAAACACACGATTGTTAAAAATTTTCACTTTCGCAAAAATAAAAATCCTTTCGTTGAAACAAAGTTTCGTAGAAAGCTTTCGTAGAAATTCCTTTCGTAGAAACAGACCTTCGTAAAAAACCTTTCGTAGAAACAATCCTTTCGTAGAAACCTTTCGTAACAAAATACTTTCGTAGGAATTAGGTTTCGCAGAAGAAAACCTTTCGTAACAAAATCCTTTCGTAGGAATCAGGTTTCATAGAAGAAAACCTTTAGTAACAAAATCCTTGCGTAACTTTTCAAAAAACCCCCTTACGAAAAGAATCAACCCTTAAACCCTTTTACGAAAGCTTTCGTTTGGCAGCTTTCGTAAGAAACTCATAAACCCTTTTACGAAAGGAATAGCATCCAATCCTCAAAACTTAAAACGAACCAACTGTTTACAAACCGTAACCCAAAATTAATCCAAAACGGCCCAAAAACTTGTGACTTTAACCACAATAACTAATCTAAATCCCTACCACAACTTTGTAGGTGATTTAAATCAAGATATAGAGCTCGAAAAACACTAAAAAAAATTAATTTGTGATGATTTATGATTAAATTACACAAATCAAACCAATAAGAACAACCAATCACGAATCTACCCCGTGGCGATTGATACCAAATGTTGTCCTATGTATTTAGATGATATAAGATAGAAATAAAGAAGAAAAATAAGATGGATTCTAGAGAGAGAAATTAGTGAGAGAAAGTAAAGAGAAGGAGGTGATAAACTTGGTGAAATTAGATTAAGAATTATGAGAACATCCACCCTCCTAACATGCTAGGAGGGTACTTATATAGTCCACCCACATGCGGGCTCTCTAATGGACTATATTGTTTTGGGTCGGGCTTGAATAAATGCTTAGTACCTTGAAAGAGGCCTTTTAAGCTAACCATCAAGCCCGTAATGTCACGACTATTTTAACTAACTATTAACGTTCTAATAAATATTACAATATAAACCTATGACCGAACATTCTTGTTTGACTCAATATTTTGAGGCTAACAGCCTCCAAGATCAAACCAACGATCCTTCCGTCACACACAATTCACATAGCCATTCTACAAACTCTCCCCACATTTGTAACCATTGTCATCTTACCCAAACCACAATCACGGAATTTTGTGATGAAATGAGGTTTGTGTTAAACAACATTCTCCAGAGTGTCAATGCCCTCTTACATCCACCATCACAGTAACTTTTTTCTCAGGTCCTTTTAGTTTCTTATCTTTCTGTCCCCAGATCAAACAGACCCCAACGGACACAAAAACCTTTGGGTCCGTCAACCACAAGGGTCCGCGCAACTAATTAGACTAAATTTTATTCTATTTTTCTTTTTATGTTTTCATTCTCCTCCAAATGTTTCACACCATTTTGGCTGTAATTTTACTTTGGGGCAAGATGAATGAACCCTAGTTTTTCAATTTGTATCATGTCAAACAAATGTATGATTTCTATATGGACATATGTGTGATTCTAACCTTGATGTTTATCGAGACAACTAACACTTTCTTTTCAGGATTACGCATAAAACAAGGGGGAGACTTTTTATTGATCAAATTTTTTTTCTTAGTCTTGCTTTATTTTTTCATTTCAAAGAATGTGTAACTAAATTCTAATGTTGGACTACTTTGTGGGCTTAATGTTGGGCTCACCGATTCATGATCATGTATCACATATGTTGTATCACTAACACCTTTTTTTTGTTTTTTTCTTAATCCATGGACCTCCCTGGTTCTCCAAACTAGGGGGAGCTTGAACCGAGGGGGAGTCAAAGAAAAATGATATTGTTATCAATATTGCTAACTCGCAACATCTCTCACCAAATAATTTTTCATTTAAACATTAGCCTTCCCTTTTTCTTTCGACAAAAATAGGGAGAGTAGAAATATAACAAGTTATTTCTAACACATAACTTATATGGTGATATAATCTCTAAACTAAAAATAAGTTAATGTTTTGTCTACAACAAAAAAGGGGAGATTGTAAATGCAAATATCGCATTAAAATGATATTTACCTTTTAATCATGCTTAACGTTTTGTTAACGACAAAACATCGAATATTTTTTATGTTTGAATTATTAGCATCATATAGGTTTCTTCAAACTTATACAAAAATATTTTACACATAAACGTTCAAATAAAAACATATAAATGATATATGTTCAAAAAGTAAATAGTTGACCTACAACATCAGATCTTCTAAGTCAAACCAAGTAGATTATGTTGATTGCTTCAAGTTTTGGACAAACATTTATGAGGCAACAAAAGTCAGAATAGCCGGGTTCCGTGGGCCTCTGGCAGTTTGCCTATAAATATAAACCCTTTGTCCAAGCTTCTAACTCACCCATTTCTAACCAATCTCCTTTAAATCTCAGTAGATAACTAACTCTCTAACTCACTCTTGTGAATTCTTTTCTTACTTGTGATTTTAGATCATTTGTACATACAAAGATCGGTTACGAGAAATTCAAGTTTTGATCCATCAAGGCTTAACATCGTGTTAATGTGTTAAGTGTCACCTACACAATCATCATTGTTGTACTCATTCATCTATCTAGTTGTGTAAAATGTGGTTGGTGTTATAACCACGAAGTGTAGAAGTTTACAAGGCGGGTTGTGCCTTTGTAAGAAAACAAAGACATCTTAGCTTAGTCAGTAAAGATTGTAAGCTATAGTGTGAAGGTTTCTCCACCGGTGTAAAGGAGATTCATTTGCTAGTAAAGTAGAACTCTCGAGTGGATACTCGAGGAGTGGAAGTAGGGCCAAGATAAGAGAGATCTTGCTAGGCTAAACCACTATAAATAATTTTGTATTGTGATTTGTTTCTTTATTACTTCAAGTCATTTAAGTCACACGTTATACTTGATCTATATATCCTTACAATCACGAAAAAGTTTCTAAAAATATAAAACTAATCGGTAAAAACTATTTAACCCCCTTATAGTTTTTATAGAGATGTCTTACCAACTTCTTAGAGACCAGATATTGAATCAAACGCATATTTGCGTGAGCTAATCTCATATGCCAAAGAGTAGAGCTCTCATCTTAATTCGCAAGACATATGTTGTCTTTAGACTTCCTACTAACCTTCATGACATAAAGCCCATGCTTTCTAACACATGTTCCAATGACCTTTCCATCTTTTACGATTTTGTTATCATGTTTGGAAAATATGACCTTACACTTATTGTCACAAATTTTACCTATACTAAGTAAATTAAAACCTAAGTTATCTACATGCTCAACATTTTCAATGGTCATGGAGTCAAGAGAGACCATACATTTGTCAATGATGTTAGCACGTAGTTTACTAGCGAAAGTGATTTAACCTCTATTGTATGATTTCTAAGTAGAGAATAGACTTCGATTTCTCGTCATGTGTTTAGAACAACCATTATCATTAATCCACTCATCGAGATCTAGATCAATCCACAAGCATATCTATTTTGAAGAATGAGACATGAGACATTTATCGTCTTTATCATTTTCCTCACATTATTTACCACAATCAATCCAAGATCCTCCAACGAATGCCGCATGATTTTTGTCGCGAGGTAGCTTTGGACATTCACTAATTAGATGATTCGGATCACTGCATCTAAAGCATTTCCTTTCACTTTTGTCATTCTTGACAACCAGGTTCTTTGAGAATGGCTTCTTTTCATTGCTTGTTTGCATCACGTATTATCCTCTCCCTTTGAAGAACTTCTTGAAGTCTCTAGCCGCCATAGCATATTCTTCATCTTCACTATCGGATGATGGTGATTCATGATCACTATGCATCTTCTTGGCCTTTAATGCTAGAGACTTTCTTTCACTCTTGCTCTTGACTATCTCCGAAACCTTCAAGATTATCATCTCATGAACTTTTAAGTTTCTAACAAGATTATCGAGTGACAGTGTGGTAAGATCCTTTGATTATTCAATCGTCGTGACCTTAGCTCTCAACTTTTGATGCAATGCACGAATAAACTTCCGAACATTGTTATTGCTAGAAAAACCTTCATCAAGTGCTTTTAGACTAGTAATAATAGTATTAAATCTAGCAAATGCACTGTCAATAGTTTCATCTTCTAAGATGACAAATTGTTCATATTGTTGGATGAGAATATCAGTTTTGCTTTCTTTGACTTGACTATTACCTGGTGGGTTATCAAAAGAGTTTCCCAAATTTATTTAGCGGTTTTGCACATAAAAATCCTTGCATACTCTTTCTTAGAGAAAACATTATAAATAACCATTTTAGCCTCATTATTGTTAGCAAGTTTTTTTAGTGTCATCATTTGAATTTTCTAAAGGTAACCAGTTCTTTCTTTTTAGAAGCTTCGCTATATTGTAAAGGCAAAAAGTCACAATTGGTAATAACATGCCAAACATCTAAATCTTTTGATTTCACATAAGTCTCGAATCTACTTTTCTAATAAATTAAACTATATGTTTCAAAAAGCGGTGGTCTTTGCATAAATAGCCCTTTTAGGTACTTGTTAGAGTCCATAGATCGATCCAAAATTTAAAATACAATATACTTCGAAAACTTGAATGACCTAGGATCTAGTACTAATTGCAGAAACTAAAAGGGGGCTGAATAGTTTCACTAGCAAAATGATCTAAAAGATCGGGTTTTAAAATCCTTTTCTAAAGACTAGATTCGTGTGGTTATGTGAAACCTTCTTATTTTTCAATATGAACAAGTGATAGTTATGCTAAGCTAATAATCACATGTATATGCAAGAAATAATAAAGAATATAAAGAGGTAAGTATAGGAAAGATCAAATTGAACGCCAAGGATTAATAGTGGTTCGGAAACGAAGCCCTATCTTTGTTCCTACTCCACTCCTCCAGTACACCTTACTCTAGAGTTCACTAATCAACAAGCTTCTTGAGATGGAGAAACATTACACGTCGCGTAACCAATTTCCGACTCTAAGCTAAAAGTCGAGACATAATCTTAGCTAGGACCAATCTACACCAATATAATTTAAGCGTTTAAGGCCTAAGTATTAACCAGAATATATACACAACTTCCAAATTACACAACAATTTGGATCTTCACAATGACACAAGATTGATATAAACTTTGGATCTTGAGTAGATCTTGAACTTGACACAACACTTCAAGGATGAAAGTGTTATTCTCTTTGCACTTGAGAGGATGACATGGGAGAAGAAAGATTCATTTCTTAAACAAGTGTAATCAACCAAATAACCAAAGATTTGTGTGATTAAATAAGGGGTTTTGAATCCGAGTTTGTGTGTGCGAAAGAGGTGAAAAATAAATATGGAAATAGTCTATTATTTGTAGGAGAAAGGTCCAACGAATCTATCTGGGCGCGGTTCATTAAATGGCTCGGCGGTTCCTTACCGCTAAGGCTCCGCGGGGACCTATAATGATCTGCGGCTTTTAGAGTTCGCTCCTTTTTTTCCTCTAGTGGAGAAACTTCATTTGGCTAAAAGTTTATCCAAAAGGAACATCCTTTATCCATTTGGAATATCCTATTTTAAAACTTCCATTTTCTTTTTAATAAAATATTTTTTTTAAATTAAAGTTTATTTAAAAACTTTTGCCACTTAAAAATAAAAGTGATTTTTAAGAAAATTATAAATCCTTGATCACTTAGTTAGGTTAAAAACTTGTTTATTTATACCTTAAGTGATTATGGATGATATGAAAAATACCTGAACTCAAGAAGTCGATTTTTGTTGTTTTTGTAAATACTTGTTTTCACATATTGTTGTAATCAAAACAAAGCGAGACCAAAAAATAGAAGTAACGTTTTTAGGCATCATTGCATTAACATCTTTGATAAATGATTACCTTGTAAGGACAATACGTAACCATAAGAAGATTGTATGAATCCTTAAATAATCTCTACAAGATATAAAAAGTTCTAGAGTCCACACATGGATTAAAAACATGCATTTATATGAGATAAGTCTTAATTTGAATTGTAAAGTCAATCACTTGTGAGATTTGATTTACAATTATAAATAAGATGACTCATGAGTTAATTCCAAAGCCAGTGGGAGTACTTATGCTTTTATAATCTAATCTTGTTTTCTCGATTGGATTGCTTGAGGGCAAGCAATAGCTAAGTGTAGAGAAATTTGATAACACCCAAACTATACATTTTGATATAACGATATTGACCCACACTATATATAAATGTGAACTTTCGATAATTAGTCACACAATTTCTTGTGCACGTTAACTTGAAGGGCCAATAATGTAAACAATGCAAAAAATACATCTATTAGGCAATAAATAGAATAAATTATGAAGAACATTCTGGACGCACGAATGTCGGCACACCGATTGGATTGTGTGGCATACAATTCACCCCTCTAATATGTAACGCACATTTGGGTTCGTGCGGCGCACTTTTGACCCCTGCCAGTACTATGAATAGAGGCCTTCACCTCTCATTTCCAACACACTTCTCAATACAACTCTCTCCGAATCTCTCAATTTTGTTAGTGAATTCTAGGGTATATTTCCATCTTTCAGAATATTTGTAATAATAGTATTATGCTCAAGGTTTTTGGAAAGCTTTTACTTTGAGACACTTGTGTAAACATCATTCCGATATAATCTGAGTATGATTTATATTTATTATTTTCCATTTGATATTATATACTTGCTTGTTGTGCTAGGATATGTTATTGTGACTACATAGGTATGTAAATATAATTAGTGTTGAGATATGCGATCGTTTAGCTATCGGTAAATGCGTGAGCCTATCGGGGACACACACTCAATACAGAGAACACACGTTTATTTACGTTTTATTATTTATAATTAAATGTTTAATAAAAACTTCACGTTTTATTTAATTAACGATGGTTAAATTAATTAACGGATTTTAGTTAATTTAATACGAGTGCGTTATTTAAATTTTGGAAGCAAATCGACTTCTAGAACCTCCTGGTACCCTATAGGCGGCCGAATACCCTTAGGGGTTCTAGAAGGATTTTGATTTTGTTAATTAAGTATTTACTTACTTAATTTAAGTATGGGTTGGGCCTTAAAAGTTTTGAGGAGGTGCAAGGATTAGTATAAATACAATCCTAAACCCCTCACAAATTTTTGTCTCTCCCCTCTTGTGCCTTGCGTCCGATCGACCCACACCCCACACCAAAACCAAACAATTTTTTCCTTTAACCTAAAATCACTTAAAGGTTTAACCTTTATAAGATCAATCCTTCTTGGTGGTTTTCTTATAAAGTCTTAAGCTCTTTAACTAAACCCTAGATCTCATAATCTAGGTTTTAGTTCTCCCCTTGTGGTCCGATTTGTGATAAACCTTAATTAGGGTTTTTGGTGATTTTTACAAGAATCTTGTAACGTCTACAAAACCGATCCTTACGTAATCCCACTTAGGGTTTTGGATCTTAGGGTTTTTAGTTGCAATATCTATTAAAGTGAAGTTACCACTAGCATCGTGGTGTGTTCGTTTGACGTGTCGTGTGAGCAATCGTTAGAGGACAGTTACTTTACCGTTATAGTTTCAAGATCAAGATCATTAATTGATTTATTCAATTAATTAAAAGGTTGGTTTTAATTTTGTTTTATTATCTGTTAATCATGTTTGTTTTACTAGATCCATTCCGCTGCGTACTCGTAGTTAATGGTTTAACTAGTTTCTAAATCCCAACAGTGGCATCACGGGTCAAATCGTATGGCATTCATGGGTTACACATAGAATAAAACACGCTTTCTTGGCTTTAAAATCTCTTTTATTTATGTTTTTATGACAATTACATGCATACTTGTCAGAAAGTTTTAATCGTGATCTAGATCTATTAAAATTGGGTAGGTTAAAATTGAACCGGTTAATAATTACTTTTGTTTTTTTATTATCCGTCAAAGACCTCTGCATCTCACTTTTGTGATACTTTTAACGTCATCAAGTATCATGCTCGAAAACTTGATGAGGGTCTTGGTCCTCAATTTGGGGAAGACTCATTCGAGACTTGGATCTTATATGATTTACCGCTTTCATATAGAGTCTGTCTTCTGCTTCTACCCCTTCTGTCTGTTTTTATGTGCTTATTTGTTTTCCATTATGAATTGCAAAACGTAATAATTCAAGATTCTAGGAATCATAAAAACGGATTGTGCTTATATCGAAACTAGCTTTTAAACTATGTCATATTAATACACCATATTTTCCTTGCGAATCGGCTATGTGTTATTTGTTAAAATCTTGATTTTTGAACAAATCTTAATATTGACATAAGAACTGTGACACTTGTTTTTATTGTATTCTAATTGTTTTGCGAAATCATATTGTCACTCGAGTTGGGCTTACATACCGTAATGATGGCTTTTAAACTATCTTCTCAACGACGTGATTTGCAAAATGAATTAGTTTACAATACTTAAAATTACAACACCGTTTTGTGTTATTACTAATGATGGACTTGCTATTGCACTTCGTGCTCTAGTCGAGCTATCTAGGGTTTGAGGGATCTTTAATCTTCTCCTGTGTTCCATATGTGTTTCGGCACTTATGGGATAATTATCCCAAGCACGTGCACCTTCGGGTGCATGAAGAGTAGGATATAGGGTTTGATATCTCTTTAATCTTCTCCCGCGGTAAAACACGCCTAAACCAAAAAGTTAATAAATTGTTTTCTTAACTTGTGCTAAGAGAATGAATTGCATGCATTCTTTTACACACTTGACATTTGTTTTCCTAAACTTATGTGATACCTATTTGAAATTTTTAAGTCTATGCCATCCAATTTAGAAGCACTTGTAGTTGTTTTTCGTCATCTGGTCAGACCTAGGGCAAATTACATACCCGAGGCGATCTTTGTCATTGGTCAGACCTTTGCCAATAATTGCATGCTTCAAATTGATACGACTTAAAGTCGAGTTACCGGTCAGATTCGGAACCCGAGGCATAAAGATGAGATGAAACATACTCATGACTTTATTACGTGTAGAACAAGTTTGTTTGAGATGTTCAAAGGTGCTCGAAAGAGATGAGAGAACATCCCATCCAAACACTCTACAACTAATAAACTTCATGAATCGTCTCATAAATCTAAGAGTTGTACTTGTAATGCAACTAACGCCCGTCACTTACCTTTTTCCCTACTTGATACTAGACGGTCGGACCTCTAATATTAAGTGGGAATGTAAGCAAGGATCTTAGTCTCATAATGATTAATTGGGTAGTTAATTCTTTGAGAATTTAATTATCAAAAATACTAATCGTTGAACTTTTATTTTGTAGATGAATAATCAAAACTCTTGCTTAAACAACACGGTTGTTAAGTCATTCCTTGAAAAGATGAAGTTGACTGAAAATAACTTCGTTGATTGGTATCGTGCTCTTCGGATAGCGCTCGAAACTGATGACTTGGTTAAATACCTTGAGCGATCAACCAGAAATTCTACCTCATGGTCATGAAGAACCAGAGCAAGACCCGGATTTACATCCAACTTGGGTCAAAAGGTCAAGAGAAATTGCTGGCCTTATGCTGATGACTATGTCCCCTGAACTCCAGAAACTTTTGGAGGGTCATGGCGCATGGTCAATGATAGGGGTGGAAACGAGCCGAGCTGCTCGTGAAGAGCTCGGGATCGGATCGGTAAAAAGCTCGAACGAGTCGAGCCTAAACGAGCTCGATCCCGAGCTCGAGCTTAATTTCGAGCTCGTTTATTAAACGAGCTCGAGCTTTACGTACAAAGCTCGTTTAGGCTCGCGAGCCTAAACGAGCCTAACGTCTTATATACGAGCTCCTTAACGAGCTTAATAACAAGCTTATTAACGAGCTTAATTTATATATATTACTAGCCGAGTTCGAGCCAACCTTTATTTTTACATTGAAAATTCGTATAAACGAGCCGAGCTCGAGCCGAGCCCGAGCTTGTCTACAATACCACGAGCCGAGCTCGAGCCTAAAGACAAAGGCTCGAAACGAGCCGAGCTCGAGCTCGAGCTTTGTAAAACTTAAACGAGACGAGCTCGAGCTTTAGCGAGCTCGAGCTCGGCTCGGCTCGTTACCACCCCTAGTCAATGATGGAAGAATTGAAAACCATGTTCACTGAACAAGCTGATCAAGAACTACTTGATGTTGTACGTGCCTTTCACGCGTGTAAACATGAGGATGGACAATCTGTGAGCTCCTATGTCTTAAAGATGAAGGGCTACATAGAGAATTTTGAACGTTTGGGTCACCCCATGTCTTTAAAACTTTCGGTTAGCCTAATTTTAGCCTCACTGAACAAGGACTATGATAGGTTCGTGCAAGACTACAATATGCATGGCCTGGGGAAGACAATACCTGAATTGCATGACATGCTAAGCTACATGAGAAAACGTTGCCAAAGAAGGTTTCACCTGCCACTACTAATACCATTAATGCGATTAGGGCAGGAAGGATCCAAAAGGCAAATAAGGCTAAACCGTCTAATGTTGCGAAGGGTAAGAATCGTGGTAAAGGGAAGAAAGTAGCTAACTTTACTCCTCGAACCAAGACTCCCCCTCCACCAAGAAGAGAGAATCTTGCTAAGGATTCCATTTGTCACCAATGCGGTGACATTGGTCATTGGAAGAGAAACTGTCCAGAGTATCTCGCTGAGTTGTGGAAGAAAAAGAAGTCCTCTCAAGGAGCTAGCACTTCAGGTATCTTCACTGTAGAACTCTTTACTTTTCCTAATAAATCTTGGGTTTATGACACTGGTTGTGGTACTCACATATGTAATACTACTCAGGGTCTAAGGATAAGTAAGAAGCTGAAGCCAGGAGCTTTGAATTTGTACATGGGCAATGGTCATCGTGCAGATGTTGAAGCCATTGGTGTTTTTCAATTATTTCTCCCTAGTGGACTAGTTGTTATTTTGAATAATTGTCATTACGAACCTTCTATTTCTAGAGGGATTGTTTCAGTTTCATGTTTGTATGATGATGGTTTTGTTAATTGTTTTGAGAATAATGCAAGTATTTCGGTTTCTAAAGATAATATGTTTTATTTTAGTGATATTCCAAGTAATGGTATTTATGAAATTGATATGTGTGATTCTAATGCAAACAATAGTTCTATGTACGCTATAAGCAACAAAAGAGCCAAATCTAATTTGGACTCTACATTGCTATGGCATTGTCGCCTTGGCCACATAAGCAAGAAGCGCATTAAGCAATTACAATCTGATGGATTACTTAATTCAAACGATGATGATTCCTTTGACAAGTGTGTTTCATGCTTATCTGGTAAGGTGGCACGTAAACCTTATTCACATCAAGTGGAGAGGGCTAAAGATCTACTTGGACTAATCCACACTGATGTATGTGGTCCATTTAGAACCGTGTCAAGACAAGGTGCAAGTTACTTCGTCACTTTCACTGACGACTTTAGTCGTTATGGTTATGTTTACTTGCTAAAGCATAAACATGAAGTGTTTAAAACATTTAAGGTGTTTCAAAAGGAAGTAGAAAATCAACTCGGTAAAACCATAAAGGCACTACGTTCGGATCGTGGAGGTGAATTTATGAGTTATGAATTTCTGGAGCATCTTAAGGAACATTGAATAGTTTCCCAAAGAACTCCTCCATATACACCACAACATAATGGTGTTTCTGAGAGGAGAAATAGAACCCTACTTGATATGGTTCGTTCCATGATGGCCCAAACAACTCTTCCAAAATCCTTTGGGATTATGCTCTTGAGTCTGCTGCTCGCATACTTAATATGGTTCCAATTAAGAAGGTTGAAAAGACTCCATACGAAGTATGGTATGGGCAAGCCCCTAAGTTGTCTTACTTGAAGGTCTGGGGATGTGAGGCTCTTGTTAAGCGTGACACGCTTATCAAACCTGACAAACTAGAGCCCCGATCTGTTAAGTGTATATTTGTAGGTTTCCCAAAGGAAACGATGGGTTACTCCTCCTACTACCCACCCGAGAACAAAGTTTTTATTTCTCGTAATGCTGAATTCCTAGAGAGCAATCTTATGAATCAAGAAGCAAGTGGGAGTATAGAGGATCTTAAAGTAATTCAAGATGAAGATATACATCCTTCTGAAAACGCTAGCAATCATGAAGAGGATGATCAAGAAATTGATGAACCTATAAGTGATATAGCTCTCATTCGAAAGTCTATGAGGACTAGGCGTGCTCCTGACCGTATGTGTTTATACATTGACGCTGAGGAACATGAGTTAGGGGATCATAATGAACCCACTAGCTACAAGGCTGCATTAGCATATCCTGAATATGACAAATGGCTGGATGCTATGAATGTGGAGATGCAATCCATGAAAGACAATGATGTCTGGATCTTAGTTGACCTTCCCCCTAACGCTAGAACCGTTAGTGGCAAGTGGTTATACAAGAAGAAGACCGACATGGATGGCAATGTACACACCTTTAAAGCTCGATATGTAGCGAGGGGCTTCACTCAAACCTTCGGGGTTGATTATGAAGAGACCATCTCTCATGTTGCGGATATCAAAGCTATAAGGATTCTCTTAGCCATAGCCGCGTTCTATGACTATGAGATTTGGCAAATGGATGTTAAAACCACCTTCCTCAATGGACTGCTTTACGAAGAAGTCTGTATGAAGCAACCTGAGGGTTTTGTTGATCCAAAGTATCTAAACCGTGTATGCAAGCTTCAAAGATCCATTTATGGACTTAAACAAGCATCAAGGCAATGGAACAAGAGGTTTGATGATGAAATCAAGAAATTTGGTTTTAATCAAAATCCTGATGAGCCATGTATATAT
The DNA here is from genome assembly GCA_025667525.1 of Glebionis coronaria. Taxonomy (NCBI): domain Eukaryota; kingdom Viridiplantae; phylum Streptophyta; class Magnoliopsida; order Asterales; family Asteraceae; genus Glebionis; species Glebionis coronaria. The sequence continues at coordinate 901,243 of JANFOE010000914.1, forward strand.
ATCAAAGCTAGTGGGAGTAGCGTAGTGTTTCTTGTCCTGTATGTCGATGACATATTGTTGATGGGAAAAGACATTCCAATGTTGCAAAGTGTAAAAGCTTACCTTGGAAGGTGTTTTTCCATGAAGGATTTGGGAGATGCTGCGTATATCCTTGGAATCAAGATCATACGTGATAGACCTAGACGGTTAATTGGTTTATGTCAAAGTGCTTACATAAATAAGATTTTGAAGAAGTATAACATAGATAATTCCAAACGTGGCTTTATTCCCATGCAAACAAAATCAAAATTATCTAAGACTCAAGGAGCATCAACACCTGATGAGGTGAGATGCATGTAGAGAGTTCCTTATGCTTCGGCAATAGGATCAATCATGTATGTTGTTAGATGTACGAGACCTGATGTTGCGTTCTCTCAGAACATGACTAGCCGATTTCAGCAAAATCCTCGTGATTCTCACTGGACTGCTGTTAAGAACATTCTGAGGTATCTTAGGCATACCAAAGACATGTTTCTTGTTTATGGAGGAGATATGAAAAGAGAGCTCAGGGTTGCTTGCTACACTGATGCTGGATATCTTACGGATGCTGATGACACGAAGTCTCAGACGGGATATGTTTTCATGTTGAATGGAAGTGCTGTAAGCTGGAAAAGTGCAAAGCAGACCATCCATGCAAACTCATCTACAGAGGCTGAGTATATAGCCGCTTCGGAGGCTGCTAAAGAGGCAGTTTGGATTAAGAAGTTTATTTATAGGCTTGGTGTTGTTCTTACAAATAATGAACCTATGACGATGTATTGTGACAACACCTGAGCCATTACTATAGCTAATGAACCAGGAATCACTAAAGGTGCGAAACATTATCGTTCCAAAGTTCACTACCTCAGAGAAGTGATTGAACTGGGTGATGTTAGTCTGGAGAAAGTTCACACATACGACAATTTAGCTGACCTCTTCACAAAGGCGTTAGACCTTAAAAGGCATTCCATGTTAACTCATGGAATTGGTTTGTTTCCAGCTAATAGTCTCATGTAATCTGTGTTATCTTAGTATTTGGATAATTTGGGATTGTAAGACAATTTATTACTTTCTGATGAATAAAGATATTTGATGTTTGTTATCTTCTTATAATTATTATTGCCCTATGTTTGTATGTTTAAATCCTTGAATATTTAATTATTCTAAACATGTCCATTGTCGGTTAAACAATATGGGAATATTGTCTACATTATGACAAATATGAGTGTTGGTAATATACTGGTATATATGGTGGACGGTTTCCAACCAAACTCATATGTTATTCATTGATATGAATATTGGACACCCCAAACTTTCGAATGGTTACTTTTAGATCCGTTGTCATGAGTAAATTCGAATATATAAATGGTGAGGATTAGGTCATCCTTAGACTTGAGATGCAAACAAGTTGTGCATGTGTGGATATCGCTTCTTGATTTTATATCTAACGCTAGTTCGCCAGAACTAGCTATAACGACTCTAATTGGAAGTGTTGTGAAGCACCATCCACAGACACTTGCAGTCAATATAGAATTCGTTCCTCCACTCTGATATAGTGTAGTGAAGTACCTTGGATCCCCTCCATAATTAATTAGGTAATTGTATGTCCGTACCCAAAGTGTAATCAAGATGATGCTTGTTACAATTTGGACTATCTAAATTAATTTGTAAACGAGGAATTAAAGTTAAACTACATGGAATGAGTTAGGATCCATATCCATGGTTTAACCGGTACATTGAAACGAAGGTATGATTATCAGCAAGCTCAAATAATCATACACCATTACTAGCTTTTAAGATCTTATTCTTGAAACTATCTAACTCAACATTTTCCGGTTATAATGAAGTGTTGCTAGATGCTTCATTATGGACGATGTATGTCTAAACTCTCACAAGTAGGAGCTGTTGAGATATGCGATCGTTTAGCCATCGGTAAATGCGTGAGCCTATCGGGGGCACACACTCAATACGGAGGACACACGTTTATTTAAGTTTTATTATTTATAATTAAACGTTTAATAAAAACTTCACGTTTTATTTAATTAACGATGGTTAAATTAATTAATGGGTTTTAGTTAATTTAATACGAGTGCATTATTTAAATTTTGGAAGGAAATCGACTTCTAGAACCTCCCGGTACCCTATAGGCGGCCGTATACCCTTAGGGGTTCTAGAAGGATTTTGGTTTTGTTAATTAAGTATTTACTTACTTAATTTAAGTATGGGTTGGGCCTTAAAAGTTTTGAGGAGGTGCAAGGATTAGTATAAATACAATCCTAAACCCCTCACAAATTTTTGTCTCTCCCCTCTTGTGCCTTGCGTCCGATCGACCCACACCCCACACCAAAACCAAACAATTTTTTCCTTCAACCTAAAATCACTTAAAGGTTTAACCTTTATAAGATCAATCCTTCTTGGTGGTTTCTTATAAAGTCTTAAGCTCTTTAACTAAACCCTAGATCTCATAATCTAGGTTTTACTTCTCCCCTTGTGGTCCGATTTGTGATAAACCCTAATTAGGGTTTTCCGGTGATTTTTCCAAGAATCTTGTAACGTCTACAAAACCGATCCTTACGCGATCCCACTTAGGGTTTTAGATCTTAGGGTTTTTAGTTGCAAGATCTATTAAAGTGAAGTTACCACTAGCATCGTGGTGTGTTCGTTTGACGTGTCGTGTGAGCAATCGTTAGAGGACGGTTACTTTACCGTTATAGCTTCAAAATAAAGATCATTAATTGATTTATTCAATTAATTAAAAGGTTGGTTTTAATATTGTTTTATTATGTGTTAATCATGTTTGTTTTACTAGATCCATTCCGATGCGTACTCGTTGTTAAGGGTTTAACTAGTTTCTGAATCCCAACAATTAGTGATGATGCTATTGTATGATATTACATTAAACGATTTCATGATTATGTCGAAGAACCACGATACTATTTTAGTTCTCTACACTTGCTTCATCAAACTAGATTGTTTATGATGGCTTGGGGCTGAAAAGACCAAGTTGTTATAACTCGTTTTTAAAGAACTTGTCTTTGGTTTTTGAATCTTTGGTTGAAGGAATCCGCTTAGATAATTTGATAAAACATTGAACTTATAGTAGTAACTTGTTTAAGCTTAGGAGAAATCATTGCTTACAAGACATAAGTCTTAAATCGATCAAGTAAGTTGTAAAACTCCATTTTGACGAAAGAGATTTCTTACACTTTACCTACTTATCATATCAAGATCATTATTATCATCATCACAAAGTATATGAGCTATTACTAGTCATATTTTATTTCAAAATCATTTCAAAAACGTTTATTTACTTTCTTTAATTAACCTTTGATTATTAAAACAAAACTAAGTCCCTATGAACGAGCTAGTCTTACCACTATAAACTATACTATACACGAAGGAGTATACTTGCCCGTGTTGTGTTCTAGTCCCTCGTTTGATAACATCTAGTAATATAAATTTAAAATTTGTGGAACACGCATCAGTCTGTAAACCTAATATATAATTAAAAACATATCCTTTTACATATAAAGTAACTATGGAATCTAACAGATGCATAAAATAAACTCATGTTATAGGTGGTTGATCTCGATTCTTTCTTTTTCGCCAAGCAATTTTACCATACTATTTATGGCGCAATAAGCATATAAGCATTTAAATAAGAAGTCATTATCAAATGTGACCCATAACTGGGCTATACAAAATTCTCAAACAATATAATTGGTGCGGGTTGAAACAAATTGATTTGGGTACTGGTCTATATATGTGTGAATATCCTGAATCTGTAGAGAATGACCTTACACAATTTGTTATCGCAATTCCAGGTCAGTAAGTTTTAAGTCATATGCTTACATTAGATAACACGATGATGATGGAAGAACTTTCAGCAACTTTATTCTATTTAAAGATGGTTATATCTTGATGCACTTTACCCTGCCGCTTCAGCTAAGAACGACGTCGGAGTTTAGGGTTCGCAAGCCTACAAAATGGTTTACATCAAAAGAGATATGTTTTTATGAATAAGATTTGGGGGTACGGGAGGAAGAATTTAATAATAGAGAGCGGTATATCTTTTGGTGTGATAGGTTGTTGATTGAAGAATCTGAAATGTGTGAAAGATTAATTTGAGATATATAGAGTGTAAGATAGGAGGGTGAGATATGTGTGTGCTTTTTAATCAAGCGAATGGAGAGATGAAAGAGAGAGCAACGGTGAAAAGAGAGTTTATTTTATATTTTCTTTATGTGTGAATATCTTGAATGGGTTGAAACAAATTGATTTGGGTACTGGTCTATATATGTGTGAATATTTTGAATGGGTAGAGAATGACCTTACACAAAATGTTATCACAATTCCAGGTCAGTAAGTTTTAAGTCATATGCTTACCTTAGATAATATGATGATGATGAAAAAACTTTCAACAATTTTGTTTTTTTTAAAAATGGCTGTATTTTGAAACACTTTACTTTACCGCTTCAATTACTAACATAATGAGAGGAGAGTTTATGTATATTTCTTTATGAAGTTTTTGGTTTGTGAGAATAACACTCTAATTAAAAAACTACACACACTTATAATAAGGGGGTGTTTGTTTTAGCTTATGTAATGGGCTTATATAAGCCATTTATGGCTTATATAAGCCTATGTTTAGTAAGCTTATAAGCCTATGGCTTATATAAGCTTAAGTTAACATAAAGGTAAAGTGGTAAATATATGTTATATAAGCCTAAATCTTTATAAAAAAGCCACATTCTTATGGCTTATCAAAACACTCATATATAAGCTTATAAACCCATTTATTATAAGCTTAACCAAACACTTGATTTAGGCTTATAAGCTTATATAAGCTAATAAGCTTATAAGCCCATTATATAAGCTAAAACAAACACCCCCTAAGTTTATCCCAAATTGTCTTTAGACACCCGACCCATACATATTTCCAAAACTGATCCATCCGGTCTATAAGAAAGCCCAATAGTATGTTAAAACCAAAAAGGAATAAAAAAGCCCAAAGAATAAAAACACGTGTCAGATTCGATGCAATGCGTAGCCGAAACGCTAATATATATCTCTCCTCCAAAGCCACCAACCGGCCCTAGAATCATTCACCCCATCACTTGAGAAACCCCCAAATTTCTTTCTTTCTTCAAACCCTAACCCTAATCAAAACCCTAATCAAAACCCATCATGTCTGACGAAGAGCATCACTTCGAATCAAAGGCAGATGCAGGTGCATCCAAGACCTACCCTCAACAAGCCGGTACTATTCGTAAGGGTGGCCACATCGTCATCAAGGATCGTGCCTGCAAGGTCTACTTTCTTTTTTTATTTTTTTCATTTCAAAATTAGGGTTTTTATATTTCGGTTTAATATTGCTAGATCTGTTGTATTTTTGCTTACTGGGGTGTTTGGCTAAGCTTATACTTTATGAGCTTTTTTATTTTGGGTTTTATTTCTTAAGCTTTAGTTTTACAGCTTATTTCGAGACTTTTGGGCTTATACAAACGTGTAAAAGCCGTCTCGAATTAAGCTGAAAATTTGGTCTTACTAAAATTAGGGTTTTTATTTTTTAGTTTAATATTGTCATATGTACTGATTTACTCTTAGATCTGTTGTTTTATTGCTATTTTTTTTCTCTATTTATGTTTGATTCGAGCTTATTGGGGTCTTTGGGTAACCTTATAAGATGGGGTATATGAGCTTATTTGATTTTGGCTTTTATTTCACAAGCCCTTGTTTTACTGCTTATTTTGAGACTTCTGGGCTTATATAAGCCCCTCAAAGTCTCAGAATAAGCTGAGAATCTGGTTTTATCAAAATATTAAGCCTAAAAACAAAAAAGCTCATAAGTGACATATAAGGTTGGGGGTGTTTGTTTAGGCTTATGAAACATAAGCTCATTTTGGCTTAAATTTTATAAGCTCTGATTTTGTGGCTTGTTTTGAGGGTCATGGGCTTATATAAGTTTATTATGACATGATAAACTTATATTAGACTTTAGTCCTGAAATAAGCTATAAAATATAAGCCAGATTTCGGCTTATATTTCACAAGCCCGAATTTGTGGCTTATTTTGAGACTTGTGGCCTTATATAAGTTTACTAAGCCCACAAGTCTTGAAATAAGCTACAAAGTTGAGGTTTATGAAATATAAGCTGAAATGGGCTTACTTTTTATAAGGTGAAACAAACACCGGCTAGGCTTATATGTGGCTTATGAGTTTATTTGCTTTTTGGCTAATATTTTGATAAGACCACATTTTCAGCTTATATAGAGACTTTGGTGGGCTTATATAAAGAAGTTTATGTAAGCCCATAAGTCTCGAAATAAGCTTTAAGAAATGTAAGGTCATAAGCCTAATTATAAGCTTAAACAAACACTCCTTAAGGCTGTGGTTATTTTTGAGGATGAATTGTTGTTTATACTGTCTTTAGATATGAGATTAATGTGTCTGAATCCACGGGTGTGGATTTAATTGTTTGATGTGAATTCAGAATAGTGATTCTTGACTTTGGAAGTTGGATCATAATTTTTTGACTTTTAAGTTGACGAGTTGCTTACTTTGTGTATCGAGTGTTTAGGATGGCTTATGCAAGTGCTTACTTCCTTACATCTAGAGAAGATAAATAGTTTGGATGGAACTGCTTGTTTTAAAATAAGATGGGACTGAGCATTGGTAAAAACCTGATTATGTGCGAAACAGGAACTGACAAGGGACTTGGTTCAGTTTTTTGTCTGATTTCTTAGTTTAGAATAAACGTTTACTTTACTCAACTTTTGAAAGAATAGTACTCTTTTTGTCGTAGATGGTCTCGGGTGGTATTAGAATTAGCTTATTTCAAACAGATTACGCTGTTGCAATTTACAACTAGGCAGCCAGTACATGTTTGTGTAAGCTTATTTCTTTGGCTTATTGTGTTTGGAAAAAAATGGTTTTAATTTGCTGAGGTTATAATTCAGTCCTGGATGTTCAATTTTATGACTTTCATGTTTAAGTAAGTCTGCTATGAACATGCACTGCATTTTTGTGTACAGTAGATAAATATGTTAAGATTGACTTACGCTTATGATGCTGATGGTGTTATTAAATTGGAACAGGTCGTAGAAGTTTCTACCTCCAAGACTGGCAAGCATGGTCATGCTAAGTGTCACTTTGTTGCAATTGACATCTTCAATGGGAAAAAGCTTGAAGATATTGTGCCATCGTCCCACAATTGTGATGTAACATTTTTTTTGTTTTTTTGGCTATATTTTTCCTTATTTCTTCATAAAGAACCTTTATAGAGTTTTACCTTTTCACGTTTTTTGATATCTGTTTTTCAGGTTCCTCATGTTAATCGTACTGATTACCAGCTAATTGACATTTCTGAGGATGGATTCGTACGTTTCGTTCTACTCATCCTTTTGTAGTGTTCTATTTAAGTTTTTATTCGACTCTAATTAGAAAAGAACTCTCTCAGGTGAGTTTGTTGACTGACAATGGAAACACTAAGGATGACTTGAAGCTCCCCACTGATGATGCTCTCCTTAAACAGGTATGTCATGACATAGAACTTTCTCTGTGTGTTGGCGTTGTTTGAAATAGACCTTTAATCTAAGCAAAAATGGAAGGACAAATGTCATCTTACTATGTAAACACAAAGAGACGCAGTATTTTGTTTTTATAAATCAAGTGCATTGATCTTTTTTGGACAAATAGATGGACATTATTTTTTCAGAACGAAGTGCTGCAATTTTCCTGGCACGTACAAGTTATATTTTGTATAAGCTTGAAAATGGTTTGTAGTTGTTTTGCCTAGTGCTTAAAATAGAACATGCCAACTAATACAGGAAATTGCAGCACTTTTCTAGGTTAAGTTATCTTGATATGGGCCAAAACAAGCTATGCTACTCTTTAAAATGAGCATAAACATTTGACAACTTCACATACGCACCATTGTTCTTGGCCTTTAATTCAACTATCTTTTTAAGAAGCAAGTTCAGCTATCTCTACTTTGTTATAAAGCTTGGAAGCTGTAAGCAGAGCACCCCAAGCATGCGGTGTAAAAGGCATGCTTTAAGTTAATTTAAGGCTTCATCTGAGTGATCGATTTGACCATATAAATCAACCATACACCCATAATGCGCATGATAGATTTTTTGATTAGAATTACATAGAGTTATTATGTTCATAATGATCGCTATTCTATATTACTGCTAATGATATGGTTGTCCAACTGTGTGGATGCAGATCACTGAAGGATTTGCTGAGGGAAAGGATCTCGTTGTGAGTGTCATGTCGGCAATGGGGGAGGAGCAGATCTGTGCACTTAAGGACATTGGTGGGAAGTAGTACCATTCTCCTATATCATTTTATGAAGTCGTGCAAAATCAGCAGAAGTTTTTCTGTTGGAATATCTTATCTGTTATCTGCATTTCTTACTATTGTCGATTATTCTATGTTTAGACACTTGAAGATTAAGTATTGTTATTACTTGCTTTGCATGTATGCTAAATTTGAATTTCTTTTGCCGTGGTTTGTTGGGGGAATTAATGAGTAGCAGCTACGATTTGGATAATGGCTTTGTGGTTGTACTTTTGTTGTTTTATACATGTAAGTGTTGGTTAAGTTAGAGCCGAAACCTTTTAGCGTCTGCATAAAGTACAGTGCTTGTAGTAACATTGGTTGCTTGACGATAGGTATATTAAGTTTGTTCAACAAAGCCTGATAATGTCGTAACCAATGTGTATAGTAAGCTTATATAACAAAGCCTTGTAACTTTTAATTCAACCTTGCAGTATAGGTTGTTGGTTGATAACCATATGGTTCTATTGTTATGGCCAGTCAACATGACTTTCTAATGCTTTTGGTGAATATCGTAGCTAGAATCACTCGAGCCGCTTACATCAAGAAACTTGTTGAACAATAGAAGTTGAGTACTGGCATTAGCGGTTTTTAGAATGACAATTTGCAACTGTCATAATCGAACATTTTTTCTTATCAGTAACCATGTTTCCGACTTTTGTCCGACTAGTTTATGGGGTTTGAGCCCATCCCTCATATACTCAAACCAGGTAACGTATTTCTTTTTCATGATGTTGATGTGATCACTTTAAAATTGTTTGCATCGAGCAGAAATTAACTTTAAACCTCGTACACGTTTAGAGTGATAGGTTCTATCTCACAATACGAGTATTACACAACAATATATCTCACATGCTTTAAGCAAAATTTAAACTCACAACCATTTAACTGAGGAGCTTTTTTCACTCACAACAGGAGACACATGCCACGGTCTATGCATTAGCGTTTTTGCGATTTGTATAAATATATTTGTCACAATCGTTGTGATGTGGCAGAACTTATCATAAGAAACACTTGTCAAACAACCTTTAACTATCAACAAGATATTATATTGTCTCCCTGTCAAATGAGACTCCGAGAGTTGCCATATATATCTTCTTATCTAAAATGAGTAAGAATTATCTTGTAATGTTACTTTATAAGCTGTCAAAATTTGCTCATTTTATTAATTATAAACATTTTTTTTCACTCTTTTCCAAAAAGTATGAGCATTTTTTTCCTTATCTATTTATTCTATTAAAAGAGGGTTTTTGATGATGAAATTTTGCTAATGTGTCGTACTGTGAGTGGTCCTTTAGGAAACTGCTGATGTCATCTTATTATATTGGTTTTTTAATTTTTAATACAGTAATCTAGAGTAATTTGTTTTGTACTTTTGAGTCTGATGGAACCAAGCATGCGCTTGGGAATACGAGAAAGACAATCATTTTGATTGGTTTGTTGTGAGGTTGTGAATTTATTTTCTTACATACTTATCTCTAATTCTCTACACCAAAGTTCAAATTGGTAATCAAAACTATATCCGTGATTCTGAAGGTTGAGTTAAATAATATTTGGTGGTGCTTTGCTATTTGATCAACATTTTTAAGGAGCGAGATTTACATGTTCTATGAATCTTCTATCAATCCTACGGTACATCCTTGCTTATTTATTTAATTACAGTATTTTTTTCTCATTCACTTTAATCAATCTATGGTAATTTGCAAGTATTCATTTAAAAGAGTAATTAATCTTATGCAGTGTTTGATGAAATGCCATTTTCAGTTTTTCTTGAAAGTTTATTGTGGTTTGAAGAATCCCCAGTTTCTTTGTTGATGGTCACTTGCATCTACTGATGTCATTGTGAGAGGGGTTTAATGACTCAGATGTTGGCGTGGCAACCATTCAAGGTTGCAGCCACGTCGGGTTTCACCTCTTTTTCCAAAATGGCAGTTTATCTGACCCTAAGGCGGCGATGAAAATCTTCTGCATTTCTTTTTTGCGAGCCATAGTTTACGGCCACCTGTATCTTCGCCAGGCAGCCACACTTTCGTTGTGGTTTCAGCCATGGCGGCTGTTCTGAGTGGTTTTCACAGAAGCGGATCTGAGCCTAAAATTTGAAGTCGCTTTATGTTGCACTATATGTGTGCTTGATGAGGTGTACATGGGATAATACGTTCGGTCAGTGGGCTGAATTATATGCCTATTGCATCTATAAGCTAGGTACAATCTTCTCATATATTTCTTTTAACGCTTGCAAAATCGCGTCTAACATATATGCTTCATTTCAATTTGCAGATCCTTGGTGCCAACATTGGCTTAATGGATTTACGAGGGCTTATGGACACACATGTTAACCTGCCTATTCACTTAACGAGCGTTGTGAAATCCTTTTTTTCGCGGCGTATTGTTACCGAGTATTACAAGTGAAAAATACTAACGTCGATTGTGGTAGGCTATGATGAGCCTGAAAGGCTTTCATGGAGATGAGACTGTTTGTGTCTGGCGGGGCGACCAAGTTTGGTCGCAGCCATGACGGGCGTATCCTCTTTACCATGTTCTATGCCTATCTGAGCCTCCTATAGAATTATGCTTTTAACAAATCTGTAACATACACAAGGTATTTAATTTATTTTATGCATATTCATTATCTATGTTCCTACGTGTTGCTTTATGTCTATTAAAACTATATTGTGGATTCTTGACTCTAAAATCAGAAATGCTAATGCATTTGTACAATAATACAGCTAAATATCGGCATTACTAATGACTTGCTAATATTTTTTTGAGGATCCGTTTTCTTTTTCAGGTTCGACGTGAATCATCAGTAGGGACACTGACAGGTGAAAGCCTGCTGTTTATGGGTGAATCCTTGAACAGAAATCACAAATAATCATATTGTTAGTCAGACGCAAAGGACTAATGATGATTCAGATACACCAGGGCGTTCAGCGTTTTATAATCCACAGTTGTCCCGACCTTTAAGGTATGCTTCATGCTTCTACGAGAAATGATGATTCAGAACCCTTCTTTGTTTATTTTTTAGCCCCAACCTTTTTTTCAAACGCACTAAAAACTTTCATGTGCTTATCCCGCTCTCATACCTCGAGTAATCGTCTTCTTTGAGATCAATATATGGTATAAAGGTTCAAATGTAGGTTATACATAAAATATCAAAATGGTAATAATATATGCTATGAAACTTCATACATAAAATATCTAAATGAATGCACAGTTATTGAAGGTTGAATAATGCAATACAGTGATAATTTATTGCAGTTTACTTCTTTTCACTAGAAAATAAAGCTTTATGGGAAGTGGACATTCATTATCTTAACGTGGTTGTGATTAAACATTAGATTAGCCTTTATTATTATGAGGTCATGACAAGCTTAATCGAGTATATTTAAAGACGCGTTTTCTCAGATGGCATGCAAACCTTTTTTGGTTGCCGCCATGACATGTACGTACTCTCTTTCCTGAATGTCATCTAGCATATCTGTGTATAAAATTTTAGCTAAATTAGAAAATATCATATTCTATTAAAGAAAAAAGGACATCGTTTCGAGGCAATAACATGTATGCCCATGGCTCTAACAAAAAAAATCAACTAATTCTGATAGAATTTTATGCTTGGCAGAGAACACTTGGGATATGACTATTGAGGTGGCTCAGCTCATCAACCTGGCAGTCAAGGGGTATGTGTAAGGCAGCAGGTGAAGAATAATATGGGGTCTGACCAAAGCTTTGCATGTCACCAGTTCATCGTCATTAGGTCAGCTTTCGTGGGAAGCATAGTCCTTCCGCCACTTAGAATTGAAAAGAGTGCATATGATAAAGATGGTACTCCTGAACGATCAAGATGTCCCGAATAATCTTTTATCATCAAAAGGTAGGCTTTCATAACTTTAGATAATGTTAATCATTACAAATTGATCCATAAATTGTAAGATAAAATAAAGTATGCTGACCACAAGCTCCAAAGTTAAGCTTACCCAAACAGCCCCTTTATGTGACTCGAGCAATTTTTGGATCATTTCCTTTAGTAATATAGATTGATAGTGTATGAAATTTGTTTTGGATCTGCGAATTAGAACCTGATTTTGGATATCTTTTGCATAAAATCTTGAATAATGATTACGTATGTTACTGTTAGCTCCTTAAGAAGATGGGAGATGGCATTTACTAAGAAATCATGAACATTGTATTTTTCAACAAAGGTATCTTAAACGCGCAACACCATTTCTGAACATGTAGCTCGCTCCTTGAATTTAACGCAAAGATTTCCAACAATCTATTTGATCTATTAAACAAGGGTTTTTGCATATGTCATTTTTGACTATGTGTAAATAAGGTACTGGTTAATCAAATAAAATATTATAAATTGATGATGTCATGCATTAAAATTATTAATTAAAATTTACTAAAAAAACTTCTTCCAATTCTTAAACATAAAACAGAGATATCTTTAGCCTTTGCAAACTTTGGAAACCGGAGCCGCCCATGAATTTGAATTTCTTCTTTAGAGTCTTACACATTACCATTTACATGGAAGATACTTCACTTTTTCTTCTGCGACTCTTCATTTTCATTGTCATATCAATTTATGTAAGTGAAGATACTTCATTTTCTTTCTTCTTCATGATTGTTCTACCATTTACTATATAACCCAGTTTTAGTTTTGGCTCAAGTTTACTTCATTGTTGATTTAGATATGATAGAATTTAAATTAGGATTGCTTAACTTTAATATTTGATTCCTGTCACATCTCTTATTTGTCGTTTGATGCATGGCAAATGCCTTTGGTAAATTTACTACTTTCAAGTTCGTTATTAATTTGCTTTACATTTTCGATACATGGGTTTGATTGTTTGATTTTAGTTTTCTTTTTATTGAGTTGGCTATAAGTTTTATCATTTGATTTTGAACAACTACAAGATGCATACCAACTGTGTGATGAAATGTTTGAAAGAAAAAAAAGCATGCTTTATGATGCTTTTCTTTTTTGTACTTTTTTTTAGTTTAGTGTTGCTATTATTATTGTTAGTAATTTAGTATAGTTTAATACGAGAAAGATTAAATATCTATGCACTGTGTCATTGATCAAGCGTGTGAGTGAAAGTTAAAAAACTCTTATGATGTTGTTTTGTTAACTTTCTATCCGAGGAGTATATTTGCTATATGTATGCCTTTTTTGTTTGTTAATTTCACATCAGTAACTTGGCTTTTGTACGGCCTGTCTTCAAAAGTTTATTGTGAGTACCATGTTACAATATGAGGATGATAGTGAATGTGGTGTTTTATTAATTAGCGAGAGAGCTGGATTTAGTGGTGAATGGAAAGCATTGGCATTAGAACATAAAGTGGAAGAAGATGATGCTTTGGTACTTTTTCTTAAACTTGATATATTACGTACTTACGTAGTATCAATCGTTATAATTTTACTATGACAAACTTTATATAGTTTAGCTAATCGCGTCTCACAATAACATTAGACATAATTTGGTGCATCAGTATACAGTTTCAATAAAAGTTGGACACTCTCCTACTCGGACCATATATGCTCATACTCGAAAGGCGGCCTTTTATTGTTTTTTTTTGTTGCTGAGGTGCACTAGAGTGATATTGGAAATGAGTTAGGGCCTGACAAGTTTAAAATATCAATTTGTAAGTAAGCTTTTATGTGTGCCCACATATTTAAGAGAACGTCAATGCGAGTTTTGATGAAAGTAAGGTATTGCCAATCTTTTAATACTATTAATAGAGAGTTTTGGATGAGCTGATTTTCTTAATTTTTAACTTATTTTAGTAATCACCATTATTCGTCTACTGACCGCAAGCTTTATGACAACTCAGCTGATACACATTTTCATCATTTTACACAGGTGTTTGGTAACCAGAGCACTGCTTGAAGAGCCAGATCTGATTCAATGGTCACTGTTGTTAAGGCGTTGTCACATTGCTTTGGTATGTGGGATGGTTATATAGTTGATCAATCAAGTTTATTATATTGGAATTGATTAGTAAGCTTAGTGCATTTATATTCATTCCTTCTTTCAGAATTGACAAGATAAGTCACAACTTTATTGATTATGTATGGGTTTGACGTTGGTTTTGTTTTTCAGGGTGAACAAACCTTATTTACCTATTGATGCGGCCCATTGGAGACCTTTCTGTACAGTGGTTATTGGCTCCTCTATGTAATGCGAAGTTTTTCAGGTATTACTTTAATTGTCGCTACAGTATAGGTTTAGAAGATATTAGTTGCAGACATCATACTAAAATTTAATAGTTAGGCTAACATGAGAATATTAATAGTTTGGTGATGGATCAGCTTTAGACTTAATTTTAAATTTATTATGTGCATAAACTGTCAACGGATTGATTTCCTATGACTTTCATTCATTACCAACATTATCATATAGGTACATTTACAAGCCACATGGGCCGAGCCTTACATACAATGCTAACTATTATCGGTTAATATAACATGTCAAGTTATTGTTTTGATATGTAAAGCCCCCATCTTTTTTGTATAGAAACCAAATTAAACAAATAATTTTTTTAATCAGTTTTGATGCATGAAGAGTGAAGACTCAAAATTAATGGTTTTTAACTGGATTTAAAAATAAAATTATAATATAATATTAAACTTGGTTATGGTGTTTTCATGTAACTCGAGGATAATGTAGCTAGAAGGTAAAGCTGAATGTTACAAAAGCTACTGAGAAACCCAACTGTCGCAGAAAAAATGAACTGAAGAGTATTTTGAATGATCCATTCATTGTTTCGGTAGTCACTTCTCCATAGCGATGTTTCTCATTGTGTTGAATACTCTTTTATAATTTTATGCTATTTAACAATATCGTTAAATACTCTATTGTAATCTTAAATTCTAAATGTTTATCTATAATTAAAGTTTATGTTGCAGGAAAAGGTTGTAGACACACATAACACTGTTCAATAACTTACAAACTTTTAAATTCATTAGCCTTATATTTTAAAAGCCTGTGTTTTGTACGAGTTGTATACAATATACAAAAAATGAAGGCAATTTGTCATGCCCCTGTTTCATTTATATTCGAGTGGCCGAGTTAAGAGTTGCAAACTTTTCGTACATATCTATAAACATGTATTTTTACTAAAATGAAAGTAATAAGAAAGAGGTGTATACTTTTGTTGAAGCGGGTTAGTGTAGACTTTGTTCTAATACGTTGAATGAAAAGATGAACATTGAAATGGTCGACACATTTAGTGCTAAAGGTGTTTTTGTTGTTAGATATGTCATATTATTGTTAATTTGTAATGCTTATCTTACAAAACATAATGTTGGATCAATTATCAAACAATACTCGTGGGCAAATTTGGTTCCTTTTGTAGTTCAAAGCTACAATTGGGAAACATTTGGGATTGTGTTGCAGTAGTACCTTTGCGAAATAAATGAGTTAACAGGATAAGAAAAATAAGTTTTTTGTGTTATTTTTGGCTTCAGTTTTGATAGTTAAGAAAAACTTGGTGTTATTTTTTGCTTCAATTATAACTTAAAACTTGATCTCTATACTTTGTATTTTAGGCAAATACTCTACATTTCAAGGAGAAACTTTACTTTCGAATGCTAGGTACATGATAAATTTTGACATTTTAAAAGACATATTGGGTTTGACTATTCTTTGAGTATCAAAAGCGCACCAAGTGTTGAGAATTGCACAAAATTGTTGTGCATAAAATTTAAAATGAACCTTAAAATAGAAAGTATTTAGACAACCCGTGTATTACACGGGTCTTAAACTAGTATATTATTATTGATGAGTTTAGTGGACACATTTAATTCATTAGATTAGCTTTAAAAAACGTATGTAAAACATTAAATTGATCACTCGGCAAATCTTTTATATTTAATATTTTTTTTTGACTTTTAAAAAAGCATATTATTTTTTTATTTTTACTTTTTTATATGTTTTTTTATCTGTTTTTAGCTTACGTCTGTTTACCTGCCCATTTTACCACCTCTATGAGTGGGTCTTTGAATAGAAATGTAGATAATCGTTCCTATAAATAAACAAGTGATCCTAGTGTTTCCATTGTCAGTCAACAAACTCACATTGAATTCGTAATCACTCTAAATTAAAATCCTCAATGGAAGGAAGAGAAGCTCGACCACCAAGTTTTATAATAGCAATGAAGGGACACCCTGGCACGGGCAAGACTACGCTTGCTCGCTTCATAGCCGCATCTCTAAACTGCCCGCTCCTAGATAAAGACGACGTGCGTGACTCAACTTATGCACTTGAAGCCCAAGTTGAGTCGCACGCTATTAAAAAACTCCTAAACGACCTTTCTTATGAAGTGCTATGGCGAATGGCCAGGACCCAACTGGGTCTTGGCCTTAGTGTCGTCCTTGACTCGCCTCTTTCTAGCAAGACTCACTTAGACCGACTAGTTGACCTAGCCGGTTCTTTTGATGGTTGTAGGCTCGTTGTGATTGAGTGCAAGCCCAATGATGAAGTTGAATGGCGTCGTAGACTTGAGGCTAGAGGAAAAGATGGTTGTGGTGGGAGTTGGCATAAGCCGGCTACGTGGCGCGATATGGAAAGGCTATTGGAGGGTTATAATGGGCGTAACGATTATGATATGGGTGATGTGCCAAAGCTGGTTGTGGACACGACTGCGGTGGATTTTAAGGCTACAGAGCTAGTCGAGTTAGTCTTTGGATTTCTTGATGCTTGTACACGTTAATGTCTTGTTTCGTTAACATGTCTTTTGATCTTGCAATACGTAGTCCCTAATCATGCTACCATCACACGCTGTAGCTTGTAGGGTTAATATTCAGAAGGGGCATGTTCGTCCTCTCTGTTCAAGCATACATTTAAAATAAAATAAAATATGCCGTGACATGTTTAACACAACCATCATACAATACGAATTTTTTTTATTTTATGTACAATATACATAGCAAAGTTAGTTATAGCAGGTAACATGTATCCGGTCAAAGGTAGTCAAATGTTTTTGGACAAAGACTTACAATGTCAATTTATTTAACGATAAAAGTCATTTGCAAAATTAATCTACTAATAAAAATTTGCAAAGTTAGTCTAAATACATAAAAATTATAAAAAAAAAAGTTTATATACACAATTATAAAAAATTGAATTTTTTTTTTCAGAAAAATAAATTTTTAAAAAATTCGAAAAAAAAAACTTTTAATTTTTGTAACTTTTTTAAAAAATTCGAAAGGAAAAAATTTTAATTATTTTTTTTCAGGAATTTTTTTTAGTTTTCTTTAACCTTTTTCTGACTCTTTTATTTAAGAGTAAATATATGTTCAAACAACCCCAACAACCCCACACAACTACCACTTGTACTACTAACATTTTAGCCTGTCTAATTTGACAAAAAAAGTTACGATCTTGCACAACTTTCATACCATTTAAATCTTCTTCAACAAGCACGCGAAAAGCTTCGCTCTTTGAGACTCGATCATCCATACATAGTTGCATCAGGTGAGACTTTTATTTCAATCTCGATGATCTTAGTATTTGCATATTTTCTTGGCTCTTTGCTGCTTTGTAGTCTTGTATAAACCATATAAATCTCTGCTTCACGTTTTCACTCAAGCATTTGACTATGGCCTCAAATTAGCATGTTGGTGACATATTGAAAATAAACTTGGAAATTTTTAGTTTTTCGTCATCATCAATTACTTTTGAATACTTCGCTATTTCGGATTTTTTAGGCCCCAAACCAATTAAAGCGTGGTTTGGATCCGTTCTGAATAACTTTGGTCTGGGTACTGGACGATTATAAATTACTGTACTTCTGAAACTGATTACCCCCTTAAGCCGAACCCGGCTGGAACACTTATACTATACTACAACGAAATCTTGTCAGCTAAATATAGTTAAGGTGGTAAAAAACACAAAAATACAAAGAGCTTTAGGGGGTCATAACCCTGTCTAGCATTATTACTACTTTTTGAATCATTTCTCACCTCCTCCTATACAATGTCTCATTACAGCATCAACAATTAAGCACACATTTGTAGTTATTTTTTTCTTTAAACCATAGTTTCCAACTTTTTGACCGACTTTTAATAAAGGCTTGAGCCTATCACACAACACAGACTTAAACCGGTAAAGCCCTCCATTGGTCTTTGGGGAGATTGGCGTTACAACTTCATAGTTATCAAGTAGGATTGAAAATGAAAAATCTGACATATTAATGATAACATACAAGAGCTTTTACTAACTGGACCCGTTGATAGTTGACACTTGACACTTGTAATCACTTCCATAGTCTGGAATCGAAGTCATGAGTTGACTAGTAATTTTATGCTATCGAAGTATGAAATCCAACTAAGTAACAAGGTTTCAACTTTCATGGAAAATGTTTCAAGTATACATAGAAGAGTTGGCCATTTGAGTTTCTTCTAAAAACAGAAATTACAAACTGGGTCCACGTTGTCCAGAAGAGTTTACAAACCGGATCCGCCCTGGCCTTTTGCCATCGGGTGGGGTGAAATTACTTCTAAGGGTAGAGATAGAGTATGTGACTTAAAGCAGTAAGCTAGTTGTGTGATACACCTAGAAACAAGTAGCATGTATATAACGTGCTTAGTTTTAGAACCCCTAGTAACAGAATGGCACACCAAAGCAATCATAATCTTGTTATTGTTTTTAGTTAGTTTTCTTGTGTATGATTAAGATGTCAAGATCAAAAACAACGATTGTTAGCATAATTAAGAATAGAATGTGTATCATATCAAACATTTGCTACAATCCAAATATGAAACCGTTAAGATATTTTCTACTCCGTATTGTTTAAGACATAAACTATCATCATTCGCTAGATTCCAAATAACAAGCTGTTGAGAAATATATATTATATTTACCCATATGCATATAGTCTAATGTATGTGTGCCTTTTATACACATTCACTAGATTCACATAGCTTAGAAGTTAGCAGGTCAATCACTATCAATACATAGAAATGGCAGAGATGGTGCAAAACAAGCAGGTGATATTCAAGGAGTACATCAATGGTTATCCGAAAGCATCTAGCATGGTGGTTACTTCTGACTCCACCATCTGCTTAGAGCTACCCAAGAACGAAGATGGTTTCATTTTGACAAAGAATCTTTATTTGTCATGCGACCCTTACATGAGGAATCGTATGGTCAAGTTCATGGAAGGAAACTATATTGATTCTTTCACTCTTGGTTCGGTATGTTTTACAAACTCGTTGCAAAAGTTATGGTTTTATTACGGATTATATCTTATATAGTTTGTATGAGATGTTCACTTAATTATTTTCTTATAGCCTATAAGAGGACTCGGAGTGTTGAAGGTTTTGGATTCAAGTCACCCTGAATTCAAGAAAGGCGACTTGATTTGGGGACCTCTCAATTGGGAAGAATATAGTTTGATCAAAGATACAACGGGCTTATTTAAGATTCAATATACAGATGTTCCTCTTTCTTATTATACAGGAATCCTAGGTACGTTAATTTATGTTGATTCATGTACATCACCCTTTACAGATTCTTAGCCGAATCTTTTTAATCATTTAAATTTTGTCATTCACAGGTATGGCTGGATTGACTGCTTATGTTGGTTTTCATGATATATGTTCTCCAAAGAAAGGGGACACTGTGTTCGTCTCAGCAGCATCTGGAGCCGTTGGTCAGCTTGTTGGTCAATTTGCCAAACTCCATGGTTGCTATGTTGTTGGAAGTGCCGGATCCAACGAAAAGGTAAAAATGTATAAAAGTATCGACTTATGACGAATATTTTGTGTTTCTAACGCTAGTTTATTTGGTATCATTTCCTTGCTTTAATAAGGTTGATCTACTGAAGAACAAGTTTGGGTTCGATGAGGCATTCAACTACAAAGAAGAGAAAGACCTCAATGTCACTTTAAAAAGGTCAGTATTTTGAATCGTTTGCGCAAACATGATCTAAATCCATTTTTGGTAATCCGAAGCATGAAAACACTAGCAAAGCGGTTTTTTTTATCGACGATAGCTTCTTAATTATTGTTTCATTCAGGTATTTCCCGGATGGCATTGATATTTACTTTGAAAATGTTGGAGGAAAGATGCTGGATGCAGTACTATGCAACATGAA
Source organism: Glebionis coronaria (assembly GCA_025667525.1). Lineage (NCBI taxonomy): Eukaryota > Viridiplantae > Streptophyta > Magnoliopsida > Asterales > Asteraceae > Glebionis > Glebionis coronaria. The sequence continues at coordinate 921,706 of JANFOE010000914.1, forward strand.
AGTTCATGGGCGCATTGCTGTTTGTGGGATGATCTCACAATACAACCTTGATAAACCTGAAGGCACTACCAACCTGGCATTCCTTATCTTGAAACGTGTTCGGATGGAAGGATTTTTAGTTTCGGATCATTATCACTCGTATCCGAAATACATGAAAATGATTTTACCTCTTATACAAGAAGGGAAAATAGCCTACGTCGAGGACATTGCTGAAGGCCTTGAGAATGCTCCGGATGCCCTTGTTGGTCTGTTTTCAGGCAAAAATGTTGGGAAACAAGTTGTTGCTATAGCTCATGAATAAGCAAAAAGGGCACAAGACAAGTCTGTCTTTAACTTTTTATCTATGTCAACTTCCTATGTATTTTAGTATTTTGTACAATTTTCTTGAGACGCTAATAATTTGATCATCGATCATATCATTTTCATGGGAGTCAGGAGACTAGAAAACCATTGACGAGTGTTTCGTACGAATTGAAATGACGCAAAATTGAGAAAAAATGTTTGGCTTATGTTTAGTAACGCAAATATTTTGCTAAGATAACAAAAACCTTGTTACAAATAGTAATATATTACTAACGCCCGTCTGCAAAAGTTACCTAAATTTTCAAATTAAAAAGCTCATTGTATATTTGTATTAATCTTTTAAATAAAGTTCAATGTACATCAGCGGTTAATATCTCGATTTAACTTTTAAGAATTTTCTATTGTACACTTTGTGTTAAGTAAAAATCATAAAATTTCAATCCGACACGATCTTGCTTGTTTTGAGTTACTAACAGAAGTTCATCCAAATTTTAGTAACCACATAATAAAAAAATTTTAGTTATTCATTTTTGGTAAAAAAAAAAACTCACTTTCATTTTCTTTAAAAGTTAAATATTGTACAAATCATTAATCGTTACACAAAACAAAATATAATATTATGACAAAAATTAAATCATATATACAAAGACACTTCCATATATATTTTTGACAATTTTTTTTATTATAGTTTTTGTCACGCATGAAAGAATCACATGTGACTTTTTTGGTTTTGATTGAATAAAATTAAAAATAAATTCATAGAAAGTACATCAAATATCTATTTACTGAAATATTAAAAATACTTATTGTAATGGTATATTTTTCATCGTCGATTTAATGTTTATAATGTTTTTTTATTTGAATGAAAAAATAAGTGAATAAAATTTGTCCATTTAGTCTTTAAAACTTAGATTTACATTCATCTCACATCATAATCCATAATGGCCTTATTTTACACCTAGACTACTCCACCATTTTAGATGAGAATTGATTGATACGTTTAAATTTTTGATTGAAACACTCTAATGTACAATTTATTAAAGTCATAATACACAGTTTAAAGTGTCCTAATAAATATGACTTCGATCAACATTTTACCTCAAGTAACTTGTAGTACACCATTCTAGATGATGATTCTTTTGTCACTTGTAGGGCTGAGCATCAGTCTAGGATCGGACCGGACCGGACCGGACCGAGGACCGAGGACCAAAATGGTCCGAAACACCGGACCGAGACCGGATTGAAATAGTCCGGTCCGGTTCGATCCTATTAGGCAAAATATGGAATTTTTTGTAAGACCGAACATGACCGGACCGGACCGAGGACCGAAATGGTCCAAAACCCTGGACCGAGAACCGGACCGAAATTGTACGGTTCGGTCCGGTTCGGTTTTAGGTCTGCAGAGGAAGCTGTTTGGATGAGGAAGTTTATTGGTGAACTTGGCATAGTTCCTACCAATGAAGAACCTATAAAGATGTATTGTGACAATTCAAGTGCTATCATCATAGCTAACGAACCGGGAGTTCAGAGAGGCGCGAGACACTATCAAAAGAGATATCACTATGTTCGAGAATGTATCGAATTGGGTGAAATTGATCCAGTTAAAGTTTATACAGATAATAATCTAGTAGATTACTCAACATGCTAGGAGCATGGGACTTTATCCTGCTAGTAGTTTCATGTAATTTGTTTTAGTATTTGGATAAAGGATATTGTTAAACAATATTTATTTTATGAATTCAAGTATTGGATATATTTGTTTTCTTTAATATTTATTGGTCCTATTTTTACATGTTTAAATCTTTGAATAATATGTTATTCTAAATTGTCTATGTCGATTAATTATATGAGAATATAATTAAATTAAGACATATATGAGAGATGATAATATTCGTAGAATATGCAAGAACGGTTCACCAACTCATACGATATCCAAAAGTTGTATATTGGACATATCATACTAACAAGTCAATCACTTTATGGATCGGCGTCTTTAAGTGAAACTTGTAAATGATTTACATTACTAAATCTTTTGACTTGAGATGCAAGCATGTCTTATATATGTGGATGGTAATTTTTGCTATAGTTCTAACGTTATCCTAAATAAGGTAGTAATAAAGGCTATAATCATTTGTATCTTGAAGCATGTAAGAGGCTGGTGTAGTCAAGATAGAATTTGTTCATTCAACTAGGATTGAAAAAAAATGCTACTCGGCCCCTCGTTAATTAATTAGATGTTTGTATGGCCATACCCAATGGTAATTTAGATTTGTCTCGATCAGATTGGTAATTTATATTAATTATGTAATGCGAGAAATATAATAGTTAAAATAGAATGACTTTGATCAATATCCATTGTTAACATGGCATTTGAGAAACAAAGGGATTGTAAATATTTAATTCATTTAAATGTACTTTATGAAAAACTACACTCGAGAGATTCCGAGAGCCAACCCACAACATAAAATGAAATTTAAGTGAATCATTTTCTCAAACATCTTCCCTCCACTTCCCATTTCCCAACAACCATGACTTCAACTCCATCGTCACCGCCACCGCCACGTCACCATTTCGGCGGAGATCGAACTAGTTCCGGGAAAGACGACCGTCCACGTTTCTTCGACAATATGGTGAAGAAGCTCTGTTGGTCGAAAGCCGACATAGTCCCAGGCCGGCATCCAGACAGGTGGCGTAAAGACGTAATTGGTAACATCATTTGCAAACGCTTTTGTAATTGTCAAGGTTGTCTTTGTTTCGAGTATGATCACATTCTTCCCTACTCTAAAGGTTCATATAGCCGCCTTATGACTTATTTAGCACTTTCTGTGGCTTATTTTGAAACTTTTGGGCTAATATACAGACAGTGGCTGACTTTGAGTATTTATTTCTTGGGGGCCGGATTATTTTATACAGTACCAAAATTAAAAAAATGGACAATAACTTTAAAACATAATGAACTTATATAAACTAAAAAGTTTCAAAATAATCCACAAAAAGTGAGCTTATGAAACATAAGCCTAAAACCAACACATGTATCGTTATAATTGAGCATTTCAAAGTCATTTCGAATAACTTTGTGATACGAACCTATCCCATACTAGGCTCGTATCGGTTCATACGTCCCAACTGTAGAATTCACTCAAAAAGTTAGCTTGTTTGAGGAGGGGACACCTAGGCTTTATAAACAATCAACCAATCCCATACTTAGCCAATGTGGGATCATAACCCTTTACCGACAAAAAAAGAAGTAATTTCGAATAAAATTATAGTAACCGGTAATCGTTTTCGAGAAGTCCAAAAAATCTTGCATTGCACAAAAAATAACTTCCATACCTAATTGCGAAAAACAAGTTTGAGCGCCTAAAGTTCAAATTGACCTAATGTGTAATGCCTTTTCGTGCAATTTCACCAAGTTATTTTGTGTCGTGTATTATGAATGTCAGGCACTAAAACATTATTTCGAATTATAACCCATAAACTCACCATGGAGCATTTAGGAGTGTTGAGCATTGTTATTTTTTATGCTCGTTTAACAAGTAGCTTGCTCTATTTTTTTCGGAATCCTCATATTCTAACACTCCATGAAGTAGCATTTATGAGTTGTTTTACACATTAAATTTACACCTACATCTACGTTATCAAATGTTTTTTTAATAGAAAACTGCTATTCACATCTAGTGGCTAGTTTTGCCAAACAAACCTCTTTGGCTAAAATTATAGCCGGTAGAAACAAATAATAATAAAAAAATAATTTCATACATAATTGGTAAAACAAAATTTGAGTACTTAAAATTCAGATTGACCTAATGTGTGATACTTTTTATGAAATTTGGCCTACTTTGATTAACATGGTATATTATGCAAGTTGCGCACTAAAAAGTTATTTTGACTGAAACTATGACCCGTAAATTCTATCAATAAGTCAAAAAAACCTTACATTGCACATAGTATAATTTTTTTATTTTTGTTTTGCTATTTGACTGTAATTGTTTTGTGAAAATTGTAGGTGGGGAGTCTGTGGTTGAGAAATGTCAGATATTGCAAACGAGGGTGAATAGGTTCAAGTCGGGTAAGGATGATGTTGATACGACCCAGTTGCGTAGTTATTCTTGTGACATTAATTTTACTGGTACGTGTTTTATGCATTTTGAATGAAATTAGTGCCCTTTTCCGTAAATTTATGACTTAAGTTATATTCATGTTGCATAATCAAACCCAAACACTTAATTTTAGAACCACATTTTGTTAAAAACTGATTATCTTATTGACAACGCATAATCTATTTTCAAGTAGCAATCCCAAACACCCAATAAGGCACAAAATTAGACTGTAGGTGTAACACCCCATTTTGGTAAATGGAATGTCACGCGTGTTATAACGTGTCATCAAAGCATACAAGGATAAATGTCTTAAACAATACATGACCATAAAGGAAATACTAGAAAACAAACATCGGTACCCCAAAGTAAAAGCTCATCACACACAAACATAAGTACTGTAAAGGAAAAGGACTAAACAATGTCCATAGAAATAAGTATCAAAATGTATGATGAAATGCATAAAGAAATTAAGGCTAGTAAGCTTCCAATCCATATGCACCTACGCTTAAAGTCTACGAGCGCCTTGAGTACCTGCCGTTTTGGGAACATGAAAGGAAAACGGCTGAGCATAACGCTCAGTGCACGGATATACAAGCATAGAATGAATAACATAAACATATACAACATATAGCAGCGGAATAGATTTGTAAGACCTTTACACACGAACCAAGAAACACGAAATATAGATCAAGTATGTGACGAGATGTTTGTAGATGAAGAAGAACAATGCACAAATAAAACAAGATTAAAGATGATGAACAAGATTAAAACTAAGAAGGGAATATTAGATTAGAGAGAATAAAGAAAGAGAGATACAAGGAGTGTGTAATCCTAGTGAGAGAAACTAAGGAGAGTTTCTCTCTCTAACACACTAAAGAAAATGGAAAGGCACTATGAGTGACACACACACAAATGAGATTGGATTGGCCTTTTATACTAAGGCTTACAAGTTTGGGAGGCCTTCCTCATTTGTGTGTTCGGGACTAATTCCCGTTACATACATAACAATAACATAGAACTCTTGACACCATTACGTAGCATTTTCCACGAGCTTCGCAACGGTATATTATATGACCATCACATTAAACACTTATAACAATCTCCCCCTAAGGGGTGGTCATATAATATGTGACTTCACTTCTTTGACCATCACTTTAAATACCTCTAACAATCCCCCCTAAGTGGTGGTCATGTAATATGTGACTTCACTTCTTTGACCATCACTTTAAATAGCTCATTGCATCGAATATCTTCTCAATATGAGCCAACCAGCTTTCAACTTCACTAGGGCTATCAGCAAAGCTTACATCACAGCTCGGACTGCTGCATTGAGTTGTTCCTGCTCGCGTGTGAGAACCATCTGACAGTATAACATAAAAATACATGATTAAACTGATCAAAACATAAAATATATACATGAAAAAAATTTATACCAATAAATCATGAGAAAAATTTTATGTAGGAAAACTAGTACATGAATGCATGATGCAGTTTTATGAAAACTTTTATATGCGCGAGAGTGAATGCCTATGGTCAGTTCACTCAAAACAAAAGACATGGCGAGGGGACGCCAATGGGTCGGTCCCAAAGTTAAAAGTTTCGATAAAAGCACATGCGACTAAATAGGGCCAGTCCTGTACCAACCATTACTTAGTCATAAACCTGCAACAATGACATATATATGAATGCATGAAAACAATGAATGCATGAAAATCGACTGTCAGTTCTAGGAAGACCATAGTGTTTTTTGGTAATGGGAGTTACCCGGTAAATATATTAACCAAAAAACCATATAAAGTTCACATGGAATGCGGCTGAAGTACCGCATTAACCTCAAGCCAAAAGCTTGATAAACTAGTGTTCATGACAGACCATAAACACCTCAATACCTAGTTACAAACAAATCTATAACTAGAATAGAAAACAACATTCAGATAAAACACCTATCCCGCACCACTCATGGAAGAAGATCCTCCACCAGTATCAAGAAGATTAACTGTTTCATCATAAATATTTTCAACATCCTCATCATCCGCGTCACCATCATTAGCTAAAGCTGCAAATGGATTAGGCATAGCCACATTACCGTCTAATGAAGAAGAAACCACTTCCTTCCCTTTAGGAGAAGGAGATTTACCTGTAGATTTACCACCATTCGTGGGAACACTAGGGGTTGCTTTAGGCTGAAACTTCACAGTCGGGAGAACCGTACGACCAGTATACTTATTAGACTTGGGCTTCTTGTTCCTTCTCTTCTTGCCAACTGTTTGAAAACCATCCTTAGATGTTTCAACAGGCGCCGTAGCAGGAGTAGAACTAGAAGCAGTCACAAGCTTTTTTGGGCACACATCACTATCATGACCAAAAATCTTACAAGCGTCACACCGAGGAGGTTTCCATTCATATTCAACCCTGATTGTTTCTTTAGTGTACTCATCACTACAAAGTGATGGGACACCAATAGTAACAACCTCAACTAAATCAACATCAGATTGAACTTCAATAAGACATCTAGCAAAGCTACTCCTCCCCCATGAGTCTTTACACATAGAGTTTGTAAAAGAGTCAAACATAATAGGCCTACCCAGAAAAGAAGCAATCAAATTAATTCCTTCCTCTTCAAACACCTGTAAGGGGACATCATGCAGCTTTACCCAAATTGGAATTCGAGTCAACTCTTCTTTACAAATACGAGTACCCAAAGACCATGTCTTCAAAATAATAGGGTTTTTACGAATCAACCAAGGGCCGCCTTCCAAGACAGCATCTAAACCAGTTTGCGTCTCAAATTTAAAGAAGAAAAAACCTTTATTGTTCATCATAATACGCTTTAAACCATGCTTACCCCAATTGCTCCTAGCAAAGTACTCAACAACTGGGTACGCCAATCTCGGACCAAGGAAATAACCATAAAGAGTAAACTCAAAACGAGAACCAACCTTTTGGACAACTCTTCTAGGAACAGACACATTAACTCCCTCAAAGACAGGATCAGCAACACTAGAAGCCTCAGGGTGAACATCAACAGACTCAACAACAGGCTCCACAATATCCTATTGCTCAAGGAACCGCACATGTTGCTCAATGATCTTTATGATCCCACTACGAGTATCTTGATTCAAAGTGAGCCACTTCAGATGAGAACCAGCCTTGACCTCCTTAAAAAAATGTCAATCTCCTCTAGAGAGTCAAGTGAAGTACGTAGGAACTTAGCCACATCACCAATATCTTTAATACAAACCTTATTCTTAGGAGAAGAGTTCGTAAATTCAGCATGTTTTTTACAAATAATATCAACAAGAAACCGAACTTGTTCCTGAGGCAATGACTCAGAGAATCGAAACTTACCCTCTTTCATTCCACGGATAAAAACATTAAGTTCTGGTAAAGAGGCAAGAGGAACATCAAACAATTTTGCAATACCATCAATATTATGGATGTGAGTAATATCAATAGCACCATCATGACTAGGAGTTTGTGAGCCCGTCACACATGCAACCGCCATGGCTGCCGTGTTACTCCCATCATGTGAATCGCTCCTAGTCCCAGACTTATTCAGGCTAGGGAATTCCGATTCGTATGAAGCATCCAAGCCAATTCCACTCTCACCATTACCACCTTGGTTATGCATAGCACCCTTAGATGGTCTACGAACAGCAGGAGCATCAATACCGCCACCACTCCTAGTAGAAACCATCGAACCCTAATCGCAACACCAGATCGCACCACCAATTTAACCCTAAAACACAAATAACGAACCACAGAAAACCCTAACTCTCGAAACCCTAATACACCACAATCGCTGCAAACCCTAAACGACACAAGTTCCACGTCTAACAAACACGAGATACGAATGAACGAACGAATATAACGAAAAAACAAAGATCCCTTAACCGACTATCATAATGAAAGTCGATTAGGAATAAGATAACAATCTGCGAAAAAACATCCTAAAAAAAATGAATTAAGACAGTCCAATTAATCTAACAACCTGATAAAGAGCATGTTAAATTGTAATAATCAAAGATTAAACAATAGAACACAAACGTTATTAGGTATTCGGATCAAGAAGAAAGCAAAAAACGAGTCAGATTGGAAAGGACGAATTTTTGGCAGCCATTAGAGAGTTTTTAGGGTTTTCTTTATTAGGAAGATCATAGTGACTACCCACTAATCACAGGTCGTGTTTTGAGAGCCTACATGTCGAAACATTGGGCTTTGATACCATTTGTAACACCCTATTTTGGTAAATGGAATGTCACGCGTGATTATGGCGTGTCATCAAAGCATACAAGGATAAATGTCTTAAACATTACATGGCCATAAAGGAAATACCGAAAAACAAACATCGGTACCCCAAAGTAAAAGCTCATCACACACAAACATAAGTACTGTAAAGGAAAAGGACTAAACAATGTCCATGGAAATAAGTATCAAAATGTATGATGAAATGCATAAAGAATTGAAGGCTAGTAAGCTTCCAATCCATATGCACGTACGCTTAAAGTCTACGAGCGTCCTTGAGTGCCTGCTATTTTGGGAATATGAAAGGACAACGGTTGAGCATAACGCTCAGTGCACGGATATACAAGCATAGAATGAATAACATAAACATATACAACATATAACACGGAATAGATTTAAGTCCTGGAAAACCTGGTATAACTTAGTAAAACTGGTTTTATAGTTTGAAAAGCCTTATGTTTATCTTATAAAAACTGTTTAACATGTTAACCATTAAGCCAATATAGGTCATGAAATATCAACGTTCATGAATACTTGGAGGGGTGACCTCATCATGCAATTAGAGGGGTTGCCTCTAATTAATATAAGTTTGGGTAGGAGGGATCAACTCCTTGTGAAGGATGCAAGGCACACACCACATTCACCTGAATAATGTGTTAAAAACATGTAACCTAGGATGCACCCATACGCCCCACATGACAATATAATAATATGGCCAAAAGCTGAAAGAGACGCTACGAACTATCACTCCGCCGTGGTGAAGTCATAACACTGGTGCCTCTAGTGTTATGGTTATGGTACCTCCATAACTAGGTGAAACTAATCATGCATGTATATGGCTTAGGAATTTAATTAAACATAAGAAAATCAAAACATATAAAACATATACTAGGAAAACAGTTGGCTGCATAAGGGGAATCCTAATAAGGAAAGAATGTCCATACTGAAAGGACGGAGAATCCGTACCTTGTGTCCAGTGAACGAAGAAGACGAACGGAAGAGAGTCCTTCTTTGATCTCACTAATGCTACATAAATAGTGTACGTGTATAAGTATTCTGATTACTGAGTACGTAACTGATTTTATATCATGTCTTAACTTGTTTTATATGTTCATGTCTTGTTTTACTAATTTTAACGTTATGCTGTGTTTATCATGTATTATGGAGATTCTGATTAAGTATTACTTGTATTTCTTGTATTATTATACTTGTTGTGTAATAATAAGTAACTTTCTAAAAATAGCAGGTTTCCTACAATAGAAAGTTTCCAAAAAAAGAAAGTTTTCAAAAATAAAAAGTTTCCAAAAATAGAAAGTTTCCAAAAATAGAAAGTTACCAAAAATAGATTAACTGCTTAAAATAGATAAGTTTCTAAAAATAGAAAGCTTCCTGAAATAAAAAGTTTCCATAATTAGAAAAAAGGTGGATTATTAAGCTAATACGATAAGCTTAAGTTTTACTGATTTAATCTACTAAGTCATGTGATTAATAGTATAGTTTATTAATTATAACATGTTAATTAAATGTACTATATTTTATACGATTTAATTAAATATAATCATGATTGAACTCAATTAAAGTGTATATAATACTTAGGTTAAAACGTGTATTAATATTTATATTAATATAACCTAAGTCATGAAAATTAATTAATTATATGCCATGTTTTAATAATTAATTAATTACTTTAGTCTAAATTTCATAATTAAATACTTAGGTTAAAAATCATGTATTATTAAATATTAATAATAAACCTAAGTTCATGTTTTAATTAAATTAATTATATGACATGTTATATTATTTTAATTAACTTGTAAATAAATATACTTGTAAAAATAATAAACCGAACCCATGTATTATTTTATTAAAACATGTCGTGAACCGGACCCGTAAACCCATGAACCGGCCCGAACCAAAACCCTACCACCAACCACCATCCACAGCCGCGGATGCGGTGGCGGCTGGTGGCTGCGCTGCCAACAGCGGCTGCTGCTGCCACGGCTGCGCCGTGGCTAGCCGCTGCCAGCTTCGAAGATCCCACCGGCGCAAGCCGGTGGTCTCCCCCTGCTGCCTCGCTGCTCCCCCCATCCGACCCAAACAGCCACCGGCGCAAGCCGGTGGTGCTTGCTGTTGCGCCGAGACCCACACCGAGCCCCTTAGGGGGTCTCAGTTGTGGCTTAATAGGGATACCGAGAGTCTTTGACTCTCGGTTGGCTGCCGAACCACAAACCAAGCCAACGAACCCTTTTCCCATGTTTTATTTAATTCCATAACATGTTTTATTTAATTGTTTTTATAGATCTAACATAAAAACATAATTAAATAAAAAGATTAAAGATTAAGGTTTTATGTTTTACCTTGACGTGTGATTGAAAATAACACGAACACGAACCAAATACCAAAGATCAAAACTCAAAATCGATTCCTCCTTGTTCTTTGTGTGTGCCGCGGCTATGGGGTCCAAAGGAGCTAGGGTTTTTAACTTTTCTGTAAAACTATTTTTATGAAAACTCTGTAGTTTTTAGTTTCTTACTTAAAACCAAAATTGGGCTTTTGGGCCACCCATTCTCTTTGTGTGTGCCGCGGCTACAAGGGCCCACCAAGGGAAACCCGTAGTTTTTCGTGTTCTAAATTATTACGTGTTCTCGTGCTCGTATTTACGTGACGTTATTATTAAACGTTCGTGTTATTTTATATACTTGTACGTAGTCGTAATAATAATTACGTAATTACATAATTATACGTTCGTGATTCTTACGTTCATGATTTCATGTTCGTGATTTAATTATTATCTATAATAATTATCGTGAACTATCACGTACTTAATATTTATCGTGTAATAATACGTACGTAATTCTTGTAATTTATGTTCGTGACACGTATTCATGTTATAAAAGGAAAGTTTCAATCATGTACGTACGATTATAAGGGTACTATTCATGGTAAAAGCGTGAGGGCTTTACAACTCTTCCCCCTAAAAAGGGTAATTCGTCCCCGAACTATAGATAACGTAAACTGGAAAAAGAGGAACATACCCGAATTCAAAACTTGAAATGAGGGTAAGAAGTCTAGATAGACTCCTCGGTCTCCCAAGTGGCTTCCCGCTCGGTATGATTCCTCCAAAGGATTTTGACGAATGGAATCGTCTTCTTCCTCATGACTCGTTCTTGCCTGTCAAGAACTCGTGCGGGTTCCTCTATGAAGGTAAGATCTTCATGAATCTGTTCCAGTGGATACTGAACCATATGAAGGGGATGATACTTGTATCCTCTGAGTAAGGACACATGGAAAACATCGTGAACGTGAGGAAGCTGCGGAGGTAACGCTAAACGATAAGACACTTCATCGACTCGCTCAATGACATCAAACGGTCCAATGAATCGAGGACTGAGCTTCCTTTTGATTCCAAAACGTCTAACACCACGTGCCGGCGATACATTAAGGAAGACGTGATCTCCTACCTTAAAATGTAAGTCCATACGATGCTTGTCGGCATAACTCTTCTGACGTGATCGTGCTTCTTGCTATTTCTGTTTAGATACAGAGACCTTCTCGTTAGTCAACTCTATCATTTCTGGTCCTTCAAGTGTTTGCTCACCAACCTGATCCTAGCAGATTGGGGCGCGACACTTCCTGCCATACAACATCTCGAATGGAGCACACTTAATACTTGCCTGCCAACTGTTGTTGTATGCAAACTCTACCAGACATATGTAATCGTCCCAATCTCCCGTCCATTCCAACGCACATGACCTTTACATGTCTTCTAATGTTTGAATTATTCGCTCCGATTGCCCGTCTGTTTGAGGATGAAAAGCCGTGCTAAGCTTAAGTTTTGTACCCCAAGCTTTCTGCAGACTCCTCCAAAATCGCGAAGTGAAACGAGGATCTCTGTCCGAGACGATGCTGGATGGAGCACCATGAAGTCTCATGATCTCCTTCTTGTAAGTATCGGCGAGTTTACTGACCGAATCTTCCTTGCGGATCGGTAAGAAATGAGCTGGCTTAGTAAGTCGATCAACGATAACCCAAATCGCATCGTGCTTCCTCTTTGTTTGCGGAAGACCGGTAACAAAATCCATGGTGATCTTGCCCCACTTCCACTCTGGAATATCTAACGGTTGTAGAAGACCGCTAGATCGCTGATGCTTGATCTTAACCTGCTGGCAGGTAAGACATTTGGAGACGTAAGTCGCAACATCCTGTTTCATACCACTCCACCAAAAGTATTGCTTGATGTCGTGGTACATCTTGGTCGAACCAGGATGAATGGAGAATGGGGAGCTATGAGCCTCAGCTAACAATGCTTCCCGGAGTTCTTGATCATCAGGAACACAAAGTCTCGTGCCCTGCCATAAGATACCGTTTGCGTCTACCCGAAATTCTGTCTGCTTCTCCAAGTTCTGAATTATCGCCTAGATTTCACCATCATCCTTCTGAGCTTCCTTTATCCTAGAGAGCAACTCAGGTTCCACTCTAAGATTAGCCCAGTAACCGTGCTGTCCACGTACCATGATCTCAATGTCTAGTCGCTCTAAGTCTCTTATAATTTCCTCCTCATTTTTAATGCCGTTTATCATTCCGGACTTTCTGCTAAGTGCATCTGCCACTACATTTGCCTTGTCGGGATGATACTGTAGATTAATGTCATAATCCTTCAACAAATCTAACCATCTCCTTTGTCTCATGTTCAGTTCACGTTGAGTGAAGATGTACTTCAAACTCTTGTGGTCCGTGAAGATGTCACATGATTCTCCATACAAGTAGTGCCTCCATATCTTCAATGCAAACACGACTGCTGCAAGTTCCAAGTCATGCGTAGGGTAATTTTCCTTATAAGGATTAAGCTACCGTGAAGCGTACACGATCACTTTCCCATGTTGCATGAGAACACAACCAAGTCCCTTCCCCGAAGCATCACTGTAGATTTGAAATCCACCTGTACTAGATGGGAGAGTAAGAATCGGTGCAGATACTAACTTCTGCTTTAGGTCTTCAAAGCTCTTCTCTCTTTCTTCCGTCCAGACGAATTTCTCCCCTTTTCGCATCAGTTTGGTCAATGGTAGTGCTAAACGAGAAAAGTTCTCTACGAACCTACGGTAGTAACCAGCTAAGCCTAGGAAACTGCGAACCTCAGTCGCTGATGTCGGTCTTGGCCACTTGGTAATAGCCTCAACCTTTGCTGGATCCATGGTGATTCCTTCTGCTGATACAATGTGACCTAAGAACGCCACCTTGTCTAACCAGAACTCACACTTGGAGAATTTAGCATACAGCTGCTTCTGGCGAAGAACCTGTAATACCGTACGAAGATGGTCTTCGTGTTCCTCCTTGGACTTAGAGAATATTAGAATGTCGTCAATGAAGACAATGACGAACTTGTCCAAAAATTCATGGAAGATTCTGTTCATCAAATCCATGAAAACAGCTGGAGCATTGGTAAGGCCAAATGGCATGAGTACGAATTTGTAGTGCCAATAGCGTGTACGGAAAGCAGTCTTGGCGATGCCCTGCTCTTTAACCCGTAGCTGATGATAGCCCGACCTCAGATCAATTTTGGAGAAATGTTTGGCCCCTTGGAGTTGGTCAAACAGATCGTCAATAAGTGGTAGAGGATACCTATTGCTGATGGTAATCTTGTTCAGCTCGCGATAATCTATGCAAAGACGCATACTTCCGTCCTTCTTCTTCACGAATAAGACCGGTGCGCCCCATGGAGACGCGCTCGGTCGAATGAAGCCTCGTTCCAGAAGTTCTTGCAATTGGTCCTTCAACTCCTTCAGCTCTATGGGAGCCATGCGATAAGGAGCCTTGGAAATCGGCCCAGCTCCTGGAACGAGCTCGATATTAAACTCTACTTCATGTGCAGGTGGTATGCCCGGAAGTTCTTCTAGAAATACGTCTGGAAATTCTAACACTATCGGCTGATTCTGAATTGATGAAGATTCAGCATCCATGTCATGAACAATAGCTAGATAACCCTCACAACCGTGTGAAAGTAATGCACGCGCTTGCATGGTTGATATGATTTGTACAGACCTTCCGGGTACGAACCCATTGTGAATGTACTCTGGTGTATTAACATCACCGAAGATGACCCGATATGCATGGCAGTCAATGGTGGCATGATGTTTGGATAGCCAGTCCATGCCCAATATCATGTCAAAATCATTCATGTACAGCAGAAGTGCGTCAACATGACGAATCTTGTCGTCAAACTCTATGGGAAGGCTCATGTACACATGGGTTATGCGTACAGAGTCTCTTAAAGGCGTGGAAATGTTTAGTACATTCTCTAATGGCATAGGGGATATCCTAACATTCTTAGCATAAGTAGTAGAAATGACAGAATGAGTAGCACCCATATCAAATAAATTACATGCAGCTTGACCATACATATACAAGATCCTAGTGATGGTACCTGTAGACTTGTTGGCCTGATCGCGAGAAGTCGTGTAAACGCGTCCACTAGTAGGAGGCGTCTTGGAATCAGCATGTCCAGATGTGACCTCCATCTCGCCCTTGCGACAGTCCTTCATGCGATGACCAGTAAGGCCACACTTGTAGCATGCGTCGCTGTCGCGGCGACATGGCCCTGGGTGCCTACGGTTGCAGGTAGTAAAAAGAGGACGAGTATACCCTCCAGTAGGTGCCCTTGTTGGCTGGGAGCCTGATAAGAACAATATACATGAAACATGGTTTATAGGTACAAAGGACAATGCGGAAAATTCGTAAGATGTAATACCAGTGATAGCTGGACGGTTAGGCTGTGAACCTCTTTGGTTCTGGTCCCTCCTGTTACCATGATTCCTGGTAGAAGATTACTAATGTGTCAGAATTATGAAATATTGCATGTAACATAAGAAAATGAGTAAGTGTAAGGACCTGTTACTGTTGGAGTTTCCAGCGTTGTTACGGTAATTATCATTACCGCCACGCCTATCCGTAGCAGAACGGTCTTGAGTCTGACCGTTTCCCTTGGCTGAGTAGGCTGTTGCTGAGTAGCCGGCTGAGACCGGTCCCCAATCTTCTGCCTGGAAGATGCAGTTTAAAAGAGATATAAATATTGGAATATACTAAAAGAATTCGGTATGGTCACCGCCGAATAACGAATGTTTACCTCTTCTCGGGTCTCTCTGCTTCCCCGAACTCTTCTCTTTCTTGTAGCATCTCTAGCTTATGTGCTGCATCGGCAACTTGTGCCACCGTGTTGAAAGTAGCACACACCAAGTTGTTGGCGATCGATGTACGAAGAGCCCACCGGAAGTGGTATGCTTGCTCTTCGGCAGTACCTGCTGCTGCGCCAAGAAAACCAGCCAAACGAAGAAAGCGCTGCATGAACTCGTTGCTGTTCTCCCCAGCTCTCTGCCTGATCCAATGGTACTCCGTCTTCAGTTTTTCTTGCTCAGCCTTGGGGAAGAACTGTCCCATCACTAACTCCCTGAACTGAGCCCAAGTCAAACTAGCCACCCAATTGTCACCTCCCTCAGACTGCTTGACTGCCTTCCACCATCCCAGCACATCGCCTTCGAACTTGTAACAGGCCAACCTCGACTTGAAGACAGGATCACAGCTCATTGCATCGAATATCTTCTCAATATGAGCCAACCAGCTTTCAGCTTAACCGGGGCTATCAGCAAAGCTTGCATCGCAGCTTGGACTGCTGCATTGAGTTGTTCCTGCTCGCGTGTGAGAACCATCTGACAATATAACATAAAAATACATGATTAAACTGATCAAAACATAAAATATATACATGAAAAAAATTTATACCAATAAATCATGAGGAAAATTTTACGTAGGAAAACTAGTACATGAATGCATGATGCAGTTTTATGAAAACTTTTATATGCGCGAGAGTGAACGCCTATGGTCAGTTCACTCAAAACAAAAGACATGGCGAGGGGACGCCAATGGGTTGGTCCCAAAGTTAAAAGTTTTGATAAAAGCACATGCGACTAAATAGGGCCAGTCCTGTACCAACCATTACTTAGTCATAAACCTACAACAATGACATATATATGAATGCATGAAAAACAATGAATGCATGAAAATCGACTGTCAGTTCTAGGAACACCATAGTGACTACCCACTAATCACATGTCGTGTTTTGAGAGCCTACAGGTCGAAACCTTGGGCTCTGATACTGAAATGTGTATAATGCAAGTTCGTTTTCTCAGTTCTTAACTAATAGAAAGTCCAATCAATATCAAATTTATAATTGTTTTTGGTTGTTCAAGCTTGCTTGGTAATCTATTGCTAATTCAAACAAAACTATTTAAAAATGAAAAATATAAACCTACTTATACGTAAAACAAATTGCAAATTCCAAATTTTATTCAAGTAAAATATAAAAATGCAAAATTTAAAACTATAAGGACTGAAAATGTAATTTCTATAAAATGTAAATGCTTGAAATGTAAATTCTAAAAGTTATAGGGACTAAAAATGCAAATCAGATAACTATAAGGACCAATTATGTAAAAACTTCAACAAACTAACCAAATTTTAACAAACTAACAAACTGAATTTAACAACTTTTCAAAGTAAAGGACTTAATTTTGCAAAATCCAGAAAATTAGAAAGTTTAGCTAGGTTTACCAAACTAAATGAAATTAAGGGACTAAAGTGCAATAAAACCAAAGTTCTAACTAAAAACGGGCAACAAGAAAGATTAAGCTCGTTTGAGCTTATTACTCAACCAAATAAGCTGAAATCACTTGCAAAACTATTAAAATCCAATTATAGCTACGTGTGTTCAAGGAAATAAGCTAAAAGTCCAAAATAAGCAATTGAGTGCTTATCAATAAGCTCAAAATAAGCTACAGCCTAATCCAAACATCCACAACTTGATTTTATTATCAAAACTGATTAAGCACTTGATTTAAAGAAGGGGAAATCAAATTAGAACCAATTTCATCCAGTAATAAGCTAGATATCCAAAATAAGCTAAAATGAGCTTATGTTGACCAAACGTTGACCAATTTTTGGAAAAAGCTAAAAATTTCAAAACTTCATATTCAACACTTTCTAAACAGGATTGTGAAAGAAAATCACTACTTTTATGAAGAGGATTAAGAGAACTAAGAAATCAGAATGCACTTTACATCAGAGAATGGAAAATGCTCAGTCATGAGCTAAAATGCTTATTCCTAGCTTAATTCCTAAAACTGTATATTTTCCTTGAAATGACTGAAAGTTTATGATGTAAGCTAGAACTAGAAACTGGTTTGAGCAAATTTCATTAAGTATTGAAGGAGAAATCAGCAAGTGAATTTGGCAAGTTTTCAAACAAAAGCTGATAAGAAGAATGACCCAAACTTTTTATTAACCAATTACCTGTTTGACCTTTTATATGACTTGCAAATGACTAAGAACTACTTGTTACCACTTATTGACTAGAAACAAACTCTGAAACACCAATTTCTAATACTTGAAAACCTTTAAAAAGACATTCCCAAACACTCCTTAATCTGTTTTAATCAAACTTTTACAAAGACTTATTGAGTAATGGTTTAGACTGATTCAAAAGCTATAACAAACTTGTTTTAGTGAACAAAATGGAAGCTAATGAAACTGAAATGAAACAATTAGCAAGACTAGAATTCAATTAAGCTGTTTTGCTAAAATGTTACTGAAAATGAGCTAAAATCTACAAAACTGAACTCAAATGATCAAGTATGAAATAGCTGAACTACAAACACTGAAACACAATCAAACAGCAACTAATCAAGTATAACATGTAGCCATCAAGTTTATACTAGGAAATTTAGCCTGCAAGGACTGATTTAGAGGAACAAAAATCAAGAGCCTTAGAACCTATTGTAGAAGTCCTTTGGGAAGAAGAGGAGCGCTGAGCTCTCTTGCACTAGTGATACCACCACCTATCACTAGTATTCAACAAGATTCAATCAACAAATCAGCTACACACAATCTGGAATCAACATTCTGCTTAAATTCTTCAAGAACAATGGATAAAACTTGAATTCTGAACAAACAGCTACAATTCTTCACCAATGCAAGCTATGATCAATGGTTGATCATAACATACATCATACAGCAACAAGAACTCTTAACATCAACAAGAATCACCAGGAATTTGAATAACAGAATTTGGCGGGAAAAGGAAATTTGAATTTTTATTGATTGAATTCAGTTACAAAAGTAGTTACAAGCTTCTAACTAACTAACTGACTCAAGAGTTTGTCAGACTCTTGAGTAGTTAGGTGAAAAGGAGGGAAAAAGGGAAAGGGAAATTTAAGAACTATGTGTTTTACAAAATTAAGCTACCCCCTGAAATGAGATACATCCTAGCTATTTATAGGCAAGATAGGAGATTCTGTTGGGGTTTGTGACGTGTTCGGGCCAATCATAGCTTGACACGTGGAGGAATTCTGCAAATCCACTTTGAAGGTGATGAACACATTTGGGTGTTTTTGATTCAATGGATGATATGTTAAATGGATTGCACCATTGAATTCGTCTTCCAAAATTGAATAACTTTGGTGTTTTGATCTTCTCTTGAAACGGCTTCAATCAAAAACCCGATCCTGGAAATATTTTTGTTAAAGAAGATGGACACGTGGCGTTTTCTGATTGGTTTAAAACATTGCACACGGATTGAAACTGTTGTGATATGGTATTAATTGTGACGGCTGTAAGTGGATATTTATTGCTTGATCCGTGTGAAGTATTTCCTTGCTTCTGATTGGTTTAGAGCTTTTCACTTGGATTCAACTTTGCAAAACTTTCCAAACTTGGCAGATTTGGTCCTTGAATTTGGCAGATTTCCATTTCAAGCTAGGATCTTCATTCCTTTGTCATTTTTGGTCCTTTAACTTCCAAAACTTGTACAAAATGGCCCTTTGACTGAGTTGACTTTGTAGTTGACCAGTTTTGACTTGAATCTTGACTTTTCATTATTTGCACTTTAAGTCCTCCAACTTTCACAACTTGTCAAGATAGGTCCTTGAACTTCAAAGTCTTGTCACTTTTGATCCTCTTTTGTCTTTTTCATCCATTTGAGCTTGGTTTTTCCTTGTTTGCTTGAAATTGTATCTTTTTACCTACATAAGATCACACAAACACAAACATACCACATAACACTGCTTTTTACAAGATAAATGGGTATTTTGCTTCATGTTTTAGGGTTATTTGTTGATAAAAGGATATGAGTTTAAGCTCATATCAAATTCCCCTACACTTGAGCATTGCCATGTCCTCATGCAATATTATATTTCAAGGTTTAAAAATTTACATTTCCCTCATAATTAATCCACCTTGGCCATATGAGATGCATCTACACTACTCTAAACTAGATGATGCATGATTTTGACTTTTAATAATGCAATGAATCAAAATACAATTCTATCTATATCTTTTTGATTTTTCTTGAAATGGTTTTGATGGAAATAACTCATAAAGAACTCAATGACTTGGATTAGGGCTTGGGTACCATGAACATTTATCACCCTCAAGTTTCACTTTCCCCATACCAAGCTAGTAAATGGGATCATTGCATTCACAAGTAAAAAGTGCATCAACTTATTCATGACAATTAAATGT
Organism: Glebionis coronaria; assembly: GCA_025667525.1. Taxonomy (NCBI): domain Eukaryota; kingdom Viridiplantae; phylum Streptophyta; class Magnoliopsida; order Asterales; family Asteraceae; genus Glebionis; species Glebionis coronaria. The sequence continues at coordinate 941,919 of JANFOE010000914.1, forward strand.
GGAACCGGTTATTATTTGAGCAAATTGCTTGTGGACAAATTTGTCATTATTCAAGCGTGAAATATAAGAAATGTAAAATCCAAAAATAAGGAAGCACGGTTTTAATCCTAAGTAATCTTCTCATCCATTACTTGAAAAACCGCTCACAATTAATATAAGTCCGTTTCAAGAGTAATAAGTCATTCGCCTTATGTGTAAAATCCTCATGTCATGCTTTCATAAGTAACTACACACTCGCTAAGGAAAGAAAAATAAAACTCACGCAATAATTTACATCCGCATCTTTTTGAGATTTTGGATCTTCAACCCCGCAACCCGTCAAGATAATATTGGATTGGAGCAATCTATTGAATCCCCGCAACCCGTCAAGGTAATATTGGAACTCAATAGTCACTATAATTAACACCACACTGCCCCTCTTGGGAGTCTTGCATTATTATTTTTTTTTTTTCTTTTTTTTCTTTTTCTTTTTTTTTTCTAGCCACTCATTTTTTTTCATAAGCCGCTCTTATTTTTCTTTATTCCTCACCAAGAAATTTGCAAAGAAGAAAAGGAAAAACACCCGCTAAATATGGAGCATGACATAAGTCTAGTACACATAAAACGTGCTAACTTAGAATCTTAAGACGTACTCATATCAACCATGAATGATTAGCCAAAAATGCATAAGAGATTACAAACCAATTAAAACCGTACTTGATTATTTATTAACAATTATATACAAGCGAAGAAAATAGAGGTCAAGAAGAGAAGGGTTTAGCCACAAGTAATTGCCATGAAGTCTATCTAGCCCTTTTACACTTGCTTCAACTCTATCATTTCCCATTCTCCACAAATTTAAAATTTCAAATAATGAAATTGGTGGAAGCTTAGCCTAATAGACCAATGAAGGACTACATGGTTAAGGATACTAGCTAGAGAGTGCTAAAATAAGCAAACTCGGGTTGAGTCAAAATATCCATGGCGGGCCTAATATGTCAAAGAAGTCTAAACTTGTTAAAACCATGTTTTATTATATTTTTCCTTTTTATATATTTTAAAATAAAAGAAATATATACAATGCAAATGTGTTATGCAAATGAAAAATGATTGATGCAAAAATTATGAATGCATATTTTTGTTGGCCAAAGTAGATCAAAAATTTGAAAAAAATGTTTAAAATTCAATTTTTATGTTATCATGCAAGACAATGACAAGTTCTAGGTAAGGTCACTTCGATAGAAGACCCCCCTACACTTAAGCTAAACATTGTCCTCAATGTTTAAGAGCATGGAAGTATAAAAACTTCCCCTACACTTATGACAATGAATAGACTTTGCTTAACCCAAGTTAAGGAAAGGACTACTATTAGTGAAATCATGTTTAAGCACAAGGTGTCAATGAAAAATCACTAAAGTAACGAAGTGAACCGGATACAAGGGCCTCCTCCATAAGCTCCAAAGCATGAGATGAGTGAGCAACCCTACAAACAAGCATGAAGACAAAAGAAGGTCTCCCCTACACTTATCTCCAAATCTATGCCTTTATTTCTAACCTACAACACTCTAAACCTAGTTATACGATGCTTGAGTTAATGAGTCTCTAGCTCGACTCGTCCCTCAATGAATTAATTCATTGGGAAAATGGGGACCTCTTGGACCATTTCAACGGAAATGTCCTCCCCAAAGTAATGCTTAACACGGTGACCATTCACTTTAAAATTTGGACCATCGGGTTGGGACAACTCAAGAGTTCCATATGGAAACACTTGAGCAATAGTGAATGGACCGGACCATCTCGACTTAAGCTTGCCCGCAAAAAGCTTCAATCTTGAGTTAAAGAGGAGAACCGGCTCTCCAACTTTGAACTCACGATTCTTGATCTGAGCATCATGCAATTTCTTAGTCTTTTCCTTGTATAGCAAAGAATTCTCATAGGCATTGGCTCTCAACTCATCCATCTCATTGATTTGATCTTTCCTATGTGAACCGGCTTGGTTTAAATCAAAGTTAGCCCACTTGAGAGCCCAAGATGCCTTATGTTCTAACTCAAATGGGAGGTGACACGCTTTTCCATAGACAAGCCTATAAGGAGTACAACCAATTGGTGTCTTAAAAGCCGTCCTAAACGCCCACAAAGCATCATCAAGCTTATCCGACCAAGAAGCTCTATGCTCTCCCACCGTTCTCTCTAAAATTCTCTTTAAACCACGATTTGTGACCTCGGTTTGACCATTTGTTTGAGGGTGATACGCGGTAGAAAGTCTATGATTCACTCCATATTTCTTCATAACTCTCGTGAATTGATCATTACAAAAGTGCGTACCACGATCACTTATGATGGCCCGAGGTACACCAAATCTAGCAAACAATTGTTTCAAGAACTTTACAACCACTCTAGCATCATTAGTAGGTAAGGCTTTAGCCTCCACCCACTTGGACACATAATCCACCGCCACAAGTATATACTTGTTTCCCTTAGAGGATGGAAAAGGTCCCATGAAATCTATTCCCCATACATCAAATATCTCACACTCTTGGATAAAATTTTGTGGCATCTCATCACGTTGTGTAATTTTTCCTTGTCTTTGACAAACATCACAAAATTTCACCATCTCTTGAGCATCCTTGTAAATAGAAGGCCAATAGTAACCCGAATCAAAGACTTTCTTGGCGGTGTAGTTAGGCCCAAAATGTCCACCCGTAGGTCCTTTATGACATGCCTCTAAGATTTTAAATGCCTCGGGCCCATCTACACACCGTCTAATGATTTGGTCCGCACATTGCCTAAAAAGATATGGATCATCCCAAAAGTAATACTTAACTTCCTTTAGAAACTTTTTCTTTTGTTGGTAAGTAAGACCCTTAATAAGCACATTGCCCACAAGATAGTTTGCAATATCCGCAAACCAAGGTGTGGCATCCTCTTGGGAAGAGATAGACATGAGCTCCTCTAATGGAAAGGATTCATTGATTTCTTGATGTGGGAAATCTCCTTGAAAAGGATGCTCAAGTCTACTCAAATGATCCGCCGCTAAATTCTCGGCCCCTTTTTTATCACGAATCTCTATCTTAAACTCTTGAAGCAACAAAACCCATCTCAAAAGCCTAGGCTTAGCATCTTGTTTTGTCATAAGATACTTGAGAGCGGAATGATCCGTATACACTATGGTCTTGGAAAGCACAAGGTATGGTCTAAACTTCTCAAAAGCATATACTATAGCAAGCAACTCTTTTTCCGTGGTAGTGTAATGAAGTTGTGCACCGGTCATGGTTTTACTCGCATAGTGTATAGGTTGGAAATGCTTATTAACTCTTTGTCCTAAGACGGCCCCCACCGCATAATCACTAGCGTCACACATAAGCTCAAAAGGCAATTCCCAATTTGGAGAAACCAAAACGGGAGCCTTTGTCAATTTTTCCTTAAGTGTCTCAAAAGATTCTAAACAAGCTTGGTCAAAAATGAAAGGAGCCTCTTTCTCCAAGAGATGAGTCATCGGTCTAGCTATCTTAGAAAAATCTTGTATAAAGCGCCTATAAAAACCCGCATGACCTAAGAAACTCCTCACACCTTTAACCGAGGTGGGTGGGGGAAGCTTAGCAATCACATCAATTTTGGCTCGATCAACTTCTAATCCCTTATTGGATATCTTGTGTCCTAAAACAATCCCCTCTTTTACCATAAAGTGACATTTCTCCCAATTAAGCACCAAACGTGTTTCCTCACAACGCTTAAGCATTCTCTCAAGATTGGTGAGACAAAAGCTAAAGGAGTTCCCAAATACGGAAAAGTCATCCATAAAAACCTCCATGGTTTGCTCTATCATGTCATGGAAAATTGCCATCATGCACCTTTGAAACGTCCCCGGTGCATTACATAGGCCAAAAGGCATCCTCTTGTAAGCAAATGTACCGTATGGACAAGTGAATGTGGTCTTTTCTTGATCCTTAGGGTCAATGGGTATTTGAAAATAACCCGAAAAGCCATCAAGAAAACAATAGTACTCATTTCCCGCTAAGCGTTCAAGCATTTGATCCATAAAGGGAAGCGGGAAATGGTCTTTCCTAGTTGCCTCATTGAGTTTTCTATAATCAATGCAAACTCTCCAACCGGTTACAAGTCTCGTGGGAATAAGCTCATTGTTCTCATTAGGCACCACGGTGATTCCACCCTTCTTTGGAACACAATGAACCGGGCTAACCCATGGAGAGTCGGAAATGGGGTAAATCATACCCGCATCTAAGAGTTTAATCACTTCTTTCTTAATAACCTCATGAATTTTTGGGTTAACTCTCCTTTGGTTTTGAATGGCGGGTTTATAATCATCCTCCATAAGGATTTTGTGAGTACAAAAATGTGGATCAATTCCCCTTATGTCGGATATTTTCCATGCTAAGGCTTTCTTATGTTTCTTAAGGACTTCAATAAGTTGCTCCTTCTCATCCTCTTTCAATTCCTTAGCAATAATCACCGGTAATTGGTCTTTTCCTTCTAAGAAAGCATATTCTAAGTGGGATGGAAGTTCCTTAAGTTCAATGGGAGGTGGACTCTCTATGGAAGGTTTTACTATGGAAGGTTCCTCAATGGTAATCTCTTGTGGAATAGGGGAAGGAATAGGGTCCTCATTGAGCAACTTTTGGATTGTAAGAATATCTTCTTCCCAATTAATGGGAGAATCATCATCACCAAGAAAGTTGGACTCAAATTCCTCCAAGAGGAAATCACTCTCTCCAAAAGGTGTTAAAGAGGGAGCAATTGAGGCCACGGTTTCAACATGTGGAATCTCATCACTAGCATTTTTACAAGCATCATGAAAGTGTTCATTACACACTTCATCTAGCACATCCACAATGTTAATCGTTTCACAAGGTCTAGACTCCTTAACCTCTTTTCTATCACAAACTTTCCCTAACTTAAACACCACTTTCTCATCCTCTACTCTCATAATTAATTCTCCTTCCGCCACATCTATCAAGGTACGACCCGTTCTCAAAAACGGTCTACCAACAATCAAAGGCACTCTAGGATCCATGTCATAATCGACCACTACAAAGTCGGCCGGAAAGGTAAACTTATCCACACCTACAAACACATCTTCCGCTATACCTACGAGGTGAGCTATGGTTCGGTTGGCTAGTTCAAGAGTCATCCTAGTGGGGGTGAGCTCGGGAAGAGAGAGTTGTTTCCAAACCGATAAAGGCATGAGATTTATGCTTGCCCCTAAATCCGCCAAAGCCATGCAATTTTCAACACCGGGAAAATTACAAGGTATCAAGAAGCGCCCCGGATCTCCAAGTTTTGTTGGTAAGGTTTTAAGTAACACCGCGGAACAATTTTCATTAAGTGATGTGTTGGGCAAATCAACCAATTTCTCTTTGTTTGAGAGCAAATCCTTGAACATCTTAGCAAACTTTGGCATATAAGCAAGAGCTTCCGCAAAGGATATGTTGATATTGAGTTGCTTGAACATCCTTAAGAAATTGGAGACTTGTATGTCATCTTTGTTCTTTAACTTGTCCTTTTTCAACCTTGAAGGGTATGGAAGAGTAGGTTTAGGTGTAAGTGGAATAGGTGTTGTAGTGGAAGATTTGTCTTTGTTAGCCTCTTCATTGGGAAGTGTGGAAGGTAAAGGAGAAGTATGAGGTGGTTGAGAAGGTGTGTTTGAGTGAATAGGAGCACTTTGAGGAGGTGGAGTAGAAGTAGAAGGCTTATCACAAGTAGGAGCACAAGTAGGTTGAACAATAGTAGGTTTAGGAGGTAAAGGATCCTTTGTTGTTGTACCACTTCTTGTTGTAATGGCATTGACATTGGCCCTAGGATTTGTTTGTGTGTTAGAAGGTAAAGCCCCTTGTGGTCTTTGAGTTACCGCCACTAAAACCCTATTGATTTGTTCCTCCATTGTACGTTTCACTTGGTCATTCATTCTCTTCTCAATTTCACGCATTTTCTTGTCAACATACTCTTGAGTCTCTTGCATCCCATATCCTTGAGTTTGATTTTGAGGGTAAGCTTGATTTGGTATTGGAGCATATGCTTGATTGGAAATAAATGGAAGTGGTTGATTAAATCCTTGTTGTGGTGGATAAAAGGTATTAGCTTGAGGTTGAAATTGATTGGGTGCCTTGTAATTATTTCCTTGGTATGGTTGTCTTTGCCCTTGATTCCTTGCTAAAATTTGAGGAGGATTTTGTGGAATTTGGGTGGGTGGTTGGGGTGGGAAGCCAGGTGGAGTAAGGTAATTTTGGGATTTGTAAGAAAGGTTATTTGGATTGATGTTAGGCTTGAAGTGTTCACGGTGTTCCTCTTGGTAAGCATAGCATTCCCCTTGATACCCTTGCACCTTGTCACATTGTTCATAAGAGTGGGGACCTCCACAAGTAACACAAGAAATGGTGATGGCATTCACATTGTTTGAGGAATTGTTCAATGTCATGCTCTTAAAATCTTGAATCATGCCTTGAGTCATTTCTTGTCCTTGTTTGACTTGTTGAAGGATCTCTTGAAGAATTTGGAGTTCACAAGGGGTTTTAGAAGTATTTTGGATAACATGAACTCTTTCTTCAAATGGATCGTTTGTTTGAACCATTGCCTTAGTCTCAATAATGTTCAAAGCCTCATGGTATGTCTTGAAATGAATACTCCCTCCCGCGGAAGCATTTAGTGAATCTTGGTGGTGAGGTTTAAGGCCATTATAGAAGGTATTGATTTGGCTTAGATCATCCATTCCATGATTAGGGCATCGCCTCAACAACTCACTATACTCTTCCCAAGCATCACCAAAGGATTGACTAGGTTTTTGTGTAAAGCCCATAATCAAATTCCTCAAAGCCATAGTCTTTTGTGGAGGAAAGAATTTGTTCAAAAACTTAGTGGTAAAATCATCCCATGTGGTGATACTATCGGGTGGTTGGGTGTCTAACCAATGCTTAGCATTCCCATCTAATGAAAATGACACTAACATCAATCTAATGACATCAGGTGGAACCCCATTATGCTTAATGGTGTTGCAAAGTGAAAGGAATCTCTTAAGATGAGCATGGGGATCCTCATTTTGTTTTCCAAAGAAAGGTGATGCAGAAACCATATTGATCATAGATGTATGTAGCTCAAATGTGTTAGCGGGAAAGTCGGGAATCTTAATGGCACTAACATATCCATGAATGTTGGATTGCATACGTTCAAACAAAGTACGGTTATCAATAGCCATGGCTCCTTGTGGTGGTGATAAAGCACGATTCTCGTGATCGGCTTGGTGGACGGTGGTGGTCTTACTCTTTCTCTTTTTCTTCCTTTTCGGAGGAAGAGGTTGTACACCAATCGGTATTTGTGCACGCCCGCGAGTGAGCATGCAACTCAATACGAGGAATGAGAGAGAAGCTCTCGTGTGACTTTGAAAAGAATAAGATTATCCTCTTCGAGTTTCAATATTAAATATCCACAAGAAAATAACAATATATGTATTACTACTTTAGGTGCAAGACCCTCAATGAAGCTTTCCTTCTTAGAATACTCCCAAGTGAACGGGGGGTTAGGTGGCGCGAAGCACTTAAGTACCTATTGACCCTTAGATGGCATTTTATAGCACATCGCCTTTCTATTCACTTAAATGTTCGTATTCTTCGAATTATTGCTTATTGAGAGTATTTATCTATTCTTGCTTTATTTTGTTTGATCGATACGCGTGTCAAGGACCGGAACGCCCCTCAACACGGTGTATTGCCTCGGCAATACTTATGGAAGATATGTAGATTGATTGTTCTTATACGTATACGTATGTACTTATAATAATATATGGAAAATATTTTTGTATTTATGAGTTTTTAAAGAAAAATACTATATGTACATAAAAACCGAGAGAATCCAATAATATATATTTTTGGGTGCAATCTTTTAGGAAAAAGATTGCTTTTTGGATTTTTTTAATTTTTTTGGTCAATTCTTTAGGAAAAGAATTGTTTTGTTAATTTTTTAGTTTTTATATATTTTTATATTTTTGATTTTTTTATTTGTTTTTGATTTATGATACGTAAAAATAACATTCACCAAATGAACGGATCCCAAAAGCCAATGAAAACCGTCAATCGATAGTCTCTCGTGTAGTCAAAGAACCGGCAGCGGCGCCATTTGAAATGTGTATAATGCAAGTTCGTTTTCTCAGTTCTTAACTAATAGAAAGTCCAATCAATATCAAATTTATAATTGTTTTTGGTTGTTCAAGCTTGCTTGGTAATCTATTGCTAATTCAAACAAAACTATTTAAAAATGAAAAATATAAACCTACTTATACGTAAAACAAATTGCAAATTCCAAATTTTATTCAAGTAAAATATAAAAATGCAAAATTTAAAACTATAAGGACTGAAAATGTAATTTCTATAAAATGTAAATGCTTGAAATGTAAATTCTAAAAGTTATAGGGACTAAAAATGCAAATCAGATAACTATAAGGACCAATTATGTAAAAACTTCAACAAACTAACCAAATTTTAACAAACTAACAAACTGAATTTAACAACTTTTCAAAGTAAAGGACTTAATTTTGCAAAATCCAGAAAATTAGAAAGTTTAGCTAGGTTTACCAAACTAAATGAAATTAAGGGACTAAAGTGCAATAAAACCAAAGTTCTAACTAAAAACGGGCAACAAGAAAGATTAAGCTCGTTTGAGCTTATTACTCAACCAAATAAGCTGAAATCACTTGCAAAACTATTAAAATCCAATTATAGCTACGTGTGTTCAAGGAAATAAGCTAAAAGTCCAAAATAAGCAATTGAGTGCTTATCAATAAGCTCAAAATAAGCTACAGCCTAATCCAAACATCCACAACTTGATTTTATTATCAAAACTGATTAAGCACTTGATTTAAAGAAGGGGAAATCAAATTAGAACCAATTTCATCCAGTAATAAGCTAGATATCCAAAATAAGCTAAAATGAGCTTATGTTGACCAAACGTTGACCAATTTTTGGAAAAAGCTAAAAATTTCAAAACTTCATATTCAACACTTTCTAAACAGGATTGTGAAAGAAAATCACTACTTTTATGAAGAGGATTAAGAGAACTAAGAAATCAGAATGCACTTTACATCAGAGAATGGAAAATGCTCAGTCATGAGCTAAAATGCTTATTCCTAGCTTAATTCCTAAAACTGTATATTTTCCTTGAAATGACTGAAAGTTTATGATGTAAGCTAGAACTAGAAACTGGTTTGAGCAAATTTCATTAAGTATTGAAGGAGAAATCAGCAAGTGAATTTGGCAAGTTTTCAAACAAAAGCTGATAAGAAGAATGACCCAAACTTTTTATTAACCAATTACCTGTTTGACCTTTTATATGACTTGCAAATGACTAAGAACTACTTGTTACCACTTATTGACTAGAAACAAACTCTGAAACACCAATTTCTAATACTTGAAAACCTTTAAAAAGACATTCCCAAACACTCCTTAATCTGTTTTAATCAAACTTTTACAAAGACTTATTGAGTAATGGTTTAGACTGATTCAAAAGCTATAACAAACTTGTTTTAGTGAACAAAATGGAAGCTAATGAAACTGAAATGAAACAATTAGCAAGACTAGAATTCAATTAAGCTGTTTTGCTAAAATGTTACTGAAAATGAGCTAAAATCTACAAAACTGAACTCAAATGATCAAGTATGAAATAGCTGAACTACAAACACTGAAACACAATCAAACAGCAACTAATCAAGTATAACATGTAGCCATCAAGTTTATACTAGGAAATTTAGCCTGCAAGGACTGATTTAGAGGAACAAAAATCAAGAGCCTTAGAACCTATTGTAGAAGTCCTTTGGGAAGAAGAGGAGCGCTGAGCTCTCTTGCACTAGTGATACCACCACCTATCACTAGTATTCAACAAGATTCAATCAACAAATCAGCTACACACAATCTGGAATCAACATTCTGCTTAAATTCTTCAAGAACAATGGATAAAACTTGAATTCTGAACAAACAGCTACAATTCTTCACCAATGCAAGCTATGATCAATGGTTGATCATAACATACATCATACAGCAACAAGAACTCTTAACATCAACAAGAATCACCAGGAATTTGAATAACAGAATTTGGCGGGAAAAGGAAATTTGAATTTTTATTGATTGAATTCAGTTACAAAAGTAGTTACAAGCTTCTAACTAACTAACTGACTCAAGAGTTTGTCAGACTCTTGAGTAGTTAGGTGAAAAGGAGGGAAAAAGGGAAAGGGAAATTTAAGAACTATGTGTTTTACAAAATTAAGCTACCCCCTGAAATGAGATACATCCTAGCTATTTATAGGCAAGATAGGAGATTCTGTTGGGGTTTGTGACGTGTTCGGGCCAATCATAGCTTGACACGTGGAGGAATTCTGCAAATCCACTTTGAAGGTGATGAACACATTTGGGTGTTTTTGATTCAATGGATGATATGTTAAATGGATTGCACCATTGAATTCGTCTTCCAAAATTGAATAACTTTGGTGTTTTGATCTTCTCTTGAAACGGCTTCAATCAAAAACCCGATCCTGGAAATATTTTTGTTAAAGAAGATGGACACGTGGCGTTTTCTGATTGGTTTAAAACATTGCACACGGATTGAAACTGTTGTGATATGGTATTAATTGTGACGGCTGTAAGTGGATATTTATTGCTTGATCCGTGTGAAGTATTTCCTTGCTTCTGATTGGTTTAGAGCTTTTCACTTGGATTCAACTTTGCAAAACTTTCCAAACTTGGCAGATTTGGTCCTTGAATTTGGCAGATTTCCATTTCAAGCTAGGATCTTCATTCCTTTGTCATTTTTGGTCCTTTAACTTCCAAAACTTGTACAAAATGGCCCTTTGACTGAGTTGACTTTGTAGTTGACCAGTTTTGACTTGAATCTTGACTTTTCATTATTTGCACTTTAAGTCCTCCAACTTTCACAACTTGTCAAGATAGGTCCTTGAACTTCAAAGTCTTGTCACTTTTGATCCTCTTTTGTCTTTTTCATCCATTTGAGCTTGGTTTTTCCTTGTTTGCTTGAAATTGTATCTTTTTACCTACATAAGATCACACAAACACAAACATACCACATAACACTGCTTTTTACAAGATAAATGGGTATTTTGCTTCATGTTTTAGGGTTATTTGTTGATAAAAGGATATGAGTTTAAGCTCATATCAAATTCCCCTACACTTGAGCATTGCCATGTCCTCATGCAATATTATATTTCAAGGTTTAAAAATTTACATTTCCCTCATAATTAATCCACCTTGGCCATATGAGATGCATCTACACTACTCTAAACTAGATGATGCATGATTTTGACTTTTAATAATGCAATGAATCAAAATACAATTCTATCTATATCTTTTTGATTTTTCTTGAAATGGTTTTGATGGAAATAACTCATAAAGAACTCAATGACTTGGATTAGGGCTTGGGTACCATGAACATTTATCACCCTCAAGTTTCACTTTCCCCATACCAAGCTAGTAAATGGGATCATTGCATTCACAAGTAAAAAGTGCATCAACTTATTCATGACAATTAAATGTGGAACCGGTTATTATTTGAGCAAATTGCTTGTGGACAAATTTGTCATTATTCAAGCGTGAAATATAAGAAATGTAAAATCCAAAAATAAGGAAGCACGGTTTTAATCCTAAGTAATCTTCTCATCCATTACTTGAAAAACCGCTCACAATTAATATAAGTCCGTTTCAAGAGTAATAAGTCATTCGCCTTATGTGTAAAATCCTCATGTCATGCTTTCATAAGTAACTACACACTCGCTAAGGAAAGAAAAATAAAACTCACGCAATAATTTACATCCGCATCTTTTTGAGATTTTGGATCTTCAACCCCGCAACCCGTCAAGATAATATTGGATTGGAGCAATCTATTGAATCCCCGCAACCCGTCAAGGTAATATTGGAACTCAATAGTCACTATAATTAACACCACACTGCCCCTCTTGGGAGTCTTGCATTATTATTTTTTTTTTCTTTTTTTTCTTTTTCTTTTTTTTTTCTAGCCACTCATTTTTTTTCATAAGCCGCTCTTATTTTTCTTTATTCCTCACCAAGAAATTTGCAAAGAAGAAAAGGAAAAACACCCGCTAAATATGGAGCATGACATAAGTCTAGTACACATAAAACGTGCTAACTTAGAATCTTAAGACGTACTCATATCAACCATGAATGATTAGCCAAAAATGCATAAGAGATTACAAACCAATTAAAACCGTACTTGATTATTTATTAACAATTATATACAAGCGAAGAAAATAGAGGTCAAGAAGAGAAGGGTTTAGCCACAAGTAATTGCCATGAAGTCTATCTAGCCCTTTTACACTTGCTTCAACTCTATCATTTCCCATTCTCCACAAATTTAAAATTTCAAATAATGAAATTGGTGGAAGCTTAGCCTAATAGACCAATGAAGGACTACATGGTTAAGGATACTAGCTAGAGAGTGCTAAAATAAGCAAACTCGGGTTGAGTCAAAATATCCATGGCGGGCCTAATATGTCAAAGAAGTCTAAACTTGTTAAAACCATGTTTTATTATATTTTTCCTTTTTATATATTTTAAAATAAAAGAAATATATACAATGCAAATGTGTTATGCAAATGAAAAATGATTGATGCAAAAATTATGAATGCATATTTTTGTTGGCCAAAGTAGATCAAAAATTTGAAAAAAATGTTTAAAATTCAATTTTTATGTTATCATGCAAGACAATGACAAGTTCTAGGTAAGGTCACTTCGATAGAAGACCCCCCTACACTTAAGCTAAACATTGTCCTCAATGTTTAAGAGCATGGAAGTATAAAAACTTCCCCTACACTTATGACAATGAATAGACTTTGCTTAACCCAAGTTAAGGAAAGGACTACTATTAGTGAAATCATGTTTAAGCACAAGGTGTCAATGAAAAATCACTAAAGTAACGAAGTGAACCGGATACAAGGGCCTCCTCCATAAGCTCCAAAGCATGAGATGAGTGAGCAACCCTACAAACAAGCATGAAGACAAAAGAAGGTCTCCCCTACACTTATCTCCAAATCTATGCCTTTATTTCTAACCTACAACACTCTAAACCTAGTTATACGATGCTTGAGTTAATGAGTCTCTAGCTCGACTCGTCCCTCAATGAATTAATTCATTGGGAAAATGGGGACCTCTTGGACCATTTCAACGGAAATGTCCTCCCCAAAGTAATGCTTAACACGGTGACCATTCACTTTAAAATTTGGACCATCGGGTTGGGACAACTCAAGAGTTCCATATGGAAACACTTGAGCAATAGTGAATGGACCGGACCATCTCGACTTAAGCTTGCCCGCAAAAAGCTTCAATCTTGAGTTAAAGAGGAGAACCGGCTCTCCAACTTTGAACTCACGATTCTTGATCTGAGCATCATGCAATTTCTTAGTCTTTTCCTTGTATAGCAAAGAATTCTCATAGGCATTGGCTCTCAACTCATCCATCTCATTGATTTGATCTTTCCTATGTGAACCGGCTTGGTTTAAATCAAAGTTAGCCCACTTGAGAGCCCAAGATGCCTTATGTTCTAACTCAAATGGGAGGTGACACGCTTTTCCATAGACAAGCCTATAAGGAGTACAACCAATTGGTGTCTTAAAAGCCGTCCTAAACGCCCACAAAGCATCATCAAGCTTATCCGACCAAGAAGCTCTATGCTCTCCCACCGTTCTCTCTAAAATTCTCTTTAAACCACGATTTGTGACCTCGGTTTGACCATTTGTTTGAGGGTGATACGCGGTAGAAAGTCTATGATTCACTCCATATTTCTTCATAACTCTCGTGAATTGATCATTACAAAAGTGCGTACCACGATCACTTATGATGGCCCGAGGTACACCAAATCTAGCAAACAATTGTTTCAAGAACTTTACAACCACTCTAGCATCATTAGTAGGTAAGGCTTTAGCCTCCACCCACTTGGACACATAATCCACCGCCACAAGTATATACTTGTTTCCCTTAGAGGATGGAAAAGGTCCCATGAAATCTATTCCCCATACATCAAATATCTCACACTCTTGGATAAAATTTTGTGGCATCTCATCACGTTGTGTAATTTTTCCTTGTCTTTGACAAACATCACAAAATTTCACCATCTCTTGAGCATCCTTGTAAATAGAAGGCCAATAGTAACCCGAATCAAAGACTTTCTTGGCGGTGTAGTTAGGCCCAAAATGTCCACCCGTAGGTCCTTTATGACATGCCTCTAAGATTTTAAATGCCTCGGGCCCATCTACACACCGTCTAATGATTTGGTCCGCACATTGCCTAAAAAGATATGGATCATCCCAAAAGTAATACTTAACTTCCTTTAGAAACTTTTTCTTTTGTTGGTAAGTAAGACCCTTAATAAGCACATTGCCCACAAGATAGTTTGCAATATCCGCAAACCAAGGTGTGGCATCCTCTTGGGAAGAGATAGACATGAGCTCCTATAATGGAAAGGATTCATTGATTTCTTGATGTGGGAAATCTCCTTGAAAAGGATGCTCAAGTCTACTCAAATGATCCGCCGCTAAATTCTCGGCCCCTTTTTTATCACGAATCTCTATCTTAAACTCTTGAAGCAACAAAACCCATCTCAAAAGCCTAGGCTTAGCATCTTGTTTTGTCATAAGATACTTGAGAGCGGAATGATCCGTATACACTATGGTCTTGGAAAGCACAAGGTATGGTCTAAACTTCTCAAAAGCATATACTATAGCAAGCAACTCTTTTTCCGTGGTAGTGTAATGAAGTTGTGCACCGGTCATGGTTTTACTCGCATAGTGTATAGGTTGGAAATGCTTATTAACTCTTTGTCCTAAGACGGCCCCCACCGCATAATCACTAGCGTCACACATAAGCTCAAAAGGCAATTCCCAATTTGGAGAAACCAAAACGGGAGCCTTTGTCAATTTTTCCTTAAGTGTCTCAAAAGATTCTAAACAAGCTTGGTCAAAAATGAAAGGAGCCTCTTTCTCCAAGAGATGAGTCATCGGTCTAGCTATCTTAGAAAAATCTTGTATAAAGCGCCTATAAAAACCCGCATGACCTAAGAAACTCCTCACACCTTTAACCGAGGTGGGTGGGGGAAGCTTAGCAATCACATCAATTTTGGCTCGATCAACTTCTAATCCCTTATTGGATATCTTGTGTCCTAAAACAATCCCCTCTTTTACCATAAAGTGACATTTCTCCCAATTAAGCACCAAACGTGTTTCCTCACAACGCTTAAGCATTCTCTCAAGATTGGTGAGACAAAAGCTAAAGGAGTTCCCAAATACGGAAAAGTCATCCATAAAAACCTCCATGGTTTGCTCTATCATGTCATGGAAAATTGCCATCATGCACCTTTGAAACGTCCCCGGTGCATTACATAGGCCAAAAGGCATCCTCTTGTAAGCAAATGTACCGTATGGACAAGTGAATGTGGTCTTTTCTTGATCCTTAGGGTCAATGGGTATTTGAAAATAACCCGAAAAGCCATCAAGAAAACAATAGTACTCATTTCCCGCTAAGCGTTCAAGCATTTGATCCATAAAGGGAAGCGGGAAATGGTCTTTCCTAGTTGCCTCATTGAGTTTTCTATAATCAATGCAAACTCTCCAACCGGTTACAAGTCTCGTGGGAATAAGCTCATTGTTCTCATTAGGCACCACGGTGATTCCACCCTTCTTTGGAACACAATGAACCGGGCTAACCCATGGAGAGTCGGAAATGGGGTAAATCATACCCGCATCTAAGAGTTTAATCACTTCTTTCTTAATAACCTCATGAATTTTTGGGTTAACTCTCCTTTGGTTTTGAATGGCGGGTTTATAATCATCCTCCATAAGGATTTTGTGAGTACAAAAATGTGGATCAATTCCCCTTATGTCGGATATTTTCCATGCTAAGGCTTTCTTATGTTTCTTAAGGACTTCAATAAGTTGCTCCTTCTCATCCTCTTTCAATTCCTTAGCAATAATCACCGGTAATTGGTCTTTTCCTTCTAAGAAAGCATATTCTAAGTGGGATGGAAGTTCCTTAAGTTCAATGGGAGGTGGACTCTCTATGGAAGGTTTTACTATGGAAGGTTCCTCAATGGTAATCTCTTGTGGAATAGGGGAAGGAATAGGGTCCTCATTGAGCAACTTTTGGATTGTAAGAATATCTTCTTCCCAATTAATGGGAGAATCATCATCACCAAGAAAGTTGGACTCAAATTCCTCCAAGAGGAAATCACTCTCTCCAAAAGGTGTTAAAGAGGGAGCAATTGAGGCCACGGTTTCAACATGTGGAATCTCATCACTAGCATTTTTACAAGCATCATGAAAGTGTTCATTACACACTTCATCTAGCACATCCACAATGTTAATCGTTTCACAAGGTCTAGACTCCTTAACCTCTTTTCTATCACAAACTTTCCCTAACTTAAACACCACTTTCTCATCCTCTACTCTCATAATTAATTCTCCTTCCGCCACATCTATCAAGGTACGACCCGTTCTCAAAAACGGTCTACCAACAATCAAAGGCACTCTAGGATCCATGTCATAATCGACCACTACAAAGTCGGCCGGAAAGGTAAACTTATCCACACCTACAAACACATCTTCCGCTATACCTACGAGGTGAGCTATGGTTCGGTTGGCTAGTTCAAGAGTCATCCTAGTGGGGGTGAGCTCGGGAAGAGAGAGTTGTTTCCAAACCGATAAAGGCATGAGATTTATGCTTGCCCCTAAATCCGCCAAAGCCATGCAATTTTCAACACCGGGAAAATTACAAGGTATCAAGAAGCGCCCCGGATCTCCAAGTTTTGTTGGTAAGGTTTTAAGTAACACCGCGGAACAATTTTCATTAAGTGATGTGTTGGGCAAATCAACCAATTTCTCTTTGTTTGAGAGCAAATCCTTGAACATCTTAGCAAACTTTGGCATATAAGCAAGAGCTTCCGCAAAGGATATGTTGATATTGAGTTGCTTGAACATCCTTAAGAAATTGGAGACTTGTATGTCATCTTTGTTCTTTAACTTGTCCTTTTTCAACCTTGAAGGGTATGGAAGAGTAGGTTTAGGTGTAAGTGGAATAGGTGTTGTAGTGGAAGATTTGTCTTTGTTAGCCTCTTCATTGGGAAGTGTGGAAGGTAAAGGAGAAGTATGAGGTGGTTGAGAAGGTGTGTTTGAGTGAATAGGAGCACTTTGAGGAGGTGGAGTAGAAGTAGAAGGCTTATCACAAGTAGGAGCACAAGTAGGTTGAACAATAGTAGGTTTAGGAGGTAAAGGATCCTTTGTTGTTGTACCACTTCTTGTTGTAATGGCATTGACATTGGCCCTAGGATTTGTTTGTGTGTTAGAAGGTAAAGCCCCTTGTGGTCTTTGAGTTACCGCCACTAAAACCCTATTGATTTGTTCCTCCATTGTACGTTTCACTTGGTCATTCATTCTCTTCTCAATTTCACGCATTTTCTTGTCAACATACTCTTGAGTCTCTTGCATCCCATATCCTTGAGTTTGATTTTGAGGGTAAGCTTGATTTGGTATTGGAGCATATGCTTGATTGGAAATAAATGGAAGTGGTTGATTAAATCCTTGTTGTGGTGGATAAAAGGTATTAGCTTGAGGTTGAAATTGATTGGGTGCCTTGTAATTATTTCCTTGGTATGGTTGTCTTTGCCCTTGATTCCTTGCTAAAATTTGAGGAGGATTTTGTGGAATTTGGGTGGGTGGTTGGGGTGGGAAGCCAGGTGGAGTAAGGTAATTTTGGGATTTGTAAGAAAGGTTATTTGGATTGATGTTAGGCTTGAAGTGTTCACGGTGTTCCTCTTGGTAAGCATAGCATTCCCCTTGATACCCTTGCACCTTGTCACATTGTTCATAAGAGTGGGGACCTCCACAAGTAACACAAGAAATGGTGATGGCATTCACATTGTTTGAGGAATTGTTCAATGTCATGCTCTTAAAATCTTGAATCATGCCTTGAGTCATTTCTTGTCCTTGTTTGACTTGTTGAAGGATCTCTTGAAGAATTTGGAGTTCACAAGGGGTTTTAGAAGTATTTTGGATAACATGAACTCTTTCTTCAAATGGATCGTTTGTTTGAACCATTGCCTTAGTCTCAATAATGTTCAAAGCCTCATGGTATGTCTTGAAATGAATACTCCCTCCCGCGGAAGCATTTAGTGAATCTTGGTGGTGAGGTTTAAGGCCATTATAGAAGGTATTGATTTGGCTTAGATCATCCATTCCATGATTAGGGCATCGCCTCAACAACTCACTATACTCTTCCCAAGCATCACCAAAGGATTGACTAGGTTTTTGTGTAAAGCCCATAATCAAATTCCTCAAAGCCATAGTCTTTTGTGGAGGAAAGAATTTGTTCAAAAACTTAGTGGTAAAATCATCCCATGTGGTGATACTATCGGGTGGTTGGGTGTCTAACCAATGCTTAGCATTCCCATCTAATGAAAATGACACTAACATCAATCTAAT